>VZRV01007194.1:1275655-1610996 GCA_013398115.1 Falcunculus frontatus | reverse complement strand
TGGAAGGGGGGGGGAGGGGAGAGGAGACCAGGGGCCAGTGGGGTACCAAGGGAAGGAGAACTTTCTGGCACAGTGATGTGGGGAGAGACCGTATCGTAGCAACACGGGGGGTGTAATGTGGACATAGCCACTGCAACACCAGTCTATCACTCCATTGAGAAAACACATGAACATAGGAAGAGCAGTACACTGACCGTGCCATGCTCGCACGTCTCTATCTCTGCATTAACAGCAGTTCAGGATCCATTGCTAGAGATTAGGACAAGCCAGAGTTCCACCACAAGCATGGATATGGCTCCCCATGCTCACCGAGGTTTGATTTGCAGCCCTACCTGCCTGTTCTACATGGGGGTTCTCTGGTCAGAAACCTCTTTCTTGTTTTTCAGCCACACTCCAGTCCCAGTGATAAGAGGAAACAGGCACAAAGTGAAACACGGGAGGTGTTGTCTGAACACAAAGAAACATCTTTTTATTGGGACAGTGACTGGGCACTGGAACAGGTTGTCCAGAGACATTGTGGAATGTCCATCCCGGGAGATACTCAGAAGCTATATGGACATGGTCCTGGGAAACAAGCTGTAGGTCCAAGTGACCAGATGACCTCCAGAAGTTTCTTCCAACCTCAGCCATTCTGTGATTCTATGATTCTGTGTGTGACATGATCCTTCTTTGCGCCTTCTTCCAGCACAGAGTGATAATATGTGCTGGACACACACCAGACCCAAGAGTTAAGAAGTCCTGTGAAGTCATTTACATCCAGACCATTATCCTCCTTTTCTCTGAGACAGCTGAAGCCCATTTCTGTCACTAACTAAACTCTACTGACAAGGCTTTTACCCTCTACCTTCTTTGAAGCAAGGTCAGGTTTTAGGGTATTTGGTGATATGAGACTCAACTCAGAAGGTATTCTTTAGCCTAGATAAACCTTGAGGTTAATATTGCATTCAACCTAATGATCATCGCACTTAGGATTTGACGTATCTTTCTTACCCTAACAGGAATAAGAACAGTTTTGAAAGAAACAACTTCATTGTCCTCCAGCTGGCCAAATTATTGTCATCAAAAGAGTTTTTACATACACAAAAGAGAGAAACTACATAATATCGATTCTCACTTGATGTTGCAAGAATACTTTCCAAACCAGGAAATTTTCTCAGTAGTCAGCATTTCCACCTCTTTCTCTTCTATATTTGAATGGCCTTCTGTGATGTATGACATTTCCCTCTTTTTAAAGATAAAAGATTTCATCCCTTGCTCATTTTGAGTTCTTCTCCTCCCTGTAAATCTGCTGGTTTTTAAAAATTTTAAGTGTCAGTATTATCTTTTTCTGTAAGAGTCTAAGAGACATTAACAGTTAATTCATTTCTGGACAAATTCTAGACACCAGGAAGAGCTCATTGTGTTCAATAAGTAAAAAATTAATAGATACGGTAGAATTTCAAATGTCAAATTCCACTAAGGGTTCAGGTGTCAGCATTATTTTAACATATCCTCTATTACTTGCTTGTGTTTTACATATATTGCAGGGTTTAGATATTTTTTTAATTGTTACAATTTTGTACAAACATAGCAAAACCTGTGGATTATGTCAATTGAGATGTTTTGTATTTAGATACTGAGGAAAGTCAAAATTGAACTAGGTAATTATGTCCAGATCTTTCTTTCTTTATTTTCATGATCATTCTTCATGCAGCATATTTACTACCTTTTTCAACTCAGAACCCTGAGTGAACACGTTAGACAGTAATTCATTTCTAAAGCATTTATAACTTTGTAATAATTGACATGCTGTTTCAACAAAGAATTTCTACCACGTATTTTTCTTCTATCAGAATATCTACAGTTCAAGGAGTCACATATGAGTAAAGAAATACAATGTAAATGTCTCTCTTCTCTTATCAAAAACTAAACTAAAAATGCTGCGGGTTCATTTAGGCCTTCAAGTTATAAAAGTACATTTTCATTCCCTACCGCAGCATCCAGATGCATGTAAATATTAAAATAAGACCTCCTTCATGATTTGAATCATCATTGAATTTCATGAATTTTTCATATTTTTTTTTTAGTAATGTTGGGGAAGAAACACTATATCACCTTTTAATTCATAATAAACTGATATTTTTCTCGTCTGAATTAAATTACAGTAGGTGATTATTTAATTGGAGAGCAAGAACTCTGGACCAGGACCCTTTACCAGGAAAGGAAAGGAAATAAATCCTAAGGGAAAACTGTACACAGTAAAGTGTTGGGTTGGTTGAAAAGTACTGAATTTCAAATGTTTTTGATGGAAAGTAAGACTTTTCAGTCGATATGATGACCAAAAAGTCCTTTTTTCACAGAACTATCAGCTGGTCTGCAGGCTAGAGCTAATCCAGCAGTATGTGCATCATACTGCAGATACTAAATCTTGGCAGCAGAAATCTTTGTGATAGGATTTATTGTTCTTGAGCAATACATCCCACAATGCTCTTTGACACTGGAGTTTATTTAATAAGATCAGTCCCAGATTCTTTCTTCCAGACTCTCCTATTTCATTGCTCACAGTGGGTTCTTAGAAGTTCATTTTCTTACATGTGACTTCTTCATAAATATGAGACAGAAAGGTCTTATTTTATTTGCCATCTGTTTATACTCCTTCAATGTTCCTTTTCTACATTAACTTCCACATCTGGTTCCACACTTTCATAGCAGGCCAAAATTATGGCCACATCCACTATCTTCACGACCCCCTCTCCATTTCATGAATTTATCCACAGTAAAAATTTCCAGAGTAACAGTGTAATTTGAAGTCTTTGGGGAAGTTCATTCCTTTTGGGTGCTTTGACTTCAAGCTTCTTTCCATTTTTGCTAGACTGAGGAAAAATTGGGAATATATGATTACTTTTAGGAGTTACCATACCAATATTGTCCCTGCATCCCACTTGGAGTGTGTAGTGTGTGCCAGGTGCCATGTGCTGTCCACTGTGGGGCTATGTTTAAACGCAGAGGGATTTGCCCACAGAAATGTGACTGAGATCTCCGACTCACTTCATGTAATTTCTGAGAATAAACAGTTTTTACATGGCTATGATTTCCCACCCTTGTTAGCTGAGCCAGATTTGCAATGGTGGCCTAGAAATAAGCGTGCCTACTATGCTGAGACCATCAAGTTAGAAAGTCACTGTTTCCTTCTCCCACCATTCACTGTAATTGTTTTGGATTCTTCTGACTTTGATCAAATGAGGCCACTAAAATTTTGCAATCTGACTGCTCATGGCTATTCTTTTCAAAGCTCTCAGTTTTGTCAAAATTTTATTCTAATCCTCTTTTCCTGAAAGCTGAACAATGACAGGCCTCTCCCACTGACCTCTGCCCTTGCATGCCTCACACCAGTGCTGTTCATACGCGCTGTTCATGGGAAAAAATACACAGAGATTTGAAGCGGAGGTTAGGATGTCAGGACAAAGTCTTCGATGGAATAACTTGACTGAAGGTGGTCAGCTGCATCAGCAAAACACTGGAGACTCTGAGCATATTCTTTGTCCACTCACTTCTTGTCCCCTGAATGCTTTCCACGCATTTGAGAGCTGCAGACACATTTTCAAAGCTCACTTTTCAAAGACACAGCACAGAGGTTCCAGTGTTGTAACTGAGCAGCTCTACCACCAAGGGGTTATTCCGGATGAAATGTTACTTACTATTTTCTGGTTTAGGCTTTTAATTTTAGTAGTTTCATGCCACCTCTACTTCTACAGGATAATTTTAACTCCGTTTTTTTACAGCCAGCCTTTTTCTGGGAAGTAGCAAGGCAATCAAGGTAACTTTTCATTGCTACTCAAAATACAGTCTATACTTTCTAGCAGTTTCTCAGTGTTTCTTTCATTCCTTAGTGACTTCTAAACTTCTCAGTTTTCTTTTTAATGCCAAAACAGATTGCCAGACTCTGGGGCATTAATTGCACTCTAGGTGCCAATCATTTTAAAAAAACCTGCCCACAGATGTTGCAATGGGTATTGCAAAGTTCCATGAGTACTTCAGAAATGTTGGCCTTTTTTCAGAATCAAGCAAAAAAATCTGACCATGGTATCTTTTGAAAAATTTACCTTCACACATTGCAAAGTATATTTTCACCTCCCTGGGAAGATTTTGAGACATGCTGCATATATATGTGTATATATATATATATATATATATATGATCTTCTAACGCCTCCATTCAATGTGTGTTCAAAAAGTACAGAATGTTTCTTACTTCTCTGAGTTTATCATAGGACAAGGGGGAGGAAAATAAAGAGTCAAAATTTGGTGAAGAACCTTTGTGACATTGTGGAAACAAGAAGGAAGGAAGTCCGCCTTCAATCACTCAAGGGTAAAAGAGCTGGTTTTGATCCTGAGAACTTCTAATACTTAGAATCATAGAATCATAATTTCTATGCTAGAAGAGGAATGAATTCTGTGATTCTATGATAAAATTATTTCGATTGAGATAGACTCTTAAGGTCAATGAGTCCAATTGTTCACCACAAACTGTGTATCCAAAAGCCATATCCACATGTTTTTCAAATACTTCCAGGGATGGTGATTCCACCACTTCCCTGGGTACATTGTTCCAATGGCTAACCACCTTTTCAGCAAAGAAATTTTCCTAATACCCAATCTAAACGTCCCCTGTGGAACCTCAGGCCATTTCTTCTTGTCCTGTCACTTTTTGGGAGAAGAGATCGATCCCCACCTGGCTACAGCCTCCTTTCAGGCAGTTGTAGAGAGTGATAAGGTCCCCGCTGAGCCTCCTTTTCTCCAGGCTAAACAATCCCAGCTTGTTCAGCTTCTTCTCATAGGACTTTCCCCTCATTGCCACTAGCAAAAACAATAGACAGAAAAAGACAATGAGAATGAGCAGATTGATAGCTCTACATCCACAGAGCCTTCATAGCCAAGCCCCAGTTAATCACGTTACCTGTGATGCTATTAACAACATCTGCAGTGACCAGATGAATACAGATGACTGAGTGAAAAGATCAATTTTAAATACATCCTCCTTTGTTTTCTGTTGGCAGCCAATTATTTTCTACCCTAGTCTGGCAGTGTTTTCAGTAATAATAAAACTATCTTAGGGAATGAGTGTTTCTCAGCATTTCACAATAATTTGAGATCTTTATCACAGTTAAGCTTTGTGAACTGAATCATATTCCTTCAGCTAGCTCTACATGATATATCAATTACAGTAATATTGGTGTAAATTTTAAAAAAAAACTTTTTAACTATTCTTCTTTTACTTTCTGTAATTTTTTGAGTGCCTTCTTAACACACCCAAGTGAAATTATCATAGAAATCCATGGAAATATTGTGATGATATGATGCATGGTAAAAACATGCTCGAGTAAGTTCTGGGTATTATATTTTTGTAAACTAATCTCTTGTATCATAAAGAGAGCAATTTTTACCTTTTTATACAGGAAAATATTACATCCAAGATCTATGATATAAGAGCCGAATTAAGTTTTCTCTTTTATGGAGGATCCAAATAGCTTTGTTTTGTCAGTTTCTCCAAACCAATGTGTTTGAAAGGAAAATTCAAACCTAATATACCATTCTTCTCTGGACTTGATAATATTTGGCCCTCAGCTTTGAAAACAACACCATTTTGTTGGAAAAAAAAATGTTTTCAGAAATAATACTTTTAAAGTGATATTGAGACATCTCAAAAATGCTTGGCATTAGCTAAGCTCTGCTCCAATTAAAGTCAAAAGATGTATTAACACCGCCTCCAACATGCACTGAATAGAGCCGGCAAGTCTCACTTTTCTAAATTTTATTCAGAGTTTATGAGATAAAAAAGTACTCTTGAAAACAGAAAAACAGATATGGCCTGGTCTGCCAACTGCTCTCCAGACTGAGTCAAGTAGGATTATTTCTGACTTTTGCCACATCACCAATACCAAAATACTTTTCAAGCACTTTTTCAACTCATTAACTTTATGCAGCCCCATTACGCTGAAGAAGATTGTACAACTCTTAGTGATGATGACAGAATCTATCCCAGCAACTAAAACGAAGATTTAACATCGTGTTGATGCAAAAACCAGTAGAGTATTTCGCACACCCCTTTAAGAAAACTCTGTGTGTTCAAGCAGATTAGCTCCAAGTGTTCAGAGAAGAGGCAATGTTTACGGATAAAAGTGTGATTGTAGAAATTTGTCTGTAATTTCTCTCTGTGAACAGAATTCCTCTTAACAATAGGAGGACCTGCTTACACATCACAGAATGAAACAGAGGCACGCATCATCTTGTATTTATAAATATTTGCTCATTGCTTTCAGAGCAGCAGTACTATTCTTAAGAGTGTGTTGTAAGGGCCATACTGTGCCAATCCACATAAGATTTAAAGTGTTACCTTCCTCTCACCAGCAGTCTGAGCATTTAGCTTAAGCTGTGCATACCTCCTTGTGACAAATCCCCAAAGGTGTGCTGTGCAACTTCTCTACGAGACTCTAGAAGTGGGTATCACATTAATATGTAATCATCTTTGTATGGTTTATGTCTTTTTCATAAAAGATTCTCTGAACAGAGCCAATACCCACCAGCTCCAATACAGATCCACCAAGGCCAAGCCCATCAGCGAGGATGGTGGCACCTTGGAATAATGCAGTTAACAGCAGCCAGAGAGAGGAGTGAGAATATGTGAGACAAATAGCTCTGCAGACATCAAGGTTGGTGAAGGAGGATGAGCAGTTTCTCCAGGCACCAGAGCAGAGATTGCCCTGCAGCCCTTGGTGAGGCAGCTGTGCCCCTCATGTCCCCATAGAGGTTCATAGAGGAGCTGACATCCACCTGCAGCCTGTGCAGGACCCCACACCAGAGCAGGGGGATGCCCAAAAGAGGCTGTGACCCTGTGGGAAGCCCATACTAGAGCAGGGTTCTGGCAGGACCTGTGTCCTTTTGGACAGAGAAGCCCACACTGCAGCAAGTTTGCTGGCAGGAACCCATGGGGGATCCACACTGGAGCAGCCTGTTCCTAAAGGGCCGCACCTCATGGAAGGGACTCACACAGGAGCAGTTCATGAAGAACTGTAGACCATAGGAAGGACTCATGTTGGAGAAGTTTGTAAAGAGGTGTCTCCTGTGGGAGGGATGCCACGCTAGAGCAGGAAAAGAGTGTGAGGAGTCTTCTCGCTGAGGAGGAAGGAGTGTCAATGTGTGACAAAGTGACCACAGTCCCCATTCCCCTTCCTCCTATACTACTGGGATGGAGGAGGTAGAGAAAATCATAAGTTAAGCCTGGGAAGAAAGGAGGGGTGTGAAGCATTCACTATGACATTTGTATTCCAGAGCAAGCCCTACTTTTCAGAAAATGGAAGTGAACACAGAAGTAAAGAATAAATCTTTTGTTTTCCTTAGCTTCCGTGCATGCCCTTTGCTTTTGGTTTATTAAACTGGCTTTATCTTGACCCACAAGTCTTGTTCATCTTATTTTCTCACCCCCACCCTCATGCTCTGAGGAGGGAAGTGATAGAGCAACTTGATATACAGCTGGCATCCAGCCAAGGGCAACCAACCACAACATACTAATATTTTGGTGAGATAGTTCCTACTCTTTGGGGCTGAGTCATTCTTCAATGAGTGATGAAAAGAAAATCCTATCATACAGTTTCAAAGAATCATTAACGAAGTATTGCATAATTCTTATCCTCAAACACACACAAGCTACCTCACACATTACAGAAATTTAAGTGTTATGAGACACAATTCTTGTAACAGCAAAATTTTTTACTATATCATTTGCCATGATGCAATTTCTAAGCTTATTTTAGTCCCTTTCTTCAGGTTAACGGCAGTACTCAGAAAATATTACAACACTTTCTAGTTTTGAAGTCCAAGAGGTTGAAGCACACAATTTCAATTAGGAGAAGAAGAGGGAAAAAAACCAAACCAAGAGTTTTTAAAGACTTTAGAACATACTTCCTCATGTACCAAGAGATTATTCTGTCCCTTCTGTATTTGATGCAGCCTCCTGCCGTATCAGACAAAGGTATTGCTCTCAACTGAATCCCATGGAGCTGAAGTGTAGCTCAGATACACAGATAATGCTGGATTTTATAAGATCCAGGGATTTGCCTCCCCCTCTTCTCCTGTTGTGTGTGCCAGTGGTCTCCTGCTTCCTGTCTCCAGCTGATAGTAGTGGGACAGTGGAGGGTCAGGGAGAAGGGGAGGGGGTGGCTGGGGGCGGGGGGCTAGCAGTGTCTGACAACTGAAACAGATGATGCCGCACACCACCTATGTAAACAGAAATAGGCGCTGGGGCTGATGGAGCACAGAGATATGACCCTGCCCATAGAGCCACTGAGTCTAGACTCCAGATGTGTTCTCGCTGTTACCAGGCCAATTCAGATCCAACTGGTAAATATTTCTACCAGATGACAGTGGGCTCAGTTACAGAAATGAGGACAAAGGACAAAAATAGGCAGAAAATGAGTACTAGGCATTATTGCTGCTTAGAAAAATATTCTGCATAGTTTTGGAGATGTTAAGGGGCAATTATTTAAATAGATCATATACATTCTTTTATTTTCTTACCATGTTCAGCTGAAAAAGTTCCAAGGCAAACTAAAGGCTGTTTAGGCAAATTAGTCGCTTAAAATGAACTGAAACAGAGGTCTGTAAAGGAAAAAATAAAATTTATACTACAACTTTACCATATGGACATAAAGAAATGAGAGAAAAGCATAGTGTTGATAACCTCAGGCTGGTAAATACCAGTTGATTGGGAAGTGAGTGTTGTGTGATTTATTTACATTTACGAAAATGAGTGATTATGGAACAAGGCCACTCTACAGAAACAAAATTCAGGACAGAAACCCCTGTCTACTGGTGTTTCATCACCCCATATGTAAGATTCTGACTCCTGGTCCATGTGGTGTTCAGAATGTTGGGAAGTGTGTTACTTAAGCAACAACCAAGCACCACTGATGAAATCAAGGCTCTGACAGGATTTAAGACATTACTGCTTTGCATCTGCCTCAGACAACTAGAGTGAAAAACAGAGCTCTGCAGTGATCTGGGCTTTTTTCTTCTGCCTTCTTCTTCATCTATGGTATCATGCCACATAACCACAGGCTAAAGATCCATCTTTGCAGAGAGCTGCTGTCCTAGACAGCGTATGATAAGGGACTGTAAGCACAGGAGAATATTATCTATATCCTTTATGAAGACATCTGCAATTTGCACAAATTTTTTAAGGTCTTCTGTTTGAGTCCCACATTTGCAAGATGACTGCCAGTAAGTGATATCAGGAGGAGATGTGAACAGAAGAAGACACATGGCTTTAAATGGTCTCTTTCACTAGTTGACAAAAGTAGGAGTCCTGCTTTTCACACTTTGAATGAGGCTTCCTGATATTGTCTTGCAGATGAGTAGGACAAAAATCACAGTACATCAATGTAGGTAAGATATAGACTTTCAAATACAAAAGGAAATTAACAAACAAAATCGGTTTTAAAATTTTCTTTCATATAATCAGAAGTTTATATGAATATTGTTAGATTGTTTTGTAAAACATTTATTAGACTAATGATGTCTCTTTGCATGTCTTATACTGAACATGTTGGTGAGAAATGTATAACCTTGCAAGAGTATTTTGGGAGTGTTTTCTCCTCACCTCAGTAACTGGTAGCCAAATACTTTTATGACACACATATACGGGTATGCAAAAAACATCCAGATCAGCAGAGACCAGAGCCATGATATCTATAAAAGCAAAGTTAGAAATGGCTTAGCTATTAAAATGATCACATTAAACAAGGAATAGCTTACTTCCTCACTTTGGGCTCATAAACCAGCAGCAGGAGCTTTGAAATGAAGAAAGGCTCCCTAATCTAAATGTTCTTTGAGAAGACCTTTTAAATAGTTAACCTTCTAGTTATGTTATAACTGCAACTTTTTCTGTGCACACCTGTGAAGCGATTACTTTGTGTTCAAGAGACAGAGTGGATTTACTTACTAATTGGCTCTCCTTGCACTATGTTCTTTTCCTTTTTCTCTTCCCTCTCATCTTCCCTTTGTGTTTGAGGAGCTCTAGCCAAATGGTAAATATTCCTGAGGAGAAGTATGCAAGCACTGGTACAAAATGGTTTGGCTGAATACTCAGAGAATATCAGTATATACTCTCTGGTGAGCAGTAGTGTGCTGTGAAATTGCTACATTTAATTGGGTTACAGCTGCTGATCATTTTGTGCAGCTATACTGGGATTTACTAACAGATTCTCTCACTTAACACAGTTTCTTTTCTCACACCTTTTCACCCATATACAAAGGAAAGGAAGGTACAAGACTGAGAATATGTTAACCTAGAGAGGTGAGACACTGAAACTCTTTGTACAAAAACACTGTGCTTCATCCTTCCAGAGAGAGCCCACTCTTAGAATTTATACACCTAATGGATTGACACCAAGCTTCATAGTAACAAAATAAATGACTAAAAACTGAAATAATTTAGACATATAAGGCCTGAGGACAGAGAAGACGCAATACAAAGTTTTGATTTTGGCAGAGAATAAAGAACATTGAGCAGACAGACCCTACAATAGAAAAAAAAAAAAGCCTTTTGATTTCTTTCACCAGATGATTCCTTCTTTTCCATCACTGTCTCTTCTCAACAGGAGTGATATCTAAGAATTGACCCCATTCTCCACTCCTTTCTCTCCTTAGAAGAGCTTTTTAAACAGTGGATAGCTCTTTGATCTGCTGGCTTCCTGTAGCTATTCACACCATGGTTATTCAGCAGCTCCACCTCTTTGACCAGGTCAAGGAACATACTTGACGCAATATCACATAGTACTGCCTACAGAATATTAAAATATGGTGAGTATTCACCTTCCACAACCTGTCTCTCAGAAAATCTGCTGACTACTCAGCCTTCCTCCCCATGAATGAATCATCTGGTTTTGTCTGACTGGGAGTAGGTGAGGACCTCCATGTCCCAAGAGTATCAAACTCTAAGAATTAAATGACACATCCCATGTTTTATTTATTAAGGGAAATGCTAAATATTTTCAGCATCAAGATTAATTATCCCAAAGTTGTACACGAACATTTTTAATCTAGAACAAAATGCCTGGAAATTAAAAGATGAGAAAAAAAGAGATAGAAACCTGTGAGATAATACAAAACTGAGAATGGGAAACAATTGACATTTTCAGGTACCATTAATACCTTGCCAAAATATTCACATCACCACAAAGGCTCCAAATGTGGTTACATGTAAAAGTGCTCATAATGTAAGCAGATAAATATTTTTTTCAAGAAAATTCTAAACTGGTATCTAGAGGAAGTAAATTTTGTTGGAAGGTACTATTGATAACTGTGATGAAACAGATTTTTGAAAAACTGCCGGAAATAACTGAATCCATTTTTTCAGTTCTGCACATAAATATTTGTTTGCCAATACAAATGCATTTTTTATATACACACACATACTGACTAAAGATACGATCTAGACCACGTAAAAGAGCTATTGCGTATTGTGATATCTCCCATTTTTTCGCTTTCCCTTTTCCTTGCCTTTCCCTTTTCCTATTTTTTTTATTTTTAAAGAGTCTCATAGGTCTTTATTTGTACTTTTAGACTTCAAAATCTCTTTAGACATCCAGCTGTGTGCTCATGTACAACATTTAGCTCAGTGTTCCAAGCCTGTCTATTTCCTCATTTTTCTTTAAAGGTTTTCTTCCAATTTTTGGTCACTGATTGCCATAGGATATTAGAAGGCAATTCACAAACTAATAGTGTGTTTAAGTTTGGGGAGGGGAGAAATATATGCATATATGAATTCATCTAGACAAATAAAGAATTTTTTTTTTAAATTGAATGGACATTTATTTTAGCTTAACTCATTTTTATTTGCAAATAACACCTGTTACAGTAGTACTGCATAAGATAATACACTTTTTTTTGTTTAATGGCTAAGGCATCTTTTGATTCTTTTTAGAACAGTTGCATTTTCCATGGATTAAAATAGGTTGAGGACTGTTGCTCCAGAAAATCCCCCCCAGATTGATGGGTACGATAAAAGGAAATTAATGTCTACATTCATTAGATGGTTAGTATGCAAGAGAGAAAGCCTACATCAGGAAGTCAGTTAATTCTCAAGGAAAAAAAATACCTCAGAAAGTGCAGATTTTCCAGAGACAAAACAAAGAAGCCAAGGCACCAGCAGGAATACTTAGAATGGGCCCACACAGGAAGTTTCTGAGCAGAAGACAGGAAGAGATGGGAATTCAGTCATTCCTAGCGAGAGTCAGGAGAGAGATTGAGTTCACTGAGGAACCAGCCAAATTCAAGACAAGTTGTCCTGGTTCAGAGATAAATCTCTTTGATTCTGGAGAAAACTCATGTAGGTAAAGGATCCTGATCTACAAAAAGCCTCCAGGAAGACTTCAACACAAACCTGAGAAATGATCCAGACCGTGAAACTGTTGGTTTATAGCAGGGAAATGATAGGGATTGTATTTTTTGCTTCAATTTTCTGAGTTTCTTTTACTAAAGCATTACAGTTTTATTCTTTATTTTTCAATTAATACAACATTTTAAAAACAGAACACAGGTCTGTATGGGTGGCTCTAAACTTACAAATTTTGCAGTGCTTCCCAAAGGCTGGCAACGGGTAACTTACACTGCTAAATAGCTGAAATGATCCCAGTACATTACTAGTCCCATCCAAGAGAATACCTGGGCAGGGTGTAGGAGAGAGAATGGGCCAAGCACTCCAGTGGGCAGCTGGGATGGGGCCATCCTGTTTGGAAGGTAGGACAGTTGAACATCATGAGTTCCAATCAATTCATTCCCGTTTGCCTCAGTGCCAGTGAATCACGCAACTGATTTGCTTGCATAGATATAGGCTCTGTGTATACATGTGCTGTGTTTACCATGGAGTCCTAAAAAGGCAAATTATAAACTGCAGTAGCAGTCCACCTGGTAGGATTATTGAAACTATATGAGAACTGCAAGAGGTATAGTATTTTTTTCAGGGCTAAAATATCAGTATCACAACAAGGAAGAGATCCTTGACTGTTGAAATTCTCACTCAAATCAGCTTTACAGAATACGAGTAGATGAGGTCAGAAGGCCTCTTTGGAGATTGACTAGTCTAATCAAGGAGAATCAAGAAGAGCAGGCTGCCCAGGACCGCTTCCAGTCAATTTTGAATAACTCCAAGGAGAGAGATTCTGCAACTTCTTTGGGCCACCTGTGTCATTGCTCATAAACCATTATAGTGAAGGAGATTTTCTAAAGTTTAAATTAAATTTCCTTTGTTTTGGTTTGTGCCTACGGCTTCTCATCTCTTAACTGGATACCACTGAGGAGTGTCTGTCTCCAGCTCTCTTAGTCTCTCTTTGTACGTCAGATGCTCCAACAACTTCAGCCTGTTCATGCCCTTCACTGGACTCAGTCCAATATTTCCATGTCTTTGCTGGGGAGCCCAGCAATGGACCCAGCACTCCAGATGTGTTTCACCAGGGCTGAGGAGAGGGGAAGGATCACCTCCCTCAACCTTCTGGCAAAACATCAAAACAAGAAAAAATAATATTTCAGAAGAATTAGCTAGTGATTTCTAGATCCTTCCACAGAATGGTGTCAAAGTGGAAAAAAGTATTAACTTAGTTAACATTTTGCTTCTAAATCAACTTTATGGCCTCTTGTGATTTTTTTAAGTCTGAATTTTTGTGCTTTTGCACCTGAGACTCCTCATAAGATAGCCTACATTCTGATTATAAGAAAAGAATATATAGATATAAAATTATACATAATAAGGAATAAGGAATAAATTTGTAGTATTGATAAAATTATGCTAATAAAAAAGGAAGATGGATACTGATGAAGAGCATTTCCAAGGGAGAACTCATGTAGCTTGAAACCACATTCCCACTTTTCCAGCACAATAGTCTATACAAATCATGGAAACAAATTATTAATATTTACTACTACACTGCCTGTAACAGTCTCAAGCTATGTTAAGCTTGATTAGGACTTGCATACTTAAAACATGGTTTAGATTGAATTGAGTGGTATTTAGGTATGGCTTTGGTTCATCTTTTCAGTTACTGTTGACAAAGACACAGCAGGATGCTCAGTATTTTTGAAATATGAGTGTTTTTAAGCAAGTACATGAATTGCCTCTAGCAGTGTTCGGAGTCACTTAGAAAAAATCGAAGCCTGAAAATTTGGTGCACTGACAACATCGACTTCCTCTCAACGTTTAATTTGGCACATTTCATTAATGATATCAGACTAATGAATTACCACTGGCACATGGTAACTGGAAGATAATTATCCCTGGATGCCATGCTTATAAGTCTCTGTCTTTACTACAGGGATCCCATGGTGTTTCCTGCAGCCCTCACAACCTCATAGACCAGATTATAACATCTGCATAGAGATCACCACGACTGTTTTCCATCAGATTTCATCTTTCCTAGACTCCAAGTGTGAATAGCAAGGGAATACAGTGTGCTCGCAGGTCTTACCAGGTAGGAAATCACAATGCAAAGGGAAGATGACTCCAGGCCTTAGACCTGAGAACTGCCAACGTAACTCCACATGTGCAACACAAGCAATATCAGACCATTAAATCCTTGTGTTCATTTGTCTAAATATTCTTATTTGGCTGGGCTGGAATACCCAGGGTCTCACTGGCAGAGATATAACTCCTACCTACATCTACCATCAGTACTTTTCCTGAAGGGACAACAGGGAAGATAAGAAGTCTAGGACTGTAAACACCACAGAGTGTCTCTCTCCCACATAGCATTGGAGAGCACTCAGACCAGGGCAATGCTTCAGACACTTTGCTAGATCTCCAGCAGTAAATGAAACAAGGCCAAACACATCATGCATCATTTTAAGTGCTGGCACATCCCTGGAATGAGCTTGAACCATGCCTAGCTGGCAACTCCTTTAGGAAATTCCCAGCCATGGCTTAGTGCCAGAGATCATTGTCAGGAGACAGTCCAGCCAAGACTACAGAGTTCAGCAACAGGAACACCAGCACTGGTCATGCTTTGTGCCCTAGTACAGACACAGAAATCGTAACAACATCCAGTCTTGTTCCAGAACATCAGATATTTGCATAAAAGAAAGTTTATATAAAATAGCCCCTCCCACAAGCCGCTGCTGATAAAACAGAAAATGGTGGGAAAGGATTGAAAGATACTTGCTATTAACTTTTTTTTTCTTAGTCCACTGTTACTGTGGTTTTGTGCAGCATTTAGCCCAAGCTAAACATGGCCCTAATTTGGGGATGTTGGAGGCTCCAGGAAAAATCATGCACACAGGTGAAGCCACACTCTTTATTTTGTCCTCTAATTTAATTGCAGTGTGCTTCAGGTGGCTAAGACTTTGCAACTTCAAAGACTTTGGAAGCCAAACTGATATAGGGGTAACTAAAGGCACTACAGTAGATTATAGTTATTGATTTTTCCTAAACAACTTTCCCTACTTTTCATGCAAATTAAGACAAAAATTGAGCAACCTGGTCTAGTAGAAGGTGTCCTTGCCCATGGCAGAGGGGTTAGAACTAGATGATCTTTAAGGTCCCTTCAAATCCAAACCATTTTATGATTATATGAAAAATGAAGCTTTATTATGTGTTACTTTGTGATTAACTGACATCTCCTGGAGTAAAATAAGAAACGTTTATAGTTTTCATCTCTAAAGTCTTGCAGAACATAACAGTCTTTGGTAATTCAGTTTTAAGTCATACTGATAGATTTGTCTCTTTCAAGAGAGCGTTTTTCACAGGACTGTTCTACAAATTAGCTGAAATCCTTCCAGGTAATTTCTTTCTCTCACTTCCCCACCAACTTTCCTTTTGTTTTGCTCAAAAGTCTTCATGTCATCTGTCCTCAAGAAAAACTTCATTACGCAGCAATTGAAACTCCATGTTATAACTCATCTTTGCAAAAAGAAAAATATAGTTCATTTGCACAAGGAATGTCATGGAATTTTGCTTAAAGATTAGCAGAGAAAATTACATGGAAAATGCAAGCCCAGCCATTTAGCAACTGACTAGCCTGATCAGGCTTGACACCCAATAGTGATCTGGCTGTAATCTTTGAATATGTTATGTCTTGCACAATGCTCCTTCTGCCTTTGGTAATCATCATTTCTGTATTGCAATCAAGAAACTTCAACAGAAGCTGGACACCCTTGTTCTAGGCCGGTGTGCAAACATCCAGACTCCTAAACCGCTACATTGATGCAGAAAAGAAAATAAAATATTAGATCAGCATAAGTATTCATTCCAAAGGGATGTATTCCAAAGTGTGATCATTTGTCAAGCTGAGGAGCGGTCTCCAGCTTGCCATATTCTACAGAAGTGCTACATCCAGTGTAGAGCCTGCCTTCTGAATGCAATTTGAAAATGCTTTAAACAAATTTCAATGACATGAAGATGACTCTAGCTCACTGTATTTTCACTTCCATTGCAGTAGTATCTGGAGGATTCATTCGCATGAATAGGCACTGTAAAAAACACCAATCACTTCCTGTTCCACAAGTCTACAGTTAGCAGTAAATAACTGATATGAATTACTAAGCATTCAAAACCATAGTTACAAGAAGTAGAACTTCATGTTTGGGAAAAAAAAAAAAGAATCCATCATGTGTTCAAGGCAGTTTCACAAAGAATGGACTAATTTCCAATCAAGCATGATGAAAAGCCCTAAGATGTTACATCCATTTTTTAAAGATAAGTTTCTTCAGTCACATAAAACTGATGATAAATGTAACTTCTGTTTCAGACTAATATAAAATTGAATCTGCAAAATAATTCTCTGTATAAGGAGAATTTCTTTGTCAGTCTTTTTCCATTAAACCATTTATAATAGAGATCAGATAAAGTGTAATCTGATGGAGGGCAACACTTTATTCTGTTTTACTGAAAATAACACTGAAGCACTAAAGCATTATCTTCCACATGATGTGCATTCATTGGAATCAGTTGATACAGATTCATTGACTAAAAACATGTGTAAACCCATGTCACACCCAGTATGCTGTTGCATACAACCCACCAACAAACTTAACATCTGTTTTTGCAACCTGCATTTTGGTCTAGTTTTGTGCATGTGCGTCATTAACAAATCTACAGTATCAGTTTCCTAACCTGTGTGCTGTTAAAAATTCAGAAGAGCTTTTGCTTTGAAATTTGCAACTGTAAAAACTATCATTTTCAGAACCCATAGGCAAAGACTCTGTTCCTCTATGGCTTTACAGACTGAACATTTCCTGTTACATTCAAGAAACACTGAGTCCAGTAGGGTGTGGTATACAAGTAAGCACACTGTTTTGTTAAAATAATTGTCTAGTGTCGGTCAAATAAAGCATAAAATGCAAATCATGCCTTGAGACCTAATGGAACCAGTGGCTTTTACAATAATAACTAAGTTTACCAAAAAAGCCTCAGAAACTGACTTTCTGGGGTTTTTCCTTTGTTGGTTTTTTTGTTTTATTTTGGTGGAGTTTTGGGTTTGGTGGGTTTTTTTGCTGTTTTTGGTTTGGTTTGGGGTTTCTTTTGGCAATCCTTCCTTTCCCAATCTATTGTAGAGAATGGAAGCACCGATTACTACATAAAAGTATCTGCTAAAAATCTGAGATCTCAAAAACATAAGCTATCTCTAAGTCCTTAAGGACTGTCTCATGCTTTTTTCAATACTTTCCTGCTTTTATTTTGTTTAACTGAGGTTTGGAACAGAACTTCTTTGGAGTGGAGAACAAGTCAATTCATGTAAACCTGTATAGGACCTCCTATTCTTCTGTGCAGTGTACTAGCTTAGAGTAAAATCCATGTGCATTACTTTTTCCTTCTGTAAGTAGAGTTTTCATACGCATTCAGCCACAGTACATCAACTCAAATTTCTACGTAGGCATCAAGAAAAACTAGAGTTGCATCGCTCAGGGAACCTGTATAACCCACACACTCACTTTTCCCGTTACGCAAATTTACAAATTGTTGAATGAGATATAACTTTTGAGGTCACAGGGATCAAAGAAAAACAAAATATCAAAGGCATCTAGAAGACAAAAAAGTTACCATCATGGCCTTCAGCTTTGTCTCCAAAAAGGTCAGTAAGATATCAGGTTCTCCAAGCTGTCCAAGTGGTGGGCATGTAGGTTATTAAAACCTATTTCTCCTTTTTCTGACTAATGGGAATACTTAGGCAATTGCTCAGGAGGCACTGTCAATGTTTTAGCTGCAGATTAGGTGCATCGGTCCAGACTGGATCTATTTCCTCCTTATCATTGTTCCCTTAACCCTTGCATTTTCAACATTATTTTAATGGCATTTCATTGCAGTATTTCATTAATATATTTTCCTCAACTTTTTCACTGTAATCTTCTGAAATAATAGTATTTTTGTAATAATATGAATAGAAAGAGAACCAAGATGTAATGCCAGCGCAAACCAGCAAATAGTATTCCACTGAACCCTCAGAGGATCCCATGTCTCCTTGTTCTAAGGCATGCTTTCAGTGGAATGGGAAGATTGAAAATGGAAAATAAATGGATCAAGGTAGATCATCGCAGGAAAAGGAAATAATTAGAAGTAACTAAAAAGAGGAAGACATAAGTCACCCTCCTTACAAAGCTGGTGGAGAAAAACAGAAGGGAGAAAGAACCACAAGAGGAATTAATTTTTTTATCCAGACAAATTTTTAATTCTCTGTGCACAACTATATAAGTGTCTACAGGACATAATAGAGGTCTAAATACTCTTGTTCTCTTTGCTAAATATTCATTATTCAAATGAAAGTTTCTAGAAACCTTTAAAACAAAGATCATCATACTTCTACCAACCTTTTCCTCCTCAGCATCTTCATGTGGGGAACACTTTAAAATTATTCTCTGGATAGATATCCCTGAAAAGCACCTCTGGACTTCTCCATGCAGTGAAGATGCGATTCTTCAGCAGTCTTTCAGCAGTCTGCATCTTCCAAACATGCCTGGAGCAGAGGAGTGAGAAACAGTATTTGACTGAACACTACCCGAAGAGAGAAGGCTAAAGGTCCAAGTGGAAAGACAGAATTATTTTTCTTGGGGACACACCCATTGTTTGAGGAAATCGTTCCCATATTAGTATGATTTGCAGTGCCGACCGTGCTGCTACAGATACTACTAAGACAAATCATTATGAAAGGTCTCCAGCCCTAATATATCTTACATTTTAACATTTGCTGTGACAGTCACTCTGTGACTAGCTTTATATCCCAGGTGCACTTCTGTCTGTAGTAAGAAAGCTGAAATTCAGCTTGCAATAAACCAATCTAATAGGTTGATTTTGAAATTTTCACTTTAAATGTAATTTATAAGGATTAGATACTATCCATCGTGGTTCATAGAAACAATATAGAAAAGGCAATTATTAGAACTAATTAAAAATTCACACATCTGGGACTATGGAAAAACACTTCAAAACAACTATTTATCTACCCAAATTGATATCAGACACAGTGAGAATACAAGAAAGACAGATGGATGCTATGTTTCTGGGACCATAGATGCTGCTAGTGGGTAAAATTATTTTGCTCATATCTCCGTTTATAGTTGAAAAAACCCAGCCCTCAGGTTCCAATAGAGAATGACACAAAATGCAACTTGTGCAAATGTGACATTGGTGAGAAGACCTCACATATGTTGAATCGACTACAACACGGCATAAGCCACTCGGGGCATTTGGTTAACACACTTAATTTAGCACAGTAATTGCTGTATGATAGTAAACAAATTGCCAAGCTATTTCTTATTCTGTGCTTAAGACTAGTTATTTTCCTTTCTTTTACTGTGTTCTATTTACTTTTTTTTTTCTTCTTTGCCCTCTTATCTCATCTTTATTTTAAAGAAGTTTTCTGTGACTCTAGTAAAAAAGTAGGCTCTGTGCTACACTCAGATATAGGAAAGCTCTCTTTTCTGACTACAGTTTCTTAGGCTCATGAAATTGACTGTATTGTAGTTTGAGTAATCCAGCGGCTTTCCCATCTAATTTTTTTCTGACATAACTTGTTTATTTGTTAGAATTAAATCAGCAGATATGATTTCCTACCACATTAGTCAAGCCAAAAGAAATGCTCTGAAGTAGCGACAATTTGTTTCATTAATATTTATCCCATGAAAACATTTGTCTAACAGCTGAAAATACTGAGTAGTTCTGCAAGTGCTTCATAAAAAGGATGAATATGTCAAGTCACCTATTTGGACTCTCTGGCTGCTTTGTATATGTGAAAAACTATGAAAGTAAGCCATGATATATTATGGGTTTAACCAATATGGAAAAATAGGAAGTTCCTACTCTAGAGCTGACAACCAAGGAAAAATAATACTAATATCTGAATTGAAATAACAGAAAATAACAGGGGGATAAAAAGAATTAGCATAGTGAGCTAATCCTGTGTATACTTAATGAGTTTCATATATCTATGATGTCTGCAAAGGAACTATCTGCTTACTTCTCTTTACCATCTGTATAGAGAGATGCATGTGAACTTTAGGATGAGATAAATCCATGATAAATCCCATCTGACTTGACTACTAAGTGTGTTGGGACTAACTCAGACGCAGCTTCTATGTGAGAAACACTCACATTTGAGCAGGTGTATCCCACTCAAGCTGCCAAATTATTCCTATATTTTCTGTAGGTTTCTCAGCAGAGGAAGGTGGTTTCCTTTTACAGAGAAGTTTTGGAGGAGGATAAGGAAATGGTACTGATGATGATTATGGTTTTTTCCTCCATGTACAAAGAGGTCTTTAGGGAAAAAAGCACACAAAAAATTTCAAACAAGGACAATACAAAAATTGACATCAACTCCTAAGGCCAGAAATCAGCTTCTCTCCAGCAAATATGAATCAAGCAGGGAGAATCTGGGAAGGGCTTTAAAGATCAAGAAAGTTATTTAAAAGAAAAAATGGAAACCACTGAATTGATATAATCTCCTTGGCACAGTTAAATTCAAATCAAGAATATATGTTCCTTTACAACGGAAGAGAGAGGATAGAAACAAAAGGGCAAAACAGAGTCTCAGAAGTAAAGATATTATTAATTGAGGTTAAAGATGTTGGAATTAATTAGGAATAAGGATGTAAGGAAAAGTGCTTGTAAAAGGTTTTCACAGTGAGGAACAATGAGAGAGAATACAGCTTACACACCTTCCAGATGTTCCAGGAAAGCATCCACAAGACCTAGCAATACCCAGAATGTCAGAACATGGAGAGAGGGCCAAGTGAAAAACAATACTGAGTTATATTAGAGACAAGCAGGATGACATCACAGTGATGAAGAAAAGGAGTATTGTGGACAGTTAAGGGGTTAGAACTCATTTTTTACTCAGGCTGACCTTTAAAAAAGATATAGCGTAATAGCTGAGTATTTTCTGTTTGTAGAACAGGAGAGAAATCTGAAGGAGACCTCTGTCTGTGAGTCATCTGCAAAGAAACAGTAGTTGATTTTGCACATGTTATTCAGAGATACAATATAGAAGGAAAGAAGAATGAGAAGAAAGAAGAGTCTTATTAATAGATAATCAGTGATAAGAAACTATAAAAAAAAGGGGTTAAGGAATTATCAGGAATGGAAGAGGGAAAACCAGCATGTTGACATCCCAAAAGCCAGGCGACAATGGGACTTTAAGAAGAGCATACTTGATTATATCAATGACATCTGATGAAAATTGGTAGCACAGGGTACTGAGTGTGAGATTTGGCTAACAAGAGAGCATTTGAAATTTTACGAGAGTAATTTCATCTGAATGAGATGGGTCCATTCTGGGATTGGGGAACAAAAATGGAGTGACAAGACAGCATACACTGAAGTGAAATATAAAGTGGTGCAGTAACTGGAAAAGGAAATGGGGACACAATTGATTTTTTTTTTTATGAGGAGATATTAGCACAAGGTTCACAAGAAGAATAAGAGAGGAAACATCCCTACCTTTGTTTCTTCAAGAGAAGAGAGAAATTTCTGTCCCTCTATTCCTCTCTGATCACTTCTTTAGTCATAATCCCCATTTTGTTAGCCATGCTGCTTTATTGCACTAACATAGCAAAGGGACATCCCAATACTTTGCTGTCGATTTTCAGCCCCTTCCTCCCAGAGGAAGTGCAGGGCAGAAAGGTGCTTTTGCACACAGATTGCCAGCTAGCACTCACTGATAGTTAAATATGTCCCTCTTCAGGTGGTTATATGAATATAACCTGTCCCTGTCCTTTGAGCCAGCAGTGTCTCTCCCGGTCAGCAAGCTTCTGGCTCTCTAGCCACAGATGGTCTCTCTGGTAGCATAGCTACTGACTCTGATTTTTATTGATCAGCAGCAAACAAACCTCGCTGTGCACACAAGCTCAACAGCTGCTATTTCTTGAGCAGTTCATAATTCATGCTTTCTAATTTACTTTACCTATAGCACGCTAACAGATCTGCACTTAGCTTTTGTCAAAAGCAGAAGAGAGGGCAACAATACTGATGGCACTGGAAACAATGACAGGCAGACTTACATTATGTGAGTGGAAAGGTGGCAGAGTCATGCTGAGGTAAGACCAGGAGAGGGTCAAAGCTAATGAATGTTGAAATAGCCCCTTGCACATGATCAGAGGCCAAAAAGGGAACAATACTTGAAGACTGAGTTATGTGAATAATCCTTCGACAAGTAGGAGAGTTGTACCAAAGGTGGGGGTTGAATGAAGAGCTGAAACAAGCAATAAATATTTAAGGCCTTAGTTTCGTCATGAGTATGAAAGTTAATGTCAGAGGTGGTGCAGAGAAAAAGACTATGAAGGAACGAAGAACAAAATTAAGTTGACATGTAGATGGGTAGAATGAGGTAGAGAGCAAAAGGCATCAGCATGTTACAGGAGTGGAAACTAGAGTCAAACACAGAGAAGAGTATAAGGGAAGGAAGTTGGTGGTATAAACCATTAATAGTGCATATCCTTCAGCACTGTGTTTGGGCTCTGGGGTTTGTATCCTACCATCTTAAAACACAGCACTTTGTATGATGGTACTTTATGCTATTTGCATGATCTCTGTTCCCCTTCCAGGATAGCAAGAAATAACATAACTTATTGTTTTCTGTCCTTCCACCGTACACGAACACCACTGCAAGTCCACTCCCTCTTTTTTGTTAGGCTCTTTGTGGGTCAAGCTTCTCTTTTTCCATTTTCTTTTTCTTTTTTTTTAATTTTAAATAAAGATTATAGGTTTGTTACATTTTTCTGTCCCTGTATTTGTTTCCATATTACCTCTCTGACATCATTCTCTGCCCAGTGTTAACCTTCAGTACTCTTAAGAGTTTCTGTTCTATCAAATTAAGTCTGAATCCGTCCTAATTCAAGAGTGGTTGAAAATTTTTACCATTCTGATGGCTGCTCAGTGTCCTTTTTGCAATGAACTGTGATCGTGGTCCAACTCCTGGTGGATGGTCCACATCTCCCAAGCACTGTTACAGCTGGCACTAATTGGCACCCTCGTTCTCAGTCTTAGTAGGCAGGTTAAGCACCAGATTGTGCAATGAATTATTTTCTCACTCGTGGTTGTGATCTACCTGTGTCCAGGTTGAAGCAGAATACAGATGCAGCAAAGGAAAGCCCAAGTATTAGTGGTTTTGCTGTGCCATCTCTGTGACTCAGGTCGACAGGGCTTTTCACATTTTGCAGTCTTGGAGACAAATGTGAAACAAAGTCACTTATAAGATGCCCTTGAAAAACTATTTCTAGACCATTTTTATAATTCTGCAGTGAATGATAGCAATCTGAATGCTAACACAATAACAGTTTGGCAGAAACCTTTTATTACCTTAATTGTGGATGAGAAGTAATTCTCCAAAAAAGAAAGAGGGAACTTATCATCCCACGCTTCAGTGGGATTCTCAGACATATTCTGTTAGAAGCCGAGTGCTATGAATGTCAGATGGTGGGTCCCCCAGGCTCCCTGGCAACCTGCATGCAACTAAGAAAGAGGCAACAGCTTGCTTCAAGTATCCTTCCTAGAGATGACATAGTTAGATAAACCCAACAGGGAGTACAGCACGTGGAGGGAGCAGTCTGGTAAGAGGAAACCATTCCCTGTGGGACTGGCTCCATATTGCCACATGAAATGTTCAAAACACTGCTAGCCAGGAAAGTTGAATTTATTGCTTAATGAGCAGAGGACCCGGAAAAGATCATTGACAACTGCAGTGTAAACACAGCCACTTAATAGGGTGTTACTGAATGCCAAGAGGAAATTAAAAAAATCTGTCCTACAAGCAGCACTTTCTACCATATAGAATATGATTGAAATAAATACAGAACACAGAAAGCAGCTGTAAAGAACAGATGAGATAGTGGATGGGGTGGAAAGAAGAGAAGAACTTATATCCAGAGGTCATTTTTTAGACTGCCTTGAGTATAAGAGTTGTGTGAAAGAAAAGATGAAGGAAGACAAGTTAGCCTAACAGCAGCAGAGTGAAAGAAGTAACACAAAACAACACAGTGACATTATTAAGAAGCTCAGCAACACACTCAACCTCCATCACAATGTCATCAGGACAGATGGCAACAATTGGCAAAGACAAGGCACAGCATGTCTGGAAAGCAGTAAGAGCCTATAGAAGAAAAAAATAATATGAGCAGCTATGGAAAACACAAGAGAATTCTACAGATTTTTCTAGAGGTAAAACAACAATTTACCATCCACCCTATGTGTATTTGTCACAACTGCCTAATACATATGACATAATTTCCCAATTTGTCAAAGATCTGCAAAAAAACCAGGACTTTCACAGAACTCATTACTAACATTTATTATTCTTTTTAGTACCTGTGAGACCTATTGTGAAGGACTGCATGATGCTAGGTACTTATCTAAATATGAATTAAAAAATAATCTCTGCAAAATGAGCTTACAATCAAAATGCAGCATGAAACAAAACATTTGGGTGCAGATGCAAAGAGGTATAATGAAAAAGGCTGCTCTTTTAGGAATGTCAGCAAAGGTCAGAGAGAAATGACAAAAAGAAAAGTAAATGTATGGAGAGTGTGGCAGCATGGGATCATAAAGATCTCACTTTTAAAATTAATTGACAAAAAGATGACAGAAACAGCACACATTAAGGACATGAATGCAAGAAATAATAAACCTCAGATAGGACGTAGAAACTCTGGGAAAAAAATGTCAAATGTACAATTATACCTGTAGTATCTAATAGTGCAATATCTGAGAACGGGAAAGCATTAAATAAACAAATTTTTGAGAAACGGATCAGGTCAGTGAGAATAGTGTATGCCAAGCAAGAGACATGAATCTTCCTGCACCAGGGTCGTCTGTCATGAAGTGCCCTCAGTATCACTGGGCAGTATCACAAAAAATTGAGCCTCCATATGCTGAGCTCCCACTGGAGGAGGAAGTTAAACTCCTCTGGTTCATTGAGCTCCTGGAGAAAAGGTTCAAAAAAATCTTCACACAGTAGGGCAGTGGGTGCAATAAGGTTGAAGAAAATAATATTTTACTAGCCAATAGTTAGAATTACATGGGCTTTGGCAAGACACCTTTTGTCTGAGTAATGCTATCCACATTTTTTTCTTAGTAGAATTTCATAATATGTATTTCTGCCTCTTTATTTTTGCACAAAGACAGGTTTTGTACATGAGTTAGGGGAAATTTACAGAAAGGTAGAGAGTGGCAATACATAAAAAAGGAGTGTGAGAAGCCGTATGTGGCACCAGGCCCTGCTGTTCAATTCCATGTGTGTTGGGTATTTGTTTGACCCTTCCCAGCTGTTGTGTACTTCCTGATCCCCCGGATAATATGAGCCCCTTGCCTGATCAGCTTCCAGATGCTACACTGTTCCCAGTTCCTCCTGATCATGAGTCTCAACACTAACTCAGTTCCAGCTGCCATAACTCTCATCCTTTCTCACTGAAGAGCTCCCTACCCAACAGTTCCCCCAAATGTCGTAACCTGCCTGACCCTCCCCAGCTGTTGCAATCCTCCTGATCCCACACTGTAAAACCTCTTTGATTTGTCCCCTTCCCAGCTGCTCTGCCCATTACCACTGAAGGCTGTGGTCCAGATCCTATCTCCTTGAAGTATCCTACAAGTGCGAAAATTTACTATTATAGCTCACAGATTCTTTACATGGATATAACTTTTCAGCCAGATTTCATAAAAAATTTCCTGCTGCAGTAGATTTACAGTGGTAAAAACCTGACTTCATGTAGATTTATCAGCACCTGGAATATTATATAATTATGTGCTATAATACATACTATTTTGAATAACACAATGTTGATATTATATTAATTTTATATTATATAGCAATATAAAATGCTGTTATTAGAAGATTACATAGATTGCACACATAAATAAAAGAAATTTAATAATGAGCATAGTATAATGCAATCAATATCCTTAGAATTTACTTTTACATATGGCAAGTGAAAGGAAACTGCACAGAAAATGAAAGCTCCCTTTATTTTAATTAAGAGCTGACCACCAAACACAGGCCTCAGACATCTTTATCCCATGCTAGCAGCATATTCAAAATCATCTTAACTTGCTTTGACTTTATATTGTAAAACTGATACAAAGGAACACTGGCATAAAGAGAATTCAGAGGTCCTCAGAGCTTAACATTGGGATACAGAATTTTTTTTTATACAGATTGTTAAAAGTCAAGAAAAAGACAACTGTTTTTTCAAACAAAACTATTAAATATATTAGGGAAACAAGCTCATTGTTTCCATGATTTTGGCATCTCTTGAATATACATTGAAAGGATCACGAGTCACAGTATGATACTATTTCACCTGAGTAGTTTTTTCTAGAACTACTAGAGATTTCTCTATATACCAGTTGTTATGGTCTTCTTTTAAAAGATTCAATTATTTATTTAGGAGGAGAGGGGAAAAAGCAAAACAAGACAAAATGTGTAGCTCAGATCACCACTTCTCTAACTCAAAGAGTCTGTATTGAGTATATGAAGAAAGGATCTGTGCTTCAGTATCTGTCCAAGTCAGCCATACCCAAAGTAAATAGCAGCCAACATAATAATGTCTTCCGTTTTTCAGTACTGGGCCTATTCCACCTCTACCCACAATTTCCCTGTTGTCCCATATACACTGTTAAAGGTGCTTTCATAGCTCTATTATCTGTCCTACCATGTTTCCTCTTATTCCACATCCATCTCAGGATCCTTAACCATATGTTGGTTAAGTAAACACTAGTACCAGCTATGGTATTCCCAGCTGGGGATGTGATGATTCGCTGCAATGTATGAGCCACAACAGTAGCTACAGATATCAGGAACACCAGTCTAGATAACGGAAGAATGAATCAGTCCATAGTCTTACAAGCATGTCTATGCCATCCTCTAGACTTAATAGAGATCATAGATTTGGCTACATGGAGTCAACTGAGAAACTGATGCCTGAAATAATCATCATTTTAAGTAGTTCTAGGCATAGGAACTTATAGATCTGAAAAACTGATTTTCTGTGATACAGGGGAAATACCTGTATAGCAACATAACCTTTCAACATTTCGAAGAGATTCTTGCTTTTCTTGATTTTTAAAAGCAGAGATTTGCTAATGCACAGCAGTCCCTATAAGTGGTAAAAGACTATTTATGTCTTCTTTTAAATAAGACACTGTAATCCAGACCCCATGCCTTTATATCCCTCCGTACATCCTGGGAATAAATAAGAATAAGCTTATCTCAGGATCGCTAACAATCATTGTATCTCCTGATTTCACACATTTGCAAAACTGGGCTGTTATTCTCATGACAGACATTTCTGAAATGCTTCCATTTCTGTACAGTCATCGATGTGACAAAGGCAAAAAAGCAAAACAGGAAACTGGAAAACAAAAATGACAGAAAATGTTTTAAGTCAGACACACTTAGATTTTCTTCAAAACTGACAAATTAATTTGTTGTCCTACAATTCTGAATTTGTAGCAAAGTACAAAATAACTTCAGCAAGGTTTCTTGTGTTTGCATTTTTATTCACTAACAAGCTATTCTAAAACAAATAATATTAATGATATAACAGAGTGAACAAGCTAATAAAGACAATGCCTCAGTGTCAATTTAGAGAGGCAGCTATAGGGAAATGTGAAAAACGGGTAACATTTCTTTTTCAGGGAAAGAAACTTTCAGATACTTTTCCTCTATGCCAAATTCAAATGGAATACTTTCTACCTGATTCTGTAATAAGGACAAGGGTTAGTCATTAAATGGTTCCCTTTAGTTAGTAGCCAGAGTAGCTTTTTAACATCTTTGCTGTATAAGGACACAATTTCCAGTAGAAGCTCTCTGAAGAAAATGTCTGACAAGGACAATGAAGAGCAGGCAAAAGGTGAGGGTAGAGATGCAAAGATGCTACAGGTGCTCCTCACAGCTGGTAGGTTAAATGTCTGCCTCACACTTGACAGTTTCTATGAGCTGCAGTCCTGTGGATGGCATTTTTGTACATATGGGAATCTGAGGACAAGTGCAGTTCTCAAATTTGGAGCAAATGCAGAAAAATTAATATTTGCACAGGAGTCAAAAATCCATCCATTTACCTTTGTGTGCATAAGAGAGAAAAAGAGAGCTCTCTAGCAAATCATATCTCTATGCCTCAGTTTCCCATTCATAAAAGAAACATTTGAGTAATTGTCTTCCTATCACGGTGTGTGTAATTCCTGATGCATGAATATTTGTCATCACCTTTCTTAATGCATTTGTTCTGCATAAAATGGAAAATAATTGTTTATTTCATTAATAGAATGTGTTTTGTAGCATCAGGTACTCCATCAATTTTAATCTCTGTTCCTACATTTGAGTTACTGCTGAATACTTCCTTTCTACATAAGTGCAACACCTTTTATTTCTGTCTTTTTCTATCCCATATGTGTAGACAAGTTACAGTGAGTCCCTTGGGGTCAGGAGAGACCAGAAAGCCAGGCTGATTTGTTAGGCCCCAAGGCCTGGCCTCAGGCACAAGTATGTACAGTCTGAGAGCTTCATTCTCATCCTCAGCACATACAGAACCTTTGTTACTGCTAATGGAAGTAATGCACTTACACTGAAAGACCAGATATTTTGTTGTTGCTCCATTAAGAATATCAGAAATAGAGAGCAAAATTATCCAACCTGACAAGAAAATCTCTGCCCAAGTTGTGTTTTGCAGAGGAACAACCTGGGATCCAACTTTTGAAATGAGAACTATGATGTGTTCTTAAACTGAAATATGCTTGATATATACTATTAATGAAAGCTTCTCCCAAAACCTGGAGCAGTGCCAGTGGACCATTCAAAAAGAACCACACCAGCCAGGTCCTGGCATGATAAGCGTAGTTGACATTGACAGGGTAAAGTTCTTCACAAATGAGAGCAGGAAATACAGGTATTACACCTCAAGACGAGTTGCTCTGAACTGGATTGTGCTCCTTTATGCTTAAGGATATATTGCCCGAAAAGGAGATATATTCTCCAATTCTATTCATCCATGTGAGGCTACCTTAAGTTTGCCACCCAAGTGGGGGAGTAAAACAAATTACTACAGGCTACCCAAAGTTTCATTCAAAACTTGATACACAACCCTTTAAAATCACCGTGTTCCTTTTAAATCAAATCCCTGATGCCTCGTGGTACAAACACTCACATTCTACTTCTGTAAACTTTAGTCATGTTTATGTTTGAAAAATATCCACAACACAGATATCAGGAGTGCTACTAGCTCAGTTCAAATCATCCTTAACAGTGTTTTCTGCTTCACCCTCTCCTCTCCTATTTTAAGACAGCCCAGTTCCATACTTCATTGTTCAGCCATGCAGTCTGAAATGAGGAAGAGGAAGATGGGCAGACCAGCAGTGCTAACCAGTCACTCCCCCGTATATATGCTGTGAGTAAAACAAGACTGTCCTGGCCTGGAGAGTGCTATTCCACAGCATAATTTAGTTTGTAGCTGTTCATCCTGGACTAAACTGGTTGTTTCCAACTCACAAGCCTTCCAGATGGCTGTAGCTGCCTGGGCACCCTTATGATAAGATGACTGGGACAGCAACTGGCTCTGCTGGTGAGTCACTAAAGATGGGACAAATGGGAGCTGATCAGGATGGCAGCTCCACTGAAGGGAGGACCGCAGGCTCGGATCAACAGCTCTCAGCCAGCTGCCATAGCACAAGCATTTACTGTTAGTGAAGGAAGGGATGGAGGGGGAAGGAAGCCTGTGGTTTGAGTGAAAGGTGAGATTTTCTAAAGATTTGGAAATAGAATTTCCATGGGAAATAGGATCCAGTAGTTTTACAAGTCCTCGGTTGTAAAAATAATAATTTTTAAAAATTGTCTCATTATTTCACTGACAGGATTTAAACAATTTAAAAGCACATGCAGAGACAACGAGGCAGACAGAAGTGCTATATTTGTATACAAATGACCCTAAACTTTGTGGCTCCATGAGAGTTTCATCAATCTAAAAAAGTAATGTAAAAGAAAAGTCCAGCATTTTCTGGCAACTAGTCCACAGAGATAAATTACATAAGTTATTTCTTTCTCCCTTCAGGATTAAGGAAGAAAGATGTTTACCGAGGGACAGGGCAGTTGTATATGGGTTTGGAAATATTATTCATATTGTTGTTAGTAGTGTTGGTGTTACTGCTGTTGTCATTATTATTATTCAGATTTTTCTCTCAAAGTGAACCCCCCCCTCCTCAAATTTGGATGATTAGGCTACATTTGGCCAACACTCCACCGGCTAGAAAAGCCTTCCTCCTTTGTATATTCAGAACAAGTTTCATGAGAAGTATCTCAGAAACATCTGCCTTCATTATAATTATATTTCTATTTCAGCTGCACCAAGCTATTTACAGATGAGCCTGTTCAAAAAGAGCTTTATAATTAAGCAAACAGAAATATCTTTTTATAGGATGCAGATCTAGGGGTGATAATCACACACAAAATACACAGCAACAGTTGCAAATAGAGTGTTTAATGCTAGTTATATAGTTAGTGATGTGCTCAATAAAGCCTGACATGTCTTTGTTCCTAAATGTAAGAAAATATGGTCTTTGCTACACAACTGTGTAAACTGCCTTTTTCATATACAAAAGGCCATACATTTCAGGGGGTATGGCTTGAAATCCCTCATGAAAACAAGCCCTCATATTTCCAATGCAATATGATTATCGAGTTCTTGGTGGAAAAAGGAGCTGACAGCATACATTATGAATTTCAGATATGTGACATCTTCCTTATGCATGAACTGTGACCTGATATTTCTGCTGATGGACACCAAAAGACAGAGAAGTGAAATGAGAAAGTATTGGCAGAAGGAAAAAAGACAATCGATTATTTACTGAAATTACTGTCTAAGGTCTTTTCACAGTGCATGTGCTCCAGAAATCCAACTTTATCACTTCTGAAGAACATATTTGTCACTTACTTCTCTCAAGATTGCAAACTTGCTCTTTTGCAGCATTTTCTTGGAATTTTTATAACCATTTGTAGAGCAACAAGTGGGTTTGTAAACTGAACTGCTGTGATACACCATATGAATCCCAAGTGTGAGCAACATGCCAAAGAAAACCACACAAAGATTAAATTAAACTATACATGACACCTCATTTTTCAAAAAAGGGTTTTGTTTGTAGGAATTTCTATAGTGGTTTTTTTTTTCCATCCTCACATTTAAATCAGCCAAAATAGATGTCTGAAAGAAGACAGCAGAAAGCAGGCCCCTAGATACAACTTAAAAACTAGCTATGAAGAGAAGTGATGAGTACAATAACATACTTGCTAAGATCTTTGCTAAATCATGTGGAATCACTTTAATATATATTTATTCCAGGTAAACTAAATAGTGTAATTTGGTTTAGAAATGGCTTTATTTTTAAACCCCTGAACATATTACAAATATTCTAGTGAGATATTCCTAGAAAGGTTTGAAAGAGAAATGTGTGAAAAATTTCAGTATTTTTCAATATCCTTTAGTATGAGTTCTTACGAGGGTTATTCAAGCTTTATACTTCAAGTTGGTTTTACACATTCAACATGGGTACTTTGCTTCTCTGGAGCACCTCTCCTTTGTCTGTTGACTACACAGAGTGAGGCACAGAGCTACAAGTGGGCAGTGTACACTCTTACATTCAACTGAACCACCTCTAAACTGGTTTCTTCATTGCTACACCATGGGTTTCAGAAAGCATTAAGTAGTTCTTATAATCATGTTAGACAAACAATCTGAATGTTAATGATGGAATTACGAAAGTGTTCTGATGCCTGATTTGTACTTGTGTTTAACTTGAAAGGGTCTTCCAGTAAACATCCAAAAATTACTTCATTAAATTCCTTTAAACCAAAATCTAAACAGCAGTTAAGCACTGGGTAAGTTGTGACGTTCCCTTCTTTTCTCCAATCAGCATGTTATTCTCGTTTCTCCAGGCTTCTCAATCAAGCTCGTAGAGAAAGACAGCTTACCATTCTCTCCATGCAGTGAAGCATAATGGAGTCAAGAACTGTCACTCTTAGGTGCCACAACAATACAAATAACAAACAGTACAATATTTCTTCATGTGAAGAACAGCAGAGCAAGTGACTCAAATAGAGAAAAGTATTATGTAAACAAGAATACTGTTTTCTCTATTATGTTTTTATGCACTAAAAGCAAGTTTGTTTCTTCATTATCAAAGGCTTTCTGGTTTAAATTACAGACAGGGAAAGAAATATGTCTAAGCAAGGTTACAAGATGTTTCTTGCCTACAATGTGGACAGCGAAATCTCAGAGAAAATAGTGTCCCAAGGGATTGCTGCCATTAAAGATATGATAGAAACCATATCTCAGATAAAATTGTGCAAGAACCAGGCAATCTCCTGATGACCAACATGATCAATCCCTGAAGCCTGGCTCAATCTGTGACTGTTAAGATGCGGGAATGCATGAAATTTGGCAGCCCTGAAATCTCGAGTCACACACACAGAAAACTTAAAGCATCATCGCTGTCTGTTTTAGGTTTGTTCCAGTTGTAGCTTGCTAGCACCATTGTCCCTGTCAAACAGATACCAAATGAATTGATACTTCCAAAATTAGAGCTACATTTCATTACCTTTTTAGTCTGAAGCTTGTGAGGCTAAGAACACAGTCCTAGATTTTGGTTGAAATTCCCAACTGGATAAAGTGTAGAAAGAGAAATGTTAAAGAAGAAATTAAAATTGATCTTATTGATGGTTTCCATCATCTCTCTCCCTCATCCAATATGAAGCTGGAAGCAATGCAAATGCAAAACACCTGATTCTTGAAGTCTTTGCTCCCAGAGGTGCTGGTTCTGGGTTAAGCACTCACTTTCTGGCTTATTCCCAACTTGCTATCAGCTCACCTTATTGCACTCTTCCAGACCAAAATCCAACTCCCCATAAGAATGTTAAATGTTAGAAATGGGGGAATTATAATGAAGCAGCTTTCTATCAATTCCTTTTGATTATGTCTGACAGCTGAATTTAAATAACTGCTGGCAAGCATCACTTACTGGTGGACTACTGGATAGTCTTTCTAGCTGAATACACAGCTAACTGTGTGTAAATCAGGTAGGCTAAAGATTTCGTGATAACCACAAAGCTGCAGATGAAGACCTGTCACTATTAAGCCTGAAATGCTTGTAGAGTCTGTGGGAGATGCAAGTGTCAGTTCTGTAAGTGCTGTCTCAGGGCCAGCAACACGGCAGGAGGTTTTAGGTGTTTTATTCTCACGTGTCAAATCATCTGCTCCATGTTGTCCTTATGATGTGGTCAGAACCTTATTATAGAACTCTTTGATGCAATTCAGTGCGGGTTGGATGAAAGAATAACTTGTAGTAGACAAATATAAAGCCTCTTAAGTAGGGTTGTGATGTGTTCTGTGTGGGTTATGCTTCATCAGCATATTCATAGCATGCGCCTCTGACAGATCCGAGTCTGAGTCTCAAGGTGTGAAAGTGTCAAGCTATCATCAAGTCCCATTTTCCCATGCATCAAGTTTCTCATGTTTATCAGGAGGGGAGAGCCATAAAGCTCTCCAGAATGGGTATCTTCTACTGTGACTGTAAAAAAAAAAGAATAAGGATGAGAATTTATCAGTATTCTCAGCCAAACAAGAGGTTTTCACTTAGATCCTCTTGCAAGAACCTGGCAATGGAGCTCTCAAGTTCTTGTCAGTATCAAAAGGAAAGGGATCTAGTCTTCCCATGTCTTTTAAAATGATAGAAAATTCTTATTACAGAAAAGAAGGCATGGAATGAATTAGCTTTGAAAACGTGTGTCTTTAACAGTCTGTCATCCACATTATTAATGTGATGCATGTGGTCTCCAATATCTGAACTGTGGGAATAACAGCAGTATTGCAAAAATAATGATTTTTATAATATCTAATTCATGGAATTTCATTAAGATAGTTTTTCAACTATCCTCACCAGAAAAAAATGAGCTAATTGAGGCTTCAGCTGAAGACTTGGAGAAGGTGAATAAGGTGAGTCAGAATCTGAGAATGAAAGATAGCCAAGTCAAAATAACTCTTAAAATCAAATTTGGCTTATGAGCTGTCAAAATTATGTTGTCATTGGCTAAGAAAAAAAAAAAGGTGAGTTATCAAAATGCATTGTCCTCTATCTAAGGAAATCTAATTTTAAGAGGAAGAGAGAAGGAGGAAGAAAAGGGCAGAGAGACTGTCATCTTGAAAGGGAAGGATGACCTCAAAGGGAAGGCCGTCTGTCTTCTGTACTACCTTTAAACCTAGATCCTGAAAAAGGCTGGCATTCAGATCACAAGATGAACAGTGGTCTGTTGAGACATAGCTTAAGATGAGGGGGATTAAACAAATAAGAACATGTCTTATTATGCATGTATTCTACAACAGAAAGTGATGATTTATTTACTTTTTGTAAATGTCTCTACAACTATTTTTCTGGCGAGCTTAGCCTGTTGGCAGGCTAATTGTGCTTGGTTTAATAGGCAAGTCCACATTAAAGTGAAAAATAGGATACACAATAATAAATGATCTCTGCAGGCAATAAATATTCAGTTAAGCTGAGATGGCCATAGAATAGGTGAGTACAGTGTGAGGCAAGGGAGTGATGCCTTGTCTAAACTGTCAGTTTCCCTCTGACATGCGGAGCTCCAGGTTTTTCGGAGCGACAGATCAAACTGCAGGAAGGCAATACATCTTTTCCTATACAACCCTGCTCCTTCTCTCCACCAGCCCAGCTCCCTATTCTGGCACTACCATGGCATGAGAACTGTCAGTCCCCCACAGCGCTTGCCCTATACCATGCTCAGAAACTGGGAGAGACAGTTCCTTTTCCCCATGGCCAGACAGACTCAGCCCCTGGTGAACCCAACACATGAGCAACTCGTGAGTCAGGGACAGAGAGAACCCCAATGAGTTCATCAGGACAGAGGAAGCTGTAAGCTTAGTGAATGAGAAAGAAGTTGTGGCAAGCTGGTCAAAAGAGCTTTCCTGGACAACATTAGCCAAAATCCTTTGTGAAAGAAATTATTAATAACAGATGCATCTGTACTGCAGAAAATAAAATCCTATTTTATCTATATATATTTGTTTTAAAAGAGCAGAAGGCTATTCAAAGCCAAATCAATAGTGGTACTACTGGAACTCATTTGGAATGGACAATGTTTGGCCTATTGTGTTAAATTCCTGAGGGTTTGCCTATTTTTGTATCAGATTACAGCTTTATTAGGTACAACTGTTTTTACATTGCATTTTTGTGATTAATGATGCTAAAAGGATTTTAGCATTTCAAATGTTGTACACAAACCTAATGGGCAAAATCTTCTGTAAACTTCTTCTAAGCTCTTGGCAAACTTTCCTCGGGAGCAAATATTAACTCCAGATAGTGTTTATTAGCTTTTATAAAATAATCACTGTAATAGTGGCATGTAATTGCTGGAGGTAAGGGAACATCCAGGCCAAGAATTAATCAAGTTTGAGCTCCTTAACAGAAAAAGATCAAGAACAATTTATTTCTTGCTCAGTTCGTATTTAAAATAATGTAATTTTCCTCTGATTTTTGCTTCATACACCAAGAGTGATTTCATACACAACATTCCCTGGATAAACTGTGTTCTTAACTAGAGATAGGTCTAAACAGCAGAGTTCAGGACCCACTTCGTACTCTGACAAAGCATAGAGGCATTTGGACTTTAGGTTTTAATTTGCACTTTATATGGGGTAGAACAAACAAAACATTCAGATCTGACTCCAACTCCATTGCCTTTTTTACCTCTGCTCAAATTTTGCATGTTTCTGTTGGCAGGTTTTTATTCAAGGATGTCCTGACAGCATCAGGCAAATGAGAACCAAATATTGTTCTTCAAAGTGATCAGAGTGAGTATGTCAGACTCATTAAGCTTTCATTTGTGATAAGTTATAGGGTACAGTCGATTAAAAAAAAAAATCACAGCAGGAGGAATACTACCATGACTTCTTGTATATGGTGTCTTCCATGTAAGAGGCATAAAAATCTCTTGCAATTGCACTCTAGAAAGTAAGTGATGCCTTCGTATTGAACCAGTGTGTGCCAGAAACTCCTTGACCAGAAACAGAGCAGAAACAATCTTTGACAAGGGACATGAGGAATGGTTAAAAACATGAATATACACATATCTAAGATGATACCAGGTGAAAAAAAAGCCTGGAATTGCCCCCCCTCCAACCCCCCCCCCACCCCAAAAAAAGGACTTCTGAGTTTAGTCTAGTGTAAACACCACTATATAGCCTCACAATTTGGGACACTAAGTAAGGTGGACTTAACATTTAGGGTTGATGTTACTGCAGACATCTCTAGTTCCCAAACTCTGTGCAGTGAAGCTGTTAGTCATGCTTTTCTTTGAAGTTAAAGCCATAGCATAAGTTGCATATGAGGAGATGTGATCTCTCAGGCAAATCAAGCTGCATTAAGACATCCAAGTTCAGCTTCAACACAGGAGACAAGTTCTTCTCGTTAGCTCAACTGACATCTCTGCGAAATCAAACATGCCTGGGACCTTTGAGCACTGAGGATGACAAACTTGGAATGGTCTGTGTCTGTATTTGGCTCTCTTACCGTCCAAAGCAAGGTGGTTGCATTTAAATTGCTTTCTGGGTAAAGTCAACTCTGCATTCCTATCTGGAAATTATCTGGGAGAATGCCAGTTTTCTGAGGCAAAATCCATGCCTGTGATCAGCCTAACAATTTGACAGCATGGGTAACTGAGTTCTGGTAACTGGGTTTGTATGCTGAAACTGGTAATTCACTAGGAAAAGGAAGCTTCATGTATAATTATTCATAGGGGATTGTTTGGTCATTTTGTTCTGAGAAACAAAGACGTCCTTAGTCACAGGCCAGACCTGGAATCTGCCATTTTTTTGTTTGAAAAAACAGTGAAGTGGAAGTTTTAAGGCAAGGGTCTTACCAACAGCATGAAGTGCTCTGCCTGGATAAGCAGGAATCAAAAGCACGATGCCCACAGTGCAGAAATCCATCCATTCTCTAGTGTTAAATTTCATATTTCTATTTAAAAGAGCTCACAAAAACTAGTCTATTCTCCTTTTATAATCTGTTGAACATCAGCCATCAATCATATTTAATGTATATAAACACCTCTGCACAAAATCATAGGGGATTCTAATTCAAATAAAATTATTAACTATAAGCTTTGAAACTCCTTTTTTGTAATCATAAGATTTGCCTTTAGATTTTTCCTGATCAAATCAAAGTTATTTCAATGTTATTTTTTTCCTAACCCTAGCTTTCTACCATATACTATGAAATCACAATACTATACAGAGAAACATTGTAAATGGATAATGACTTGCAGTTGTTATGCATTACATCATGGAAAGCAGCATTTCCCACTTCTCAGTTCTGGAGCTTCACTTAGAAAACCTGCTATTTCAGTGCCTCACGGGGCTCTCCAGCTCCACAGGTGTCAGAGCCTTCTATTTATCTAAATCACTTCTGCTATCAGCTGTGGAAAAGGTAGTATTAAAACTAAATATGTAAGCCTTTCCAGACCTGGACCTCATCCAACTCCATGCAGACCCGCACAGGTGTCTCTGAACGCTGATCTCCAGGGCTCCAAGGGAATACAGATCAGAAAAGCCCCTGCTGACCTTCTCCAAAACCAGCACAGGCTAAAGATTAGTTGATTTACATGGGCTGTGTATCTAGTGATTGCCCTGCAAGATACACCTGACTGGATAAAATACAGTAATAATTTTTATAAACTTTTATATTGGATGGTCTTTTTGGAGAACTAAACGTGGGCACATAACTGCTATTCAAATATATAATCACTTCCATTCCACAACGTACCACTTACATAGAAAGAGGAAGAGAATGGAGTACTTCACAGGAGTACTGTTAAGTAACATTTACCAAAGTCCAGAGTAACACAATTGTTTTCAGCATTCCTCAGAAAAATCTTTAACAGGCCTGGAAGAAACAAAAGGAGTTTTCTTACTCCTCTTCACAAATTGGCTAGCCACATAGCAGCCTAAGTAAAGAATTTTCCTTCAGGTAAGAATCTCTGCAAGAGAAATGAAAAATGTAAGAGAGAAAAGGACCATCCCCTCCCACTGCAGCTGGCCAGAGAGTGAGCCGGCATTTGCAACATCAGGACCACAGCAAATGGCAGCATGCAACAGACAGCCTGAGTTCTCACTCCACCATACATAACAGCATTCAAAAAAGTTCCTATTCGTACCAAAGTATGGCCCTAGTGAGAACAAATGCCATAGAACTTTTATCGTTATGCAATTTTTATACTGCATATATAAAAATACAGTGCTCACTGCAGAGCTGAGTAAAGCTGAAATTCATCCCTAGAAAATCTGTGTAATCTTGTGTTTGACAGTGCAGGACAAATATAATTCATGAATCGAGAAAAAGAGAAGAAATGCAGAGAAAGGGCAAAGGAGAAAATGATAACATGAGGTATTCACCTGAAAAGGCATTCATCAAAAATTACAGGTTTCATCCATTTCTGATCACTTAATATAGCTTCATGAAAAAAAATAGCTTTTAAAATGAAAATACACATCACAGAAGTAAACATGGGTTTCTGACAGGAACAGACTACATGGAAGAAGCCCAGAGACATAACCAGAAACGCACGAGGGACAAGACAAAGTTTGTTTCAGTGTAAAGACATGATCTATGGGGAAAGACAAGGCCTCCTTTCTCTAACCATCCCTGAGACCATTTTTGTGGGATCCTAGAAAAGAGCTATACCTGCTGGCATATGTACCTCTGCATCTTCCCTGCTGGTAGTAAATTATAGGAAGGAAAAAAGACTAAATTGATTTCCAGTCCCTAAGGAATCTGTTTTGATTCAGTAAGTCTCAAGTGTGATGTCCAAAGTATCACGGGGAGCAGGCTTGCACACTGAGGTGCACACACACACAGACACACAGCAAAGCCACACTGCTGGGATTGTGCCTGTTCACTTTCACCAGTCAGGCTGCACTTTCACATGTTGCCTTTGCAGTGGTGGTGTTAGATACGTATGTTTCAGACATAAAGAGAACCATAGCATGAAACTCTAGCTGTAATTTTATAATCACTGATCCAGAAGCATATTGTTATGTCGGTGTGACACTTACTCCAGTAAGCAAATACTGTTTACAAAAAATCTTTCTCTAAATGTGTATTATTTACAGGGCATTGAACATTTTACTAATGATTAAAAAGCAAGGTCCTTGTTTTAAAAGGTTCATAATCTAAATGAAACTATAGGCTCAAGACAGATTATGCCATATAAGAAGCAAGGCAGTAGACAAAAAATTGTAGACATAGCTCTTCAGATTTTGTACTTTTTAGAAAAAAATAAAAATCAAGATTTCCTAAAAAAATAGAGAACAGTCCTACCTATTAAAGCCACAACAAGAAAGCATTTTGGAATCTTCCGTGTTTCTCAGTTATGTTCTTTTGGGGTCTATTTTCATCCACTTTTCTGCAGAGCTTTCAGCCTGTGACTGAACTGAAACCAGCCGATCTCTCTTTCTGGTTCATGTATATTAGCTTGGTGCTGTTAGGTTTGTTTCTCCAAAACAGCAGGGTGCTTGGATTTTTTAAAGGTTTCCACAGAAATTAAGAGGAGAGGCATATAATACCTTCAACTCAAATTTATTTCTTTTAATTCATTTTATATGCACTTGGGGCCTAAATAACTCAAGAGTAATTACTGAAAGTAGCCTATTGTGTGACTTGCACCCCTTTGTGAGCAACTATTGCCTTAACTCCAGATGCAGAGTGTTTTGTAACATGACTGCGCTCCATATTCCCTTTGTGGAGCATACAGACAAGCAGTGCATCCATTTTTCACTTGCATGCCAGAATAGCTAACCATATGTGTACAGTTACCCATGTATACAAAGGCCAGCAATCAATTACTGCTACTAGAAGGAGCACAGACGCAGCACCTCACAACTGTCTCTCTAAATAGAGTGCCTCCTAAGCCTGCCCCAATAACAGGTTAAAGTTACTCCTGATAACACAATGTAGTCCTTAATATTTTGACTAATAAATGCCAACCTCTGGAAATGTGGTCTCGAATAACAATAGCAATGACAGGCAAGAAATTTTAAGCATTCATTCAAGTTGCTGGTCTCTGTCCAAATCATTACCACTCATAGTGTGGCTTGAAAACTTTAAGACACACATTTGTCTGAACAGAGTTCACTTTGTCCAGGACAAACAAGGCATCTCACACAAAAAAAACCTCAGTCAGCTGCACGATGTACGTATCATTATAACAGGTATACAAGGCCTGTGTGAAATACAAATCAATATGCAAGGGTTGTCAGAGTGAAAGGGCAGAAATGAGGAAAATCTGGAACCAGCTAGCCACATTTCTCTGAGCTAGATAACTACATCTTTCCTCTCTTCATTTTTCCTCTCCATTACAAGCATCTGGAAAAAAATTATTAAGGTGTGTTGGGAGGGGAGTCATGTCTGAAACCTTTTTCCTTTGCTTCAATAAGCTGGAAATCTCAGGATCTCAAACAGCTGAGATTTTTTTCCTCCTCAGTCCAAAGAAAGGGGGATGGGCTTTTCCTTCCTTAGCACAACAATTTTTTATTTTCTTTTATACAGAGACTGATGCTCTTTTCTCTTAGAAACATTCTTTGATCAGAAAACATTTGTTAGGAAATTAGATTTTCGATAAAAGAATTAAATCAGTACTGTTCTTGGGATGTTTTTTGTTTAAATTTTCCATGTAATTCTGAATCTACATTGCATTATATACTATGGATGGGCACACATCTGGCTGAACACACACATACACTGTAATGAAGTCTCAGAATTAAATTTCCTTAATGTATATATTCAGATATATATAAAAGACACAACCTACAACTCAAAAAATAGCAAATGGCAGAACTAGCATTGTTCATAAAAACTTAATTCATCCTTCCTTTGGGAATATACATCATGATGCAGTACAAGATTTTATAACTGCACCACCTTCTAATTTTTCATGGGACCTTGACTCTTTGTTCTCATTTTCCTTGCCTTCTTCACTCAGTATGTGATGGCATGAAGTCATGTGCTGGATATAGGATTATTGACTACCTTCTGAGCATTATGGCCAGCCTGTCACCAGAGTAACTGAATTATTTTCAAACACGAGTGAATATATCTGCCTGAGACCACCAGGGTATTTAAAAAAACAAAAAAAAACCCCATTAATAATAATAATAATAATAATAATAATAATAATAATAATAATAATAATTACAACATACAACTTAGGAATTAATGTGTTACTAAAATTTTCTATTTAGAAGTGTTTGCCAGCTGAAGAATCTAGTTTGGGACATATAGAAGCAGATGTCTCAGAATAATAAATGTTTTAGAGATCTTTGTGTATTCAAATGCAGCAACAGTTAGTTGTGTCTGTAAGCAGTCAGCATTCCTGTAAACCTGTAACAGTATCCTATGTTAAGCTCCCTATATATAAGAAAGGCCAATAATGGCCTATATAAGGAGGGACAAGAGTAGGTTTGAAGTAGGTTGAACAATCCTTGCTTAGTCACAAAAGAACTCTGTGGAGAACTGTAATCACAGAGTAAAACTGCATGACCTCACACCTCTTGAGCCAGAAAGCTATTCATCTTTGCTGCAACTCCTTGGCTCTTTGTCCATGCCCACTTATAAGATTAGGTTGTTCAGAGAATGCTCCTTGACAAACATGCTTCAAGCAAGTGCATAACCTGTCTGATGCACTAAATAAAAGTGATGCAGAAGCAAAATAATTTTTTTTAAAGTAAAGTACCTGTTTAAATAAATAGCAATAGTTTTAAAATAGAAAACACAAATACTCTGTAATTAAACAGGGTCATGGAATCATAAAACCAGAGAAAGGCTTGGGTTGGAAAAATCTTTAATTCTAGCCCCCCTCCCATGGGTAGGGGCTCTTTTCACTAGACCAACTTGCTCAGGGCCCTGTCCAACCTGGCCTTGAACATTTGCAGGGACGAGGCAGCCACAACTTCTCTGGGCAACTTCTCCCAGTCTGGACCCATGTCTAGGATCACCCCCAGCCATGTGCAGCACCTTGCACTAGGACTTGCTAAACTTCATTATGTTCTCGTGGGTCCACTTCTCAAGCTTTTCTGTCATATCATTATAGCATATCAATTTGGAAAAACAAATTGCTGATAAAGAAGCATACTTCCAACAGTAAACATAATTTCTACAATATTTTGAAATTGGAGCATCTTTGAACACCAGATCCAAAACTTCTGTTTGAAAATATGCAACTTTATAAGAGACAGCTAATTGATTTCTAGTCAACTGTCTTAATATATGGAAAAAAAGTGAGTTGAAGTTATGTAAATGCCTTAAAAATGGCATTTTCTTGCTTTTCAGACCTTGTACTCACAAAGTTAAAATTCTTCCATGTCCCACATATAGGATTACAACCAATAATACTATCATATGGAACTAAACTTGTCCAACATGGTCTTTGACAAGTCAACAATAAGAAATTTGTTCATTTGGGCCAAACCGGTAACCAAACATTACAGTAAATAATACATTTTTATGTAAGTGTTATATACATTTTACAAGTGCATTGCAGAGGAAACAAATATGCAGTTTCAGGAAGACTGAACTAGGATCAAATTTTCATAGAATCATAGAATCATTTATGTTGGAAAAAAACTTTAAGTTCATCAACTCCAGCCATAAACCTGACACTGCCAAGTCCTCCACTCACCCTATTCCTAAGCACCACCACTCTCAATCAGTCCAACCATTCAGCCCTGAATGCAATCTTCATTTTTGCAATCTTCTTCTACCTGTGGTTCCTGCAACTGCACAAGCCAGTGCCTGAACTGGAACCAGGGCTCCAGCTCTCTCCCCAGCACCTCTTCTGGGAAAAAGAAAGGCAGCTGGACATGCCTGCCATGTCCTGTGTGCTCAGTTTGATATCCATTTAGAGAAAAGACATATACGCCTTGGTAATGTGTGTTGTCCATGTTCACTTGGAGTGAGTATGTTTACAATACAGCATTCAATATAAGAAAGGCCACTGGTGTCTCAATGAGATACTGATGTTTCCCTTTTCTCAGCCATAGTGTCTTAGGGCTTTACAGGTCAGCTTCTTAGTGAATAAGAAGTAAAAAATCAAGGACAGTCTGGGAATATTAGCGTTTACATATTTACTTCCATACATGCACAAACACCGGATCAGTAGTGGCTTAATTGAATAGAGGTACTGTACATCTCTACTTTCAGAATTCTTTGCATGACAGCGAAGCATGGTTGGCTGAAAGCAACTTTCTCTCAAAACTTTAGGATATTGGAGAAGCATAAAGCAAATGGCTCCTTCACTTCTGTCATTCCCTCTAATAAGGTATAGTGTGTTTTGCATTTCTTCCCAAGACTGAACATTTGCTCAAACACAGAAAAATAACTTGGCAGACATGTACAATAGCACCACCTAGTGATTTCCTGCAAGAACCACCTGCTATCCCAGCGATGGTGATATAACACTAAAATTCTCAGAGAAGCGCTTCAAATACTTAAATACTGATGCTAATCTATATAAACTATTCTACATCTTAAATTGTTTGAATATTTTTTTGAAATTAATTATTCTTAGAATAATATGTTCTTTAAATGATTCATGAGCAAGCTCAAGGGAGAAACAGAAATTTTTGAAACAGAATTGAAAGTATTGAAAAGAAGGTTTTTGAACTATTAAGAGAGTCACCAATGCTTAACCTTTTAAAATGAAGATGATGTTTTTTAATCACTGAGTTGAAAAAGTGTCATTATTGTGTAAATTAGTCTCTTGTAGGAAAAAGATTCTGATTTTTAAAAGAAAATATGGTTTAAGAGAAATTTGGCCTGATTCTGAGCAAAGAAGCATTTGCAATGACATGTATTGCATGAATGTAAAAAAAATGGTAGGATTTGTACATAGCACAAAGTTCCCAGGTTGGCAAAAATTGCCAGGAACAAACTTCCTACCAAAATAAAAACCACAAATTTTTGAATATGTCACACCAAGTATTGGAATATCTTAGCTATTGCTTCAGCTTTTTTTTTTGTCTGCACAAGGATGTATTACACAATACCTGTCTAAATTTTAATGGGGCCTTACGGACGTGAATACTTCAGATGTGCTGAAACTTGGGCATATATAGAATGCACAGAATTTCACTTTTAAAAGGAAGATTAACATTGATGAACACAAAGATCAGACAGTTCTAAGTCCTTAACCTGCCTTGCCGAAAACAATGCAAAAACCTCCATTAACCAAACTAAGGTCAAAAAATGCATATATGTAAACATGTCTCTGTGTGTCTACATATCCTCACATATGCATTTATACATTTATTTCCATGGTTATGTGTAGATAGATGTAGAATGACCTTAGAGGAAATCAGGCTTTCTAAAAATAAGATGATGACGGATGATGGTTGTACAATGGGCTCTTTTGCTTCTCCAAAGTTTGTGCTTGTCACAGTGTGCTAAAAAGCATAAAAAATAATTAGGATTCACCTTTTAAAAAATGGAAATGCCTAAGCCTTACTTCTTCTTGACAGCAGTCCTAATCCTCATCAGAGACAAATCAATCTGCAGCAGTAGTAGGCAGCTATTTAATGCCAGCGGATGGGGCCAGAGCCATGGGAAGTGCAAGGCTGTAGCTCCTGCATCCGTAGCTGCTGCATTCCTGTGCTCAGAACTGAGCCACACACATCACTTCTTGTGAGCAAGGCTGTCATTAGTTTGACTTTTTGCCTCTTTGTTTTTGTTTGGCATCTTCATTTACATAGATCCCAATTATCCCCTCTGCATTTGTGCATTACTTTAAATGTCTGGGGTTTGTTTTGGTTCAATTTAATTTATTTTTTTTTTTAATTCCTTCAGTGCAGCACAGCACTATGAAGGGATCCATGCTTCATCTGGGAGAAACAAAACAGAGTCAGCACCACACTAATTGGAACACCTGCTAATCCCAGACCCACACCACACTGACTGCTGCACTGCATGAGATCCTGCAGCTTCAACCTGATATGCATCATGGTTGGGAGTGTGAGTTTATAGTACTATGCTATGAAATCTTCTTGACTCAGATATCCCCCAGTTGTTTCATTTTCTTTGAGAAAAGAAGTATCATCATATCTGCTGCAATTTCCAACTCTTTCTGTGACATTTACAGGAGCAGATTCAACCTGGCTGCCAGACAGAGGTGGCCGTATGATACCAGCATTGCTCTTCACCCGACAGCTGAGTTTCACAAGAACAGGAGGTGGTCCCAGGGCAGTGACTGCTCATGCTGTGGTACCCACAGTGGGCTACAAGATTTATGTGGCAATAGGAACAATAAAAAATCTGAAAGACTTAATTTTCCTCTGTGGCCATGGGACTCAGCACTTAGACACTGGAGGCAAAATATGAACTGTATGGAAAATGTGGGGGCTCCTGCCCTGTGTGGACATATGGCTTTTTGATTCTTCTCTTTCAGGTAACTCATCTCCCCTTGCTTCATTTGGAAACATTAAAATACCATAATCTGGGGTATAGACTGTACCAACAGTCTAGGGTATACAGAAATCTTAAATGTGGATCTGCATTTTTTCTAATATTTTTTTGTGTCACCTCTCTCACTTACATTCTGTTGTCATCTATGTTTTCTTTGCTGTGTTTTCACAACTCATTTTCACCTTCCCACATGCAGGATATCTCTGGCAGGAGACATTTATATTGTAAGCAACCTGGAAGTTTGAGTTTGCACTTATTACACTAAAGCTGACGGAAGTCTTGTAGCGGTGGGGAAATGCATGGCCCTCTATGGCCTTGAAAACACAATGTACTGTACATGGGACCAACAGTCTGTTAAACTCCCCAAGTACACAATTCTGCCATTCTCTGCATTCATGTTTGCCTATAAAACTTAAACTTTTATTTTGTTCAACAGAACGAACTTGAAATGTAAATGAAGGCCTAGAAGAGGGCAGAGGTCTGTCTGCACGTGATTCAGTGGTGGCTTCAAGGAAGAGAATTCTCTTATTTTAAGATAGGAGAGAAGAAAAAATGTCGCTGAGACTCGCCACCTGATTTGATCAGGGAACCAGCTTTAATACTAATGAGGCAATACTTTCCATGTTTTCCTCTGAATAAAAAAAATAATAACAACACGTACAAGAAGGTAAACACATAAAAGAGATTTGGGTTTGGCAGTAAGAAGGGCTTCTGGGGAAATCCAAAAGTTTACCGTGTATGCTTTTCTTCTTAAGGAAAACAGAAGTTGCTGTACTCTGGTTGGGCACTGCCCCTGAGGATCTTGAAAGAAACCCTGGCAGATGAAATACGAACTCACAAGGGAGCCTCAGTAGATGGCACTCCTCCCCCTGAGTCAACACAGGGGCTCAGATATGGATTAGAAACTGTTCTTCTAAGGGGAAGGGGTCAAATTGTCTTCTATAAGATTTGGGATTTAATATACTCATATACACAAAAACATTTATATTCAAGCTGTAAATATGAATAAAACTTAAACAGTCTAGGACCCAATTTGCCTGGAGATACCTTTCTCCGTATGTCTCAGTGTGACCCATTTCCTTCTAACTCCAGCTGTGGTGGTTGGAGTAACAGATGCTGCGGGGCCTGGAATGGACCAGAGGAGCAGACAACAGGCTATTGCAATATGAAATTGCTTTTGAATATGAGGGGAATCTGTTAAATCTTCCTGCTTGCACAGGACATGACAAATGCAGTTCTTTAGTTGCCCTACTTGGATAACTTCTGTTTGAAAATATAAATCACCCTCTTGTTCTACCCAGGAGATGACTGCAAGGTTTAGATAGATAATTTTTGTAGCTGTACAGAATTTTTCAATTCTTTTATTATGTTTAAAACCAAAAGTCCACAATAAGCAGTTACTATTAATGTATACAGGGGAAATAATATATTTCAATCTAGCTAAGTCAGTCCTCACGTCAGAAATATTAATTTACACTGCAGTTCCTTCAGTATGGGTTTTCCATGTATTTTACTCAGCTGAACAACATTTTCTTAACACTTGCTGAAAGACTTACCAATCCACAAACACAGTTCACATACCTCTATGCTATCTTCCATATCAGAGCTTGGAAGAAAATTGTAAAGTCTAATGACAAATAATCTCAAGAGGGAAAAGTAAGAAGATCTAGAAAATAAAGAATTGTTGGAACAGATATTAGAATTTTCCATTACAAATTATCGCCACGAACCGGCTGTCTGGGAAGCACTCCAACCTGATGTTGGGTTCTCTTTGATAACGTGGTGTTTCTAAGCAACATTTCTAGTCAGTCCGTATGTATGAGTGGTCAGCCACCACTTGGAAACTTCAAAACATGAATTTCTTTTGTTAGATGCAGATCCAATTTGCTGTTTGGTTTTCATATGAAAAATACAGCCAGCTTTTTAAGATACAGTTTTTTAAAAGGGGGAAAAAAGGAAGCAGTACTAAATATTGTAACACATTTCAACACATAGAGAAGCATGTTTAATTTATTCAATACTACATTAATGAACCCCTTTTTAGTTCTTAAGCTAAGCAGATGGGTATTCAGGTAGCATGTGTTAAAGTTGTCAAGAATTTACGTTCTAATTCCTTTCACATAAGCAGCCAAAGGCACTTCTTACATAAGAATGACAGTGATAACAATTAGCTGGTCTCTTCAATCAATATGTTTCCATTACAGTCCTAGATTAAATATTTTTCAGAATTTGGACCTGCTGAACTAGAATTTCTGAAGTTCATTTCTTTCAAACCTTGTATGTAAAAAATGTGTGAATTCCTATCCTTCAGAGTCCATGGACTGCCTGTCCAGCTTGCATCTATGCTTTGCATGCATTCAGTGCAAGGCATATATAATGATTAGGTAATTCATAATTTAATTTGGAAACTGTTCCTATCTCACCCAAAAATAATTATAGTTTGATATGTAGTGTTCTTATCACTGATAAATAAAGAACAGGCATGTTCCTGTAAAGCAAGCGATAATCAGTTCTGCAACAAACAGGATCTCTCATTCTGACAGTAGAAGGGACCCAGACCAGTTCCTGGCTCATGGACCTAGACAGAGACCTGCAGACTGCTGGCAGGGATGGGAATACAGTGGAGCCACAGGAGATCACTCTTTTGTGAAGTTAGGCACCATTTCCTGTGGCTGTGCTTGCACCTCAAAGAGACTGACTTCAGATCGCTGGCAAGGACAGTTGCATTCCATGCTCATTGCACTCCACACTCAGGCAGAAAATATTTTAGATTTCTATAAAATCATCCTATCAAAATGAATATATTTTATCAACTCAGATCTGGAATACATGCATCCTACTAGCGCTAATTATAACAAGACATATGGTGAAACAGCATTTTAGATTGAGACAGTTTGGGGAATTTCTCTACTATGATTTCTTCTTGACACTGGAATCTTATGGACATCTGTCAGGATGTAAGTTCCAGCAGGAATGTGGCACACTCCGCTCCTTCTGATCCTTTGCTTCCATATTGACATAAAACCCACAGTAGGTGACAGAAAAGTTGCTTGCACCTGGTTCATGGCTAAAAATACTGAGCCATTAAACTTTGATGATCCTCCATTTAAATGGAGCACACTTGGATGAAAGATGGCAGCTATCCAGAGCAAATGGTTATTTCAAGTCTGATTCCCAGGAAAGATGGTAATTGTACTACAGATTTGTTACCAAGAAACAGATCATCTGATACACCTTATCTAAAGGTACCTGAGGTATAGCAAGGGATTTAAAGAAGTTGTTTCCTCTGAGATTACTTCAGAAGAAAGAAAGAGGGAGCAGACAGGACTGAGAAAAACTCAGTGGTTCAGACCTGAAACTGCAGAAATGTCATGGACAACCCAGAAAATTCTGACCAAAGGACAGAACCATCCAAGGTAAAAAGGAAACTGAAGCAGAAGGCTGAATGTGGAAATGTTTTGTCCCTGGATGTGTGCTTTTAATACTAGCTGAAGGAAAATAGCATAATCTCTATCACACATTTGTTCACCTCAGCTATGCCATATCTTTGAGAAAAGAAACTGTGGGTTTATGCTGATCATAATGTGGAGTTCTGGGAAAAGATATGCATGGGGAAGTAGGGGAGGAGGCAGTGAGTCTTCCTTTTCTGAAACAATAGTAGATAAAGAACATATCAAAGAAGTCTGCCAGAAAGCGGGGCTAAATCTTGCTGAGGCTAAATCATAAGAAAGCTTAAAACATTTAGATATCTTGTAATATTACCCAAACATAGCAGCTTGGAATGTACAAAGAGAACTGAGCTTTATCAAGGCTATGACACACACAGTCCTAGTAAAATTAATTCATCTAGCCTGCAGCTATGTGTTCCCTTCTTAGCACACTGGCTCCCCTTGTTATAAGTCACAAGAGTATTTCTGTCACAGGCTCTCCCTCTCACAACAGCCAGTCTTCACACAGGCCTGAATTTTGACTGCCCTTGTGAATCATGCCAAGGTGCAATACATGGAGAGAGGAGCCTTTTTTGACCTTCTCTAAAGCATCCATCAGGGATCCAAGCAGTCTATGGACTTCCTGAAAACAGCAGGAAAACCACGTAGTGCAACTTTTTGCATTTCATGGCCATGTCAAAACATGATCAGATGGATCACAGGTGCAGGCAGCTTCCCTCCCTTGGTCTGGCTGCAGGCACTGGGGACACCTCTCACTACAGTACCAGTGGAACAGCATTTTATGCCTTTCTCCACCAGTGCTGGCTGAGGTATGGTTTTCTCAATGTGTCTGGAGTGCCCTGTGTCTTCATGGAGAAAGACACGGTTCTTCTCTGGAAACTTACTGAAACTATGGAAGATCTGTCTCATGCAGTCAACATGTCATCTTTCAACTTTCAGCATGAGCAGAAATTAGGTGACATAGAATTTAAAATCCTGATGTAAAAGTAAATAAATAAATAAAAGGATGTCAATTTAAGACTACAATCATACAAACACAGCCCCTGGAAAATACAGGTGACGCTTCAACAAAAAAAGTCATGAAGGAAATTCATCTGTAGAAAATTCATCATGAAGACACTGAATGAATTCTCAAATAAAGGAAAATTTTCCAGACATTAATTAATCAATCTATGTAAATTATTCTTTAACTTTTTTTTTAAGCTGGTGCCGAGTTCCATGAGCTGCGAGGGATTTCCCACAAATATGTTTGTCACCAAATGTTGTGAAGAGATCTGTGGGACAGGGAGTTCCCAGAACAGACCTTGAGAACAGCATAGAAATCAAACCCAAGGTCCATCTAGCAGTTTTTTTAAAGACCAGTGAAAAGTAGGTGGTTAAAGAAAGTATAAGTGCTAGGAAAACAATATGATATTTTTTCTATTACATCATTCCAGCTTCTAGTGTCGGGTAGATAAGTGACTTCATAAGCCAGATGTTCTAACTTTGTGGTTAACACTGCTTGATTGATTTTCTGCTCAGGATTTTAACTGGTCACTGCATCTGTGGTTCAGACCATGGGCTCATTTCATTTCCTTCTCTCATGAGCGTTTCCAAGCTTTCTACCATGCAGGCCACTACACTAGAAGTAACTTTTGTCTATTACTTCATTTGATTCTTCCCATATTAAAACTCAGCATTGCTCCAGAAAACCTCTGGGAAACTAGCAATGAAAAGATTAATGAATGTAACTTTCAAACTGTGCATGTGTTCAAAAGCTTAATCCAAAATCCCTTTGCTGACTAAGCAAAAACCAACATAGATTTGAGTCAGATATATACTACCTCCAATGTGATTTTGTTGTGAGAGATGCCAGAAAATCTCATGGCACCTGAAAACTCAAAAGTGATATAAATTAGGTTTGAACTTGAGATCCAATGTTACTGGGGTTTGTTTCCTGATTTAATTAAAGCAATAGTGTTTTCATTGCAAATACAAACAGTTGTTAATTTGACAATGACATTTGGAATTATATTTACACAATGTGCATCAAAATATTTTTGCCAGTTACCATGCTTGGTGAATATTCACAAAAATCCAATATATAGCCAGAACAGATTTTAATATTATAGTAGCAATAAACATTACAGTCCCTTTTGATAACCTTCATCAATCTCACCAGTCCATGATTATGCCATTCAATACTGTGATTACTGATGGTTCACAAAGTCATTCAAACATCTTTGGGTGCTTGATAGATTTGTCTCTTGCCATTGAGTCTGTAAATACGAAATCAAGAGAACAGCTTTCTATACCATAAATGACACCCAAACTTTAATTTCACCAAATGGATCAGTGTCTTAAAAGACTTTTCACATCTTTGAAAATGGGATGAAAATGATCCATGTCACAACTGATCCGTTTAGTAGGACTGCCATTTGTCATTCCCTTTCTTTATTTCCTCAAAAATTTCTTGATCAAATAGCATAGGATGAAGCCATCCTTACTGGGAGCTTTTCATTTTCTTTACCTGACAGCTGTTGCAGTCTCAGCACAAAGCCATTTTCTTGGTCTACATCCTTATATGCCCCAGCATGTACATCAACACAGTATCCCAAGTACCAGCTCTTTCTGCTTGGTTCCTGTAGCTCCTTTTAAGCTCTAATTTGAAGACAGTCTGAAGACCTTGATTATCTTTCCTCGCTCACCTCAGTCTTCACCATGACATTTTCCTTCCTCTCTCCAGGACCCATAAGATGTAAGCCCTTCAGTGACTCTTCATAGCCTGTAATGGGAAGCTCCTTGAGGAGGCCAGCAGCTAACCTGCCTTCTGGTTTATCCATTCATTCTTCCAGGGAGAAGCCTTTATACACACCACCCTCTTACTCTCTTCCTTCAAGCCTTTTCCTGCACTTAACTGTCCTGTTCTGTTGTTCTCCCTAGTCAGCTTGAAAAGGTTCATTCCTCCTCCTGTCTTTCCTATCCTACTCTCCCCACCCCTCAGATTTTGCCAAAATATTTTCTGATGTCCTCATAGGGTCCCCTTACAAGCAACTGACTTTTCTAAAAAACTTCTGCAAGCCTGTGACCTGTCCTGCCCCTCTTTTTCCAGTTATTAGATTCAACCTTCATAATCAGTTCCAGTTGAGGTGCAAATGTTCAACCACAGGAAATTACACTTTGGTTTATTTGGCATCCCTCTGACAAACACTCCCCTACTTCACAGGATTGTACAGGGTGAGTCCTTCCAGGATCAGAACACTTTCCAAAGTCTTGGTTTGATTACCCAAAATATTTCAGGGTGCAGAATCAAATTTTATTCTTAAAATGTTCCTAATCTTTTAAAAGTCAGGACATACTTTATCTGAACCTTCCACTTCGGTGATCAAGAGCTGTGTCCTACACAGGTTGTGAGAGATCCTTGGAGCTCCTTACTTGCATGGAGTCAATTAGAGCATGGACAAGCAGGGCTCAGCACCTTCAGGCTCCCTTAGCCATGGTGAGGTGGTGGTACATGCCCTGACAGTAACTTTGCAAACTGCATTGCTTCCCTTGCATGGCTTTCTTTTAAAAAAATAATTCCATTGCAGGCTTGGCCCTTCAATGTGCTTGAGGTCAAGCATGTAAATATTTTAACTGATCTGAAAGAAATCGCCTACATGCCCGCACATGTGATTAAATGCTTTGGTGGATCAGGCCAGAATGCCAAACACATTGTTGAATCAAGAAATGAGTATGTATATAAACAAGATCTTTACAAACTGACACAAACATAGCACTTGCATTTCTTTAAGAATCTCATAATTGAGTTCAGCCCTGGCCTAAATGCTCTGGTTTTAATAGTAAAAGGCTAGCAATTAATTTAGCCTTACTTCTTTTTTGATGTGAAGACAAACTCCTTAAGTGAAAGTCTGTGGTAGTAATTTTATTAGTTACAGACATATTTTCATCAGTTGCTATACAATTTTATATGATGATTTACAGTATTGACAATGTGCAAAAACTTTAAAAATATTTGGATTTCTATTTTTACCAAGCTTCGGTTGTTTTTATGAAGGATGGTGTTTGTGTTATTGGCCACTGGAGCCCAGCTAAGAACATCAGAACATTATCCTGCCCTGCCCCTGCAAGTAATGAACTCTTTTCCAGTCTGTAAAATGTTGGTGTTTTGTGGTTTCCTGAAAGGGAGATAGCAGCTAGCTGTTCCTGCTCCTGCTGAACATGATGTCAGGGTTGTCAGCTTGTATCAGAGATTGCAACCCCTCTGCAGGCATCACTGCAGAATTAGGAGAGGAGCATCCCTTTATTTTATTTTACCATCATGACTACTGCAAGTAATCTCCAATTTGACAGCTCCACTAATAGTCAGTCTGTTAGCCACAACTTCATGCTCCAGGACAAGTAGCAGTGATGCTTTTAGGACATCAAAAGTAAACAGGGATTTACATATACTATTTTTGTCTTGATTCTGGTTTTTTTTAGTAGTGAAATTACTTTTAGTAGTTGCTATGAATTTTCTTAAAACTTATAGCACTTCTTTCTTTGCTCCTACTTCTATATTGAAACATGCCACAAACCGTTTTAAAAGACATTAAAATTGTCCCTCCAAAAGCCTCCCAGTAGAATTCCTACTTTATTCAGTCATTTATTCTGCACTTTGAGAAGACAGAGCTCCCACTGATTGCTATGCATGCATATAACTGGGATTATTTGTGTGGGGTAAGAAAATTGATAAAAAATTAGAAGTGACTTTGTAAATGGGTTCAGAAATATTCCAAACTCCCCAGTGCTCACCTCCTGTCTACAAGTGGAGGTTCTATGCACCTCAAAGGTGCCAGCGTTAATGAGAATGATCTCTGCAAATGTGCTGCATGTAGCTGGGAAAGGAAGAGACTCCAATGCTCTTGCTTGTTAACATTCTTCTTTGTTTCTGCCCTCTCCAACTCAAACGCTTTCTAGATGTTTTTCTGGCAGCTTAAGCAGCATTAATGCATTCCAAACTAGAAAAGTTTCTACTTCAATATCTTACAACTAACTCAATATGTACTGACCTCAAACCCAGGATAGTAGTAATTTGATATTGCAGCTCATTATTGTTACTCCCAGCAAGTTTCTCCTTGGAAGTGTCTGATGCTTTCCCCCTCCCTCTCACACACACCCTCCCACCCTCCATTCAGAATTTGTTTTTAATTGTTTGGGAGAAAAAATTCAGACTGTGAGCCAACATATATTTCCAGGGGGTACAAGATATTAATAGAGCTACATCGTGGCCCCATATATTGTAATAAACTGTGCTGTAATTTGTTTACCCACCGTAGACAGTAACTAACATTCAGATAAATGGAGTTGGCGCCTGTGAGATTTATGATATACTTCTGTGCTTAGCAATGTTTAATCAGGGAGTTAAAATATTACAGTGTAAAATCCTTTACAAGCATGCACAAACAGAGAACTACCATTAGAGGCTTGGCAGACGTACTCGGTGTCAAATAGTACCTCCAGACACTCTCAAAACACAAAGACGAATATTCAAAGCAGCTACTAACTGACTAGCATTATTCGAGAACCACGTCAGAGCTCATTTTTTTAGGGGGGCTTGCTTTTGAAGTGACAGAATGATAGGCAGGGACAAGTGGGCTTGTCTGCAGAGCCCATCAAGCTGAAAGAAGCTGGGGTGGGTGGAAAGCGTTGAGGTGGGGGGGAAGGGAGGTGAATTTTGGTCAAAAAGGTGGTAGATGCCTGTCACAGAGCTTAGACTGTTTGGATAAGACAGGCTAGCATGTGGGGGGATCAGCATGAAGCATCACACCTGGAGGAAAAGACAACTAGCTCCAGCCTCAGTGCCATAAGCCTGGCTCCACAAAGTCTAGCCAACATCTGGAATGGATATCAAGAGACACAGTGCAGCCCTGACTGGCGCTCTACTCTACCTTTGTACTTTTCACTGCAAATTGAAAAGCAAAACAGACATCAAGGATATATTTATATAACTGTCTTCAAGCTGCATTTTCTACTCCCATCTGCTGCACATGATAAGTTTCAAGTGTTTTCTAATAAAAAAAAAGGATTTTTTTTTTTACTCCTTGTTCAGTATACAGACTGACCTTTTTTTCTTCACAGTTTTAAAGGAACAGTAAATATTTTACAGCCAGAGGAAGTGTCAGCACTTGTAAGAGTTTCTGCTATTGACATCATTTAACCATGCTGGCTATTGAGCCAAATGTGATGGGGCGTGAGTCTGTGCATGTGCAGATGCCTGCATTTGCTTCAGTGTGCAAACGAGCTCGTTTGTGTGCATTTGTACGAGCACATGTGCTTTGCAGAGGAACGTTCCAGAGAGTTTTTCACTTTATTTTCACATCATGCTGTTGTTATATCACTCACAGGGAGAGGTGAGCCCCGTGTGTACACACAAGAGACCCTGTGGTAAACTGCTCTTCAGAAGGGACATGCTGAAGGAATGCAGCCTCCATATAAAAAAGGCTCTGGTTTTGCTCTCTGCTTCCCAGCTATGTAGCAGATGAGACCAGATCAGCCTTCTAGTCAGGTTGATTAATTTTGAGGGAAATAACCAGGACGAGAAATGGTTACATTCGACTGTGAAACTTTGCCTTCTGACCATAAGACACCAAACTGTGCCTGGTCTTACATGGGTTTTGGCAGAGACACAAGAGAGCATGGACCAATGCCTTCCTCAGTAAAACCAGAAAGACTCAAATATTATAAAATACATTCTGGATCACATGGGCAATGATATGTATGAGTAGCCATGAGAAAGTACAGTTATGTACAGTTAAGTACAGTAGCCATGAGAAAGACAGAAAGGCAGTCAAGTTCATGAGAGACAGTAGGAACCAGAGATACTCATCCAGCCATAAGAAATATCTCCTCTTTAGTACAGAGCCTGATCCCTATCTTCCTCATTTATTGGCATAAATTAGAGACAGCTGCATTAGTTGGAGTTATACTCCATGTAAAATGTTCAGAAAAAAAGCGGTTTTTGAGTCCACAGGTGAGAAGTTTCACCAATATTAGTAACAGGAATAACAATCCTAGAGAAACTGGCTGGAACATCAAAACTATTATTTGCTATTACTTGTTGCTCTCATTAGAAAGGAGACTTGTACTGGGAAAAGCTCCAGTTTCTCCCCATATTGAAAAATTCCAATTTTCAGCTGTTTTAGTACTGTGAACAGGAGATAGGGATGTAAAACAGGTAGTTCTGTTTTGACTGCACAATTCACCTTGTAAGCCTAAATAACTAGTAATATCTCTGTCCAGTCCTTTGTAAAATACATATTATTCACACATTACAGGGAGAACATGAGGCTTAAACAGTGGTCCTAATTAAAATAATCCTGAATTTTGGAAATTTATTGCTGTGTTATAGGCATGTATTGAAGCAGAAATATTTTTCTTTTCCTCCATGGGAAACAGTACCCTTTTTTCCGTAAAATAGCCTTCAAGGAAAAAGATGTTTTCTTTAAAAGAAGTTTTATTTTTGTAATAAAATATTTTTTAAATGAAAAATATTGTTTTCATCAACATTTCTTATATGAAAAAACCCATCATTTCTAATTCACTTTACTTGTAATATGCTTCACTTTTCAATTAAAAAGTGCAGTATAAAATATATTTATAGCATTGTAAGAAGTTATACATTTTGAGGTCCCATGAATTTCAAAAGAGATAGGAGATGTTCTTAGCTGACTTTTCTAAAGTAATGTCTAAATCAGTACAATCTGAAAAGTGGATCATTCCATACATCTATTGAAAGCCTTTCTGTGTTAGCTAATGAAATATATTTTCTCTCCTGCATAATATGGAAGAAAATACAAATATCTGATTTTCATTTGCTGCTGTGTTATCAGCATCAATTATTTTGTTAGCCAGCTTAGAGATTTTTGTATTTGGGGGATTGTTTTACCATTTCAAAGCCTGTAACTTCACTTCATTTAGAAAATGGGGTAACACAGTATCTGTGAAGTGAAACTCACGATATAAAGTAAAGCTGGTGAGAAATCATGAAAAAGGAGAAGCCTATTCTTTAGCTGAAACCAGTCACTCTGAATGAATCAGGCAAATTTCACAGACAAAAAAAAATTAATAAGTGCTTGCTCTCCTAATTTTGAAAATATGTTTTTCCTTTGAAATCTCACTGGCAAACTTCAAGCATCTTCCCAATGTAATTTTAGAGTTTACTACTTCTGAAGCTATGGTCCCAAGTGAATTTATCACTACAAAAGTAGCATATGACAAAAAAAAATGCACATGCTTTTAGTATAGAAACTCTGTGGAAAGAAACTCCAGGCCAGTGTATGGACTTAAAGAAGGAAGTGCTTTTTCACAGCAGTACTTGAGATGTGTTTTGTCGTGCATATCCATTCAAAATAAAAGCTCCATGAGTTTGCTTTCTGGGTAGTAGGACATTTCATTTCCCTTTTAACAGAAGGGATCGTAGATCAAAGGAAAGCAGCCAGGTGGGTCAGAGGGAAACACCAGCATTTCCTGGCCCCATTACTTGTTTACAGATAAACACCAGACAGCTGTAAAAGTGATAGCATGTTTGGACAAGAGCAAGGAGGAAATAGAATTGAACAAATCAAAAGAAACAGAATTATATATCCAAATTCAAAAGTCTTGAATTTGTTAAATAATAAAGTTTCTACAGAGATTTAGAATATTTTCAGTATTATGTCTCTATCATTTATTTGTATTGTCTCATTTATTAAATCCAAATGAAAGGAGTTTTTCTCTACAGAAGGTCTAAAGAAACCAGAAAGTCATCTCTATGTACTTTGTAGTGACTTTGCAGTGAGGGTCTGCAGCAGACCATGCTACCGGATCATCTCATGCAACATAGAGAGTAATGACGTTTGCACGCTGTAGAGTTAGACATCCCATGCTGAAAGGCCCTGTCTGCAGATTCAGCATCAAGATAACATTAAATTCCTGAAATATGCTGAGTGAGGTTCGGTTTCTGAGTTTGTTCCTCCCTCACATTTCATATGGTACATTTCTCAAACAAGGAACCTGCTCATTCTCTCTGTTTACCAGTAACAAAAGTAGAACCGAAAACACTAAACACTCTGTTGTACTGGAACATGAAGAAGTTCAGAGTTCAAAACAATTGCTTGCTACAAAAATAAAGGAAGGCCTCTCCTATGAAATCTATGAACTCAAAACAGGGATACAGAACTAGTCGTTGCCAATAACTTTAACTTCATTTATCTATATTTGGCAAAAATTGTGCTGCAGCTGGAGATGAAATGCTGAGCTAAATAACTGCAGCAGCATGAGCTCCAAAACAGCAATTACTAAGCTGTGCTGCCTTGTGTAAGATTTTACTTTTATTTATTGTATTTAAAGAAACTCTCTATCTATGTACAGTACAACAAGAACTGCCTGATCAAATAATGCCTGATTGCAAGGCATCTCAGCTCCACTGTCAATATAATTCAGGGTTTAGCAAGGAAAACATGTTTTTCATGAAACCAGACTACAATGCGGGACATGGTAGTTTTATCATTCTACATACCTCTATATTGTCTCTAATTGCAAGGAGTAACTCATATTAAACCTAAATTTGGCTTATCACAAACAATGAATGTATTTTTTTCTTACTATTATAAAAGCTATTAGTTTTAAAAGGCTAAAAGAAAGGGGCACACAATCCCTTTCTTCATGGTTACAAAACCGAAAAATATTAATAATGTTGTAGAGGAATTGCTCACCAATATTATTTCTATCATCTATATTTTTTAAAAAGAGAACAAGAAAACTGGGGGTTTGTTCCAGAGTCGGCTCTTCTTTCCAGGTGGATGTTTTTGTTCTCAAAAGAGAAGCCCAAGTAGCTGTAATTACGGGTGTTCTGTGGTACTGACTCCACACGTGTCTACTATCACAGTGCAGCCTTACAGTGGCCTCTCTCTAAAGCACTTCATCTAGGGACATGTTGACATTTCAGAGAGAGAAAAGGAGAAAATGAAGAGACATATGAGTATTCTTCTAGTTGTCCAAGAAAATGGATACTGGTGCCATAAATCTAGCTCCTTCCCAAGAAGTAATGTGACTGAAATAATATCACAATGCCAGAAAAGCTGACTAATTGTCTGGATTCCAAAACTGACATAATTTTTCCAAGATGACATAGTATTATTAGTAGTATCCAGTCCCTCAAGCAGTGAGTTTTGTCCTCATTGACCATATTTCTAACTCTTTTTCTCTTTACTTCCACAGACAGAAATCCTGATACAAAGTCCTCCCTTCTTTCAATTTCTTGGTCATTCATGAGCTTTTTAACCCTAACAAACACAAATTCTTTCATTATCTGTCATTTTCTAGATGCAGTCAGAAGCATTTCTTGGGACAAACTGCTTTTCAGCAGATGGCTCACAAACATTTAGGGATGGTGGATCATTGCTGTCCTTCAAATTAATCAAAATTACTCTGCACTCTTATAATCTACTTGAAGGTAATAGAAAAATTTGTAATACAGTTCCAGATTTTATCTGCAGACCATCTCCCATGACTCCATTGACTGACCATGAGCCATTGATGAATACAAATCTACTGATCTATTGTACACAGAACTGGTGACATTTGTTCCTCATTATCTGCATCCTGGAAGCACCTAAGTCGGAGAAAGTAGCCATGTGGACTATAGTAGGTCATTTTGCTTAATTTTGTCACCAACTTCGTCAATGTTAGATATTTCTCTGCTTAGGGAGAACCAAGCTGGATGTTTATATGTCCTGGAATGCTTCTATATTTATTTCAGCATCCTGGTAAAGGCAAGAGATGGAGGTCTGCCTCTTGTCACCTCCTCTCAAATTTTGGGCCTGCCTTGTTTCATTGAACAAATCTTAGTCTGGCACTACTCATACAGATACATCTTTTGCTCTTATTTTGTTACGCCAGCGTAGATCTTGTGATTCTATCCTCTGTTAAATTGCTAGACTTCTGGATAAGATGGGCTTTTTTTATGGAAAGAAAAGTAAGGCAAAGCAAGCCAAGGAAAGGGATACAAGAGCTGTATGGATCTTCAAAATTTTTGATGGAATTTATCCACCTTTCATCAGTGGATATAGTCTCTCAAAACCTGGTTTCTCTCTTCATTTATCCATACTACGGGTCACTCTTGCAGTTCCATAGACATAATGTAGAAATATTTCAATGTTAACCTACAAAAAATCGCCACCAAAATCATCTACCAGCTATAGTCGTTCTCACAGTACTTGTTAGTATAGGAGACCTTTCAGAATGGAAATCAGGCATCGCTAAGCACATGCGTCTAGCAGCCATTTGCATCCCTAGATCAGCTCTGTTGAATTGACTGAGAAGCTAATTCCAAATTCCCTCTAGCTTGATATTCCAGTCTGAACAGGTCAGTGATTAGCTGCTCTTCACAGCCAGGTCCTTGTACCTTGAAGGACATGAAAACCACATCGTAGTTTACTCTTCCTTTGCAGAGTCACTAAGAGATGGCAGAGTTAAAAAATTCAACAGCCATCATTTTAAGCTCAGTAAACCAAATGAGCCAAAGCATTCCAGCGTCAGTGCTAATGCTTTTAAAACACAGTTTGTTTTCTGTTTTTATATCAGAAAGCTCATACTTACATGGACATCCTGCTAAAAAGAGAGACTGCACACATATTTCCAAGGTAATCTAACTTGTACCAGAGGCTGCTAGGGATTAAATGACTGGATGTTAAGGATGTTGACACTCTGATATATGGCTCTCTGCTTCTACTTTAACATCTTACAGCCATCGCACATGTTGAATGTTGTTTGGGCTGTGGTGTTTCAACATAAAATGAAGCAGGAACTACAGCAACATGTAATTTACAATGGAGACTCTGCATTTTACTTTCACATATAGAACACATAGAGAATTCTTCCTTTTAAAGTAAAGTTTCCTTGTCCATTCATCACACACCACTAATCACCACCACTTAGGCATCTTAAAGAAATGATGTACCATGTATCAGAAGAACTGACAGGGCAAACGACTGAAATTGAACAAATCTGTACAAATTGTGAAGAAACTTCAGGACTGTTAAACAAACAATAACAATGGAAGTCACATTTCTTTTCTAAAAATGGAATCATTCCCCTGCCATTTACAACAGTTTAGTATTTATGCACCTCCACAATTCTTCAAACCACTCTTCTTGAGTTGTTCCAAGGCCTAGATTGTGGTTCTGTCTCTTTGGAAAGATCAACTAGACAAGCACATAACAAAATAACATCCTGGCTAACTCTTTGTGTTCAGCAGGATAATAGCACTGAGGAATCTTCTCTTTGCTAACAAGGTTATGTTCTGCTTCAGAAAGATTTTCATGCACACGGATGTCTGATTGCACTTACTCTTTGCACTGAGCTCTACCCTCCATTATCTAATCCTCTGCCTTTTCTATCTTCTATTCCATTCTTAGCTATTAAATAGGAAAGACTGTGGTGTTGAAACTTATGTTAATATATATGATTACCTTGGCAATGGAATTATTTAGTATCTTCTTCAAATTGCTGATATGTATTGGCTGTTCTTTGTCCGCTAGCGAGTTTTCCTCCTCTGGGCTACAGTGTCAACTCTTTCATTCCCAATTCCTCTGCAGCAGACGGGACATAAAGTCTATGTCACCTCTACAACCACTCAGATTGAGACACGAGAAAATTAAAAGTCTTCTAAAACAAGGAGCTTCTTGTGGAGCAGAAAGCATTTCAGCTGAAAGTCATGCAGTAGGATACAGGCAGCCCATAGTTTTTCCCACTCCTGCCTCAAGCAGACACTGTGCTTTGCCCTTGTAGAGATGTGCATCTTCATTCACATGGGGTGCTGACATCCTATTTTCGTAAGATAGCCGCAGTGCAGGTAAATTACTGTCACAGCAGTAAGGCAATTCCCATTTCCACACTCTTCTAATCTGCCTCTGCCTCACTTCAGCTCTTTATGCTGATTTGAGACAGTAATTCTTTCATTTTTATGCCAGCTGAGGGCCAGGCTCACCAGCCTCTGAGCTTATGGTGTATCTGTGAAGCTCATGGGGTTTTTTGTTTATACCACAGAATTCACTTTCACCTGTTAAAAGAATAACTTAGCTCCATACCTGGGAACACCCTGCATATTTCAACCAAGCACAGCATTTCTGTCGTTCCAGCCTGACTATTGCCAGTGACTATTCAGACACAAGACAGCGATAAACCTCATACTGAAGCTAAAGTGTCTTTTACAAGGAAGTGCTCTATTGATGGCTTGTAACCTACAATCACTTAAAATGACAAGCAAAATCATATTGGATATCATGAATTGTGGTTTCAGACAAGGAAATAACTGAGTAGCTCATACTATTTCATAGCAAACATTTTCTGAAGGGAAACTATTATCTTAACCTTTCTAAATAAGAAAAAATAAAATACATGAAAAACAATTTATGAGGCTTACACTAGACTCAAGGCCCACAATTTTTATTTGGTTGGTTGGCCTGTTGGGATTTTTTCCTTGTTATGGAGATATTTTCTTTCCTTAGAGAGAGTGCAATATTGTTAATAACAAAGGATATACTGTTGATAGTAGATCTGGCCTGAATATCTTTAAACTAACTTTAGCTATAAGGTCAGAAATAAAAGTGACCCTGTTATTAAATCCATATTCTAGCACAAACACTTTGCTAGCACTTTTCTTCATATGGCAGACAGGAGCTGAGGAGAGGCAATAGTGAGGGACAATAACAATGGAGTCTCATTCATCTTAAAACATTGCATAAAACTTAGTTTGTAATTTTTATCTGCCACGCTGAACTGTTTTCCCTTAAATTCCCAAGAGCAGACAGGTGAATCAGGAGAGTATGAGAGTGAAGATTAAACAGATTTCCTTTCCTACACTTCCACTCAGGTGAGGGGGAAGGGCTCCACAAAAACAGTTATTTTAACTGCATTTTTTTTTGAGGAAAAAAATTTTAAAATTAAGATGGTGCATTTAATTTGCTAATTAACAACTTTTACTGTGGAGAATACTGCCAACATGGCTGAGATTATTTGATAAAGATTCATTAGCGAAGAAGAAAAATAGAAATTAAAGGAATGAAGATCTTAGATAATTCAGAACATTCCACTGAAGCCAACAGAGCCAAGGATGCTATTTAGGGTGCATACTTTCCAAATTTTTGTTTCCTGTATTTTCACATATTGCCTACTAAAGCAGTCATTGCTAGAAACTCGATAGGTGCTGCGGGCTGATTATATGACAAATCAAGATCAGGTGAAATAACACACAGCATTTGCCAAAAAGTATAATTTTGGGAATCCTGAATTTATTTCTGGATTTGCAGTGAACAAATGCAATAAGGCTTTGAGAGCTAGATGCTGATGATGTTGCTATCTATGGCTCTGGTTACTTACTCTCTTCCAGTTATTACACCTCTATCCAGACACATGAGACTGGTTCCATTCTGTCCTTCACTAAACACAATTTTAACCCAAACCACTTTTCTCCAAAGAGAATGTCCTAGACATTGAACTAGGCATTTAGACTATTCAGACACTCTCTACTGTTATTTTAATATTCCTTGTGTTGACAAGAAAATAGCCCAGTAGCCAAATGGCTACTGAGCCTGTAGCCTTCCTTAGCCTCAGGGACTGTTCTGAACCAGTCATAACATGACCTGAATATTATGCTAAAATCTTTCTTTTTTTTCAAGAAAATGTCTTAAAAAGAGACTGCAAATCAACCTAAACACTAACATCCTCAATCTGTTTCTGGTGATGTCTCACATTAATTGGTTATTTATCAATCCAGTGAGTAAATCACAGTTTAGCATAGTGGTTAGGGCATTGCTCTAAGAAACATGAAAGTGGCTTCTCATCCTCTTCCACTGATAAAGTCATTAATGTAATTGAAACAGTAATGACTTAAGAGCATTTTTACCAGATGGCTCACATTTTCTACTATGAGTAAGACACCAGGATTCAGTCTTTACTAGAAGAAAAGAGGGAATGTCTCCCACACTGAATAAATAAAGGATCAATACTCAAGACAGACTAAGCATGCAGAAAGAAGAGGGGTAAAAAGGAGATAATGATGGAAAAGACCCTGTCTCAACTCAAATAGACAGTAGGTTAAAAATTGAATTAAAATTCAACTCCCGTCAGCTGGAACACAGACTCAGTTACTACAAAGCCTTGCCTGCCCTCACATCTTTTGCTGCTAGTTCTCCTACCTTATCACACAGATTCATCAAGCCACTTCAGGTGACCTGGCTTTAGAGCCCAAATGTGCATTGACAAATTGTCCCTAAGCTCCATTTCTGGGGACATTCCCTCTTCTTAACCTGGGATAGGTTTTAAGACGGTTGAGGTGAAACATCCCTCCAGACTGCAGTGTTTGACTAAAAGAGGGGCCTATAGTGGTGAGACTGAACTGGGATGACTTCATTTCAGATGCCTGAACTACACAAGAGAAACCTCTATAATCCAGCTGCCCTGTCCAAGTACAACACCTGTTTGCCCTACAGAGATATCATGGTAGTTACTGCATGTTCTAAAATCTTCAGAAAAGGTATCAAATACTCACTCTTTTCACCACTTTGCAGTCAGATTCAAATTCATTTATAGGCTGCTGTTACTCTTCAATTCTTAAAAAAACCCATCCTAAATTTTTACAGAAGTTTCAGTTAACAATGAAGCTAAGCTCCAATAACACAGTAACCATCCTTAACAGCTGGCTTTTTTAATGGCATCCAAGACAAAGAATAGAAAATGTTTCAGTGATGCTGACCAAAAAGATGTGCCATCTCTTCATGAATAAGAGAAGGGGAAAAGCACTCGACAACTGAGCATACTCACCAGCTGGAAGAGAGGGAGAGGGAGCGGGCAGGTGCAAAAAAGCCGTTTTGGGGATCTAGCTGGTTTTCTCTGTATTCCAAAGGACAAAAAGCAGAAGACCTTTCTGTGAAAAGAGACGAATCTAGATTTAGTCCAGAAGTGACTAGTCAATTAAAACGGACGGTATCCAAACTCACACATTTTTAAGGATTAGGCCCATCACACACACACTGTTTTTCAATATTGTTCTCTGCAATAAAAACTGAGATTGTTTTCTGAACAGGATGCCAGCTGCTTCCTGTTCATGCTACTAATACATAACACTGCCATTGTATCCCATCAAGGGATCCTCACTCTGATCATCAGCCAGCAGAACAAATGCACTATATTAAGTAAAGCCTCATAAAAAGCTACAGAATCAATTGGCGTAATTCGGCCCAGTCACACTGACTTCAGCAGCATTTTACTCCCGCTTAGGACCTAATCTGATTTGTAATTTATCTTTCACATGATTTACTAATGGTTGTACACTTATACATAGAAATTCCAATTCTATAGGCTATACATGGATCACATAGTTAGTCACGCTTACGTGTTATGAACTCTCAGGTGCACTTGCATTGAAAAGGTACAAAAACAGCAGAAACCTTCCTGAGCCATGAGACGTCTTGCTCTCCTTTGCCACAAAGAAGCAGTCTCTGACCTTCTTCAACTCTTGCTGTGAACATCCCCTTCCCTCCCAAGAGGCGATCTTCCCCAAGAAGCCACGATGTAACTCAAAACTGCTGTTACCATGGTTAATATTTCTGACTTGATTGGCACCACTAGTAATTGAACTACAGTCTCTTGAGCACAGCAAGCTCTATTCATTAGCCCCTATTGTGTTAGGACACTGCATCAACCCACATTATTTTTCTGTGTTAAGGGGAAAAAATCAGCCATGAATACAAAGTTATGTTGCCACACAAGATTATGCAGTTTTGCTCTTGGATTAATTTTATGAAATTAAATAAAATATTGCACATAAATTTTATTTATGTCAATAACAGTGCAATATGGGATAAGGCACCTTCATTTTGACTGCATAATATTATGTATACCTAGTATCAGCTTTATAAGACTTTTGGTTTCATCACCATATTAACAAAACCTTTGCAGTCTTCTGTCTCATTTTCTCCCACTTTGTATGGAGTTATACTTTATATGAGTTTGCTGATTTGAGTCTATATGTGATGGAATGCTATATAAGTAATGAAAAAAACAATATACCAGAAGGTTCCCTGTATAAGGAACAGGACAAATAAGCTTTAAAATGCAGCTTCCAACTGCCTATTCAGACCAAGACTTAATATATTTTATATATTTTAGTAGATTTTATAGATGACACTATGGTATATATAAAGAAATTAGACCAATTAGAAATTAATTCATAAACCCTGCAATTTTGACCTGATAGTTTAATAGAAGTAGCCAAAACATGAGAAATATTTTGTATTCTGATCCCACAAAAATATCCATAAATTAATAACCTCCAACATCAAGGAGATGGCCATACCAGCAAGTTGTTCCAGAGTGATCCTTCTGTTCATCCCGCTGCATTTTTACTGTAACAAATACCCTCTTGGTTTTATCTCTGCAAAAGTTTTCGTGTTTGGTCTGTTTTATTCCTTTTTCCTTTCTCCCTTAGACAGAACCATGAGAGATGGCTGAGAAATATTCATCACATAGATTCTTTCCCATGGGGGAAAGGGAAAAAAAGAAGACAGTAAGAGAAATATAGGTGCTAAAGGGAAAAGTTCTGCTTTACTCCATCAGCCTGCCTTGGCATTGTGAGATGGATCCTGGAAGAGTTAAGAGTTTGCCAGACTTCAGAAATGTGAGTTAGAGAAAGGTGGATGCAAGAAAGAGCAAGAGACACTGTCAGACACTGACAGTGGACAAACTGCTTCTCATCATATCTTGTTAAGTGGAGCAAGATATTCTTCATACTCTCAATGCCAAGATTCTCACCTTTCCACAACTTACACTGTGTCTTGAAAAAGCAGTAATTTATTCCCAATTTCTTCAGTTTCCAGCCTCACCTGAGTCCACTGTATTATGTAGAGACAAATAGGACAAGTCACACAAAAGAGTATGTATTCTAGCAGAGATGCACTCATACAACACAACTGTGCAAAAGAGCAGCACAGAGAGATCTGCCTCCCCAAGGTCACGGGATGGATGGCCCTGTCAGTGGTTCTGACCTGCTTCAGCTCTCTGAGAATGTTCAGTGCTTGGAACATCAGAAAAATCTAGTTGTGTCCCATCTTACACAAATGACTATAGAAGCACACAAAATTGGTGGCACTGTATCTTTAGATCCTTTTCCATAGCATATAGATAATAACACTTATCTTTCGCTTTATCATTGTAAAGCTTACTTTGTATTTGCAAAGTACTTTGTTGATAAGACCAGCAGTTGCCAAAAGAAAATTCATGGCACTTTGAAAATTCCTTATCTGGTGCATGCTTGATGCTGGGACTGCATATGAGGAGCACTAGGAGTGACAAATAGACTGTGAAATGCAGTATTAACTGAACCTGCTTCATTTTGAGTGAGTGATTCTCTGACGCTTAATATGCTGGTTGAGCCAACCTAGCAAGGTTCTGAGGACACACACTATTTCCCCCTTCCCCACATTAAGTTTAGATTAGATGATCTATTAGATTTAAAGTCATTAGAGAGAGGACTGGCCAGCAGAAAATAAAAAAATACTCATTTCTTAAGAAAAAATGGTTAAAACTAATTATTGATCATCTGTCTCATCCAGCAGTCTCTGTCCATGCCATTAAATAACCAACATAGGCACCCTTTGAAAAACCATTATATGTGATCAAGTCATAGTTTTCATAGCACATGTGCCAATGGGTATGTCAGCAGGCATCAGATCAAGGCCTGTGGCTCTCACAGTACTAATGCAGTCACACTTCTGATTACCTCATTTCCCAAATGTAAGTTGGTTTAGATGTAATCTTCCATTAATTTATCTTTGGGCGTGCATGATCTATATGGCTACATGTCTTCTTCTACTTAGTCTCCATTTTAAGGCTAAACTGGTAACTTGATGCACCAGCCCACACCTGGTACCAACAGCCGTGTGCTCTGTAGTGGTTTAGTTCGCATTTCTTACTTTCTGTGAGATAAGAGGTTTGAAGAAAGGCAAAGCAGGCTCAGACTTAAAGAATATGAAAGAAAGTTTATTACTAACAGAGTTAAGAGTAAAATAAAATAAGAGGTTAAGACAAAAACCCCTTTTTCCTCCAACACCCCCCCCCTCCTACTTCCTCCAGCACAAATAATGACAAAACATGGAATTTTGGTCAGCATTCACAATTCTTAAATGTCTCTCTCTGCTAACTTGAGGAAACAGAGGTCTCTTTTACGTCACGTGGTTTTTCCCAAACTGCACCAGCTAACAGCCTTCATTTCTCTCGCAGGCTGCACACTGAATTCTCATCCCCCCCTTATTTTTAAATGGATTAAAGAGGGAGAAAACAGTTTGATATTACAGTCCATACCACGGTCTGTAAAAAGCAGATTTAAGCTGCGCGCTAAAAAGCACGTCTCCGCCCTCTCTTCCCCGCCGCCATCTTTTCAGCTTCACTCACTTTCTCCTTCTCTCTGACACCGAGGAAGCCATGATGAGGAAACCAATCCTCTTTTTCTCGGGTCTTGCGATGGAGAAAAGCTCGCTCCTGTTATGCTGCTTGCACTTGATGTTATTTTACAGTTCAGTATAGGCTGAGTTGGTTGTAGGAAAGCTCCGTCAGCTCCCGCCGCCTCCTCACGGTCGTGTGGGGGGGTTCCTCAGCAGTCGCTTCAGACGGTCTCGGCTCTGCAGCAGCAGCTGCTGCCCACGGCTCCGAGGGGACTCTCCCGGAGCCGGGGCCCGTGCCTGCCGGGGCCGGGGCCCATGCCCGCCGGGGCCGGGGGAGGGGAGGCCCAGGGCCGCTCCAAAGAGCCCTGGCCAAATTCCCCCTCCCCCACACTCCCCGCCGAGAGGTTTAAGCAGAAGAAAAAGGGACACTTCCTGTGTCTCCACTGGCTTAAATATGGAAATTTCGAGAAGCGTGACTGGTCAAGAGATCTGTCCATCAGACTCAGGGTCAACCCACGACAGCTCCCAGAGCATGGCATACGTGCTGCTGTAGCTTTCTGAGTTCTTTCTTTCTTTCTCCAGGGCTCTACTAGAAAGAGCATTGCCAGCAAGTAGAAGGAGGTGATCCTGCCCCTCTGCTTAGCCCTGGTGAGGCCACATCTGGAGTGCTCTGTCCAGTTCTGGGCTCCTCAGTACAAGAGAGACATGGAGCTCCTGGAGAGGGTCCAGCAGAGACTACAAAGGTGATTACAGGACAGGAGCATTGCTCTTGCAAGGAGAGGCTTAGGGAGCTGGGCCTGTGTATACTCCAGAAGAGGTGTCTGAGAGTGGATCTCATCAATGTCTATAAGTATATGAAAGGAGGGTGCCAAAAGGATGAAGCCAGCCTCTGCTCAGTGGTGCTGGGCAGCAGGACAAGAGGCAACGGGCAGAAACTGATGCACAGGAGGTTTCAACTCAATATGAGGAAGAACTCTATTATGCAAGGGACCATGCACTAGAACAGGTTGCCCAGAGAGGTTGTGGAGTGTCCCTCACTGTACATATTCAAGACCTATCTGAACACGATCCTGTGCCATGTGCTCCAGGATGACCCTGCTTAAGCAAGGAGGTTGGACCTGATGCCACGCTGCGATCCCTTCCAACTTTACCCAGTCTATGTTTTCTGCTTTTTTTTTCACAGCCTCATCACCATGTGAGATTTGTGGCATTAAGTAGCACCACAAATGGTCATCTCTGGCATGCATTAACTATACACCCTTCGTTTCACAATTTACACAATCGTCTTCAAGCTCCTGCTGGGACCACTGTAAGCAAATCTCATGTATGAGCAGACTGGTTATTTTCATGCCCATCAGCTTTCATTCCTTTTGTTGGCCAAGATGCCTGCTACATAAATAATCATGGTTTAAGAATAGAGGTAAATTCTATTCCTCTGTTTGACATACTGAACTAACTGCAAATATTCTCAGCTCAGCTTTGTAGAGCAGTTTGTAAACAGCACAAAAACCAGATGTGACTCAAAGGACTCTCTCATGTAAATATAAAAAGCCATAATTCAAAGTACAATGTTAAGTCTCAGTAATTCACACCAATTTGAGCTTTCCACTTCAGTGGCAACAACCCTGACCTGAAAAATACTACTGCGCAAATTTGCATAAAATTGAGTGCATGACAAGATATCAAAATCATAATAATAGCAGTGGACTTTTCCCTGGAGCCCAGTACATGCACATAGATTTTCTAAAGTGCCTGAGGAATGTAGGTACATAGGCAGTACTGAAGGTCAGTGGGATTTCCATGGCTAAATCCCTAGGACCTGTTGGAATCAGTCCCTTGCAATTACTAATTCAGGTACAAGATACAGTTATTCACTTCTATATTTTAATATAGATAAAACAATAGGCTTCATTTGGATTGATCCTGAATCACACCTGCCTACATACCTCTGCAGTGAGGTAATACATGTTGGTAAAGTTGTCTCCAATGGGAGAGAGAGCATCTGAGTCTGGCTGTGGCTTTTTATTATCTGTGCTTCTATTCTCTTGGGTTTTTCTCTTTATGTTAAGCATCTCCCATTCTCAAGATAATTTTTTCATGTATGTTTTGATATACACAGTGTTTTTCTTCTTGGCCACACACTCTTTTCCTTCTACATCACCAGGCTGAATTCAGAAGGAATTAGTGGCTTAGCTGCTTCCTTCTCCAAGTTGTATTTACGATAATGATGGCAGCATTTGGGTTAACTCCTTGTTTTCTGATAGAACTGAAGCAAAATTAAAAGTGTTTGCTAGCCAGACACTAGGGAAGTTTTTGGAGTTAGAGGTATGTCTCTGGTACCAGAACACTGTCAGGGACAAAAGAGACGTAGTCATGCAAGCCCTATAACCCTCCACCTATACCCATCCAGACTTAATCTACATAGCATTCCCAAACATATAAGTGGGATTCTATCCCAGACAGTCTTGCAGAGCCCACTGATCAGCAGCATTCATTACGTTAGAACACCTCTATCCATTACAGCACAATATACATCAGTGAAGGAGCAAATCATCCATATAACACATGAGGCAATAATGTGCTTGCATTATGGAAAGGGAGTGCTCCTGGAGCAAACATCAGGTTCTGGGGGACAAACCCCAGCAGGAGACTGCACATAAGGTCTTGTCCCTGTGAGCCCCAAGAGATGACAGACATGGATACAGCACAGTGCTGCAGATGGGCTACACAAAGAGATGTGCACTGGTCAGCAGCTGCTTGGACACACTGCTTGCTGTAAAGTATTGGATTCCACTGAATGAAATGGTCCGTGTTTCACTCCACAAATGTGAGGAACAAGTGCAGCAGAGTCCAGGTGTATGAATGCTGTTCACTGCACTAACACTGAACCGGCTTCGAAAGAGTTTTGTTTGAGTATTCAAACAAACAATAAAAATAAAAGTCTTTTTAGTAAAATATTATCTTAATATTTGACCCAGAGCCCCAAAGATATAAGCCACGTGAGGATCGAATCCTAAGATTTCAGCTCCTTCACAACTGGAAAGCAGTAAGATTTAATTCCTTTATGGCTGGAAGATAAACAACAGTCCCTGTAGGAAACTGCAAGTAGTATTGCAAAAGATTAGCCTTATTTGGTTTTGTTTTCTTTTACACAAGGTAATATAGTTGCTGAATCATTATTAATAATTGTTTATGTCACAGAAATGCCTTAAGCAACCCTCCAAGACAAATACTAAAAAAGATAAATCCTAAGCAATAGCTCCAGCAGAACAAGGGAGATTTTGTTTTCCCTGAACCTGGAGCCTCTTGCACCTCCAGTTGAGCTCCTCCCCAAATTGCCAATGCCCCCCATGTGTGTGATACATGGGGTGCTACTGAGCAAGTGGTACTACCTGCCTTTCATCTGCTTTGGAAACTCAGTGACCCCTCAGCCCCTTAACTCCCCAAGAGATCTGTCAAGGAAAATAAAACAAGCCTGGCATGCACTCAGCTATGATAGTCAATCTGAATAATTCCCTAGCTTTGGTATCAGGCACCATGCAGCTCCCACTCACCTCAGTAGGAGGGAACTGGCCCTGCGCATTGCCCAATTTATCAAAATGATACATGGAATCTGTCTGGAAGATAAACAAGGGGACATATTGTGGTGACATACGAACTCTTCTCAAGTTGTGCATCCTAGGAGATAGATTACATGATGAACATGTGCAGTATGCCTTTTCCAGCTTGTGCTTCTGAGCTGAACTGTGATGTCCTTCCTGAAGAAAAGCATTTTATCTCACAGATAAAACTGGCTACCCTTTCAGGAGGAGCCTCTCAGAATTCAGTTCTCAGGTGCTTGAGTGCCTAATGAGAAGAGATTCATAACCCTTTGCCTGATGAGATTTTGTGTTGTCTTTCTCTTTGGGGAGAGGTGAAGTAGTACATTTCCATTCAGAGAAAGGCAAATAAAAAGGAACAAGCCTTGTGATATAAAACCATCACAGTCCCTGCCTGCCTCCTAACAAAGCTGTTTGAAAAGGCAAATCCACCTCAGTTCCGTGCTTCCCCTCTAATTCGCCATCATTTGAGAGAGAAGAAAGAGCAGACAACACATAGTAATTTTTAAAAGGCATTAGGAGTAATATTGTGACAAACAAGTCAGCAGCATTTCAACACCTCCAAACACAGAACAGCAGAAGTGCACCTGTCAAAGCACAGCTATAGAACAACTTCTGGACTTGCCATCCCCAGTGTAAAGTACGAAAGTGGGATATCTCCAGGAACCTGAAAGACAGCCTCCCTTCTCCCAGCCAAATTGATCTGAGGACCTTTTCAGTCTCATGCCTTTGAAAACTTCTCCTCCAAATGTAGCAGATGTTAGTTATTATGAAATCTGCTACACCTGGACTGCACTATTGCTGAAAATAGATTATCTGAAGATAGTAATCTTTTAATAACATCTTTTCTAATTTTCTTTTCTCTTCTTGTCATTGATATGTTGTCATATGCTCAAAATTCATTTTAAGTATTGATGCTATGCTTGTGTCACCTGGCTGAAGAAAACAGGTTAGCAGGGGAGTTTTTAAGAAATCAGTCACAAAAAATAGTCCTCTTAAAAATAAATATATTAATATATGGGGAATAAATAATCCAGATAGCTAGACTAACAAAGAGGTTGGCACTGGATGTACACTTAGACTGTGCTGAAGTATGATTTTAAATGCTAGGTGCCTTAATCCAGCTTTTTATATTCACACCAGTTACTCCAATGCTACATGAACTTGTATCGTACCTGGTCAGTCCCAGGAACAGGCAAAAGTCCATGTCTTGAGATCCTCAACTCACATCAATTCTTTGCCTACTGCTCCCTTGCACCCTTGTTCTCCTAATGCTGGGGCCTGTCTAGGTGGCACATTTGGGCTGGTGGCTCAGAGGTGCTCAGACAATGGGCCAGCTGGATGTTATCACCAGGTACAGAGCATCCAGACCTGTCCATGTGGAGCATCCTTTTGCCTTAAAGCAGAAACTTCAGCCCTTGAGATCTTAGCTCCTCAATGCTAGCCACTGGGTTACCCCAGGGCTACCAGGCTGGTACATGAGTTTGGCTCTACAGGGCTCCAAGAAAAAAATAAAATGTATTAGTAGTGATCTATCTCTGCTCCAGCTGCATCTGTGTTATGCTATAGCTCTGCAAATATGAACAAACTAGAGATCTTTCTCAGACTAGAGATCTTTCCCTAGGCGTGGCCCAGCCCTCATTCTAACATAGTCAAGACCTGAACAGGATGGCCATATCCTAACTGCTTTTTAGGGATAATTCTTGTTGCATGTTCTGTCCCATCCATCTCCAGCTGTGTAATGGTTAAATCCATTACAGGGACCTTGCCTACAGGCAGTTTATGTGTGGAAAATCACATATCAATGCTTGAGCATACACTGCTAACCCAGGTTAGATGTAGCTTCTGTGTCCTCAGCTGCCAAGGCAGAGATGAACCCAAGATACCCACTGGGCTGTCAGCACAAAGTCTCACTGTGGCCTACTCCACTCAGTACTCCAGGAGCAAAAATTCGGGTCCACTTTTTGCCTTAAACACACTTACACATGGTGTTCAGGAATGCCTGGGTGGCATTTAACACCGTGGTTGGTAAAACAAGACTTGGAAAGTGGTTTGAACTAGGACTGGCTAAGGTGTTGTATTTTAAAGTGTGTATCAAGACACTCCAAAAGAAGCAAAAAAAGTGGGGTTTCCACATAATGGCAATAGACATCAGAGCAGCCTAAAGGATTAATGAAACAGAAGGCACAGTTTTGTCACTTTGATACTCAGTTTCCATGCAGCCTTTTAAATCAGCCTCCTCAAAATCCAAACACACTCCCCTCTGCACAGAATCACAATACACACGAAAAGGAATATGCAATGCAATTTGGAGAGACAATATTAGGTTGGAAAATTTTGGACTATTTCTCCTACAGACACAACTGGTGCCAGTTCTGTGTATCTTTCTACCTGCATGAACAAAATAATTACCAGACTACAGCATTCTGCAGTAATGATCATTAACTGCAGTAGCAATACTGCAGACTCTAGGGCCTTATTGTAATCTTCCTCATTTCAGTGTTAAACTACTCTAACTTCATTAGCTTCACTGGAGATACTCCACTTTACACCTACATAATTGAGAGCAGAATCAAGCCTCCACTACTGTGGAAAATACTGGGTAGAGCAGCACTTTTCAAATAAAATGTAATTAACATGAAATTCTAGATCCATATTGCAATTTGCAGAATGATCACTGTGGGTGCAACATGACTTCCAACTCCCTCTCTCGTCTTAATTTAGTTAGGAATAGGGCTGCTTGTGTAATATTTTCTCCATAGCAGCAAACAGAGGCATATTTCTTTTTCTTTTCCTATTGTTATTTTTTTCTCTTTATAAATCTTTGTCAGCAAAGGATTACTAGCTCACCTGAGAGAGGCAGTTAAAGTCAGATACTTGCCCATAATTAGGGAAACTTGGAATCCTTGACAGTGAACACCTGGCTTCTCATTACTACCTGAATTTTATACTTCCAAGTGTTAATCTCTCCTCAGGGTTTGCCTTGGAGTTTCATTCTGGTATTCAATGAAACCATCAGGTTTTCCAGGCACTGACACCTTTGAAATGTTTTCCACATGGGAACCAATATGAAACATGTGTGATTATTACTGATTTTGCTATGTTGATTTCTATTATGGTAGCACCCTGGAAAAATAGTACAGACAGCAGTAATAAAATCTTTCATTGAATAACTTTATACAGCAGGAAGAGTTGTGTTTAAAGGGGCTGGTTTGATGGGGGGGAGGGGGAGGCATTGCTATGATGAATGGTGTTATCATGATTACAACTTGGTTTAAAGGATTCTAAGAACTTGCACATTTTTTAGCCTTGAGAGTAAGTTCTACCAGCACTTCTTTCCTCTTAAAAGCCATCACTGCTGCCATTCCTCACAGCTCTAGATGAAATTACCTGGGCTAGCTGGAACCTGGGAGAATGCTGATGGTGAACTCCCAGCTAATGCTACAGGGTTACAGTTCGGGCAGATTACTGTAATTTCCTTTACTTTACTAAGTGCAGAGTTTTCTCCCCAGCCTTTACCAGCCTTATGGGCAGGAAAATTTTCTCATTCCTACAAGACCAAATGTGCTGGTAACTTTGTACTTTTTAATCCAGACACTGGAAAACCCAAGCAAAATGATATCTTTGGGGCTTTTCTTCTGTTAACCAGAAGGATTTACTATCCTGTGCTTGAATAAGAGTTGTTTAAATAAGAAGTCAAAATCCTCTGAATGAAAACCACCAAATTAAGAGTTTCCATGGAGCTGAAACTCACTCAGGAACATGAAAACAAGTGACTTTTAAACAACAGCGCATTGGGTTTCGGAAAGCACCAGGTGTCAATGAGAAGAAAAACACCCAGGTTGTCGTATCTTGATCAAGTCCAAGCCCTGCTGCATTTGACAATTTTTTAAATTTTCAGTGAAGTCAGGAAGAGCAGACTTACTGCAGAAGTAAGTAGCATGCTTAGTGAAAGAAAATATGTAAAACTCATTTGGGATCTGAAGTGGAAAAAAAAAAGGAAGCAAAGCAGTGGAAGATTTGGTGACTGATCTAAGCCTGAGCATCTGAATTAGTAGTATTTAACTGATAAAAGAGCAGTTGTCATGGAATCCCAGAAGAAAAACACAGAAGAATACTGAGAAACCCCAAGTTAACCTATGGTGAGCTTTATATGTGAAATGAATTAAGAATGCAAAATGTAATTAAAACATCAAAAAAACAAAAGTGCTGATCAAAGTAGTCTTTTTCTTGAAGTTCAGTAATAAAAAATTGAAAACTCCTTTGAACTACAAGGTTCAACTCAGATTCTAATGTCTAATGTGTCAAAGATGCTAAAAATGAGCATCAATGTATTCCAGCAGAACAAGAGAATTTGTTCTTCCCAGAAGACACGGGAAATTTCCTGTCCCTATTTTCCAGAACTCAGTTTCATTTAAAAGCAACCAGAGCCCAGTTCTTACCACTGCCAAAGGACACCTGAAAGTTTTTCCCTGGAGAATAACATTTTCTTTCTTTAGTTGCACAATTATGATTGGAGTTCTGGATACAGGCCTGGGAGACACTGCTGCATATACTTTGAAGGAGACTACATAACCCTGTTATCAGAACTGGAATGCAAGCATGTTTCCCCAGACCTTTAGTGAGGTCCTAGATGCATGGCATTTCCCAAATTCCTTGGGGATATCCAATAATCTTATCACTCTCCTGGTTGTTTGTGGAGCAGCTGCAGAGTACTGACTCCTACTCAGCTGAGCTCAGGTTAAAAAAATAAAAATATCTTCATAAATATATGCTTCAGGTTATTCAGAAAATTAAAATAAAATAAACCAAAATCAACCAAACAAACAACAACAAAAAAAAAAGCCTCAGACCTGTACCATAGGAACCATGTACATTATGTACCTATATTTGTAAGTAATGCAAGGGAAACTTTAACTTAGATGCTTCTTCCCTCAACAGCTTTTCAACCTCCATTGACTGTTTCAATTCCTGCATTAACCCCCTTCTCTTCAATTCCCTACAGTCTGTTCTTCCTCTCTGTTGTAATACCCTTCCCGACTCTGCCTTTGATTTTATGCAAATTTGGGTTGTCTGGGGTGATGATTATAGAACTGAAAATAGAGTAATACAATAGTCCTGTGCTAGAGCTTTAGACTCAAACAAAGCACAGAGGATCACCACCTGCTCTGCTGGGAGCATTTCTGAGCACTCAGTGCACCTTAAGCAATTCTTCAGATCTTACTATTTGTCTCCCAGTCATGTGTGTCAGGAATGAATTGTCTCACAAGGCTACAGGGCAGATTTGTGCAGCAGTCCAGCTCTCTGGGACTGGTGTCTTGCATCACAGACATGTGCCCTGTCATAGGAATGACACAATGCCAGCTTTCCTGCTCTCAATCTTCATATATCTAATTGTATCTGCATATAGATAGTGGTATATGTAATTTAATACTTCTGCAAGTCCTACTTCCTTTGACATCAGCTTCTCTGATCATAGAGACTATAGTTCTCAGTTTTCTGTTAAAAAAACCTCCATAGATGAGGTCATGAAATATGTTGTGCTGGTGCCTCTGTGAAGAGTTGGTGACTCTGCCCCAGTAAAACTGACAAACTCTGTTCACTGATGAAGTTACAAGGCAAATTGGTGGGCTCTGAAATGTTTCTATGAATTCAATTCATGGGTTCTCACAAGATGAGGAACTCTGAGGAAATGCTAATCTAAACAGCCATGATTTTACCAGTTTTGGCTGAAGAAATTGACTGATGAACCAGCTTTTACTGCCTGTCAAGAGAAATGAGGAATAAAAAGAAAAATCCCAGAAGGATTTTAGAGACATACATGGAAGCAATGAAGAAGGAGAAGGGTCAAAAAACTCACAGGACAAAGAAACATACAGCCATGTGATAGGGAGGATCTGACTTCGCTAATGGATCAGCTCAAGATGTGGAAAAACTGTCTTGTTCAGAAAACAGCAAGAGAAATATCTAAACAGAAGCAAGAGTACCTGCTTCCAGCCTAAATGATGTACCAGAGGAATAAGGAAAAGGCAAAGAAATGTATATAGGATTTATCATGTTTATCTTGTGCTAGTAAGCAAGGAGTAAAAGAAAACCTGAACTGAGACCTCTGACATAGTATTAATAAATATATCCATGCCACCCTGTATACTTGAAATGTAAAATAGCATGCTCACATACTTGCCAATAGTGATTTCTAGGAAAACATATTTAAATTTGTGAAGTCTAAAGAGTTGGTGTTTTGTTTAGTGGAGGGAACAAAAAAAAATGTTATTTTGGATGAGAACAAATGTTTCATTTTGTGTTTTCCAATTCAGTCAACAACAAAATATACTTCGTTGCTAGCATCACTTGAGAGTCAGGCATATATATAGGAAAACAAAAAACTGTAGATTTATGTTGTCTGTTGCACTGCAGAAACCCAAGGGGAAACTGTTTGACAGGCAAAAAAAGAAAACAGAGAGGAAAGAATTCTTATTTCAAAATCTCTAACTGGATTAAAGTGACAGGGAACAAATGACTACAAGCCTCAGGAGCTGAGGACTTCCATCTCTAGGTGTGCTGGTGTTTCTATTATGAGCCCCCACTTCAAATATAACTACAGAGGCTAAATTGATTTTCTGGTTTTATGACCTTTTTAAAGGCACATTAATGTTCTACACAACTGAGTATTTGCACAGTACTTTATTATGTGAAATACCATTAATTTCAATGGGAGTTTGTGTAGTATGGTAACGATGTCATTAAACAGTGCTGTTAAACTCATTGGGCTATTTACCATCCTGAATTACACCCGGACACCCCCTCCCCCTGAGCAGCATGGCCTCTCCCACACCTCTGTACCCGAGCCATACTGTGTGCCTCTGCTTCCCCTGGCTAGCAGGGGCTAAAGACCAAAGCTCTGCAGCTGCAGCTAATGACTAATAGGACATTTTGAGACATGGCCCATGATATATCCATCTGAACAAAAGCAAGATTTGTCCAGAAGACCCTTACAGAGCTTTATTGTGTGGCTATGCCACAAGATGGAAGGGCTTCATTTATCACTCTATCCTAAAATGTCCCAGGTTTATTCTCACAGCACCTTTGGAAAGAAGAAAAAGAGCAACTTAATTACCCGGGGTTAAGCTGATGCATGAACAGAAGATACGACCTGCATACAGCAAATTCCTGCAGCAGCCTGAGCCATGACCAGCATCCTGACTAGAAGCTGCTTTAGAGATCCATTACTGCTGCAACCAGTAGGAACATCAGTATGTGACACGTTTCATGGGTGATTATTTCCATTTTAATCCATGGGTAATAACTTGCATGTTCAAGAATTTGCAAGACTTCATCCCTTTAATGTTGAGTCATTACATTGCATTTTCAGGAAATGCTTGGAATAGGGGAGGTAAGCTGCACCATCTTTGAGGTAACTTGAGGAAGTATTGTGCTCAGCATCACTGCTCTAAGGTATCATCAAACTTCTTTCCTGTGTGTGCCAAGCCGAGGGAAGACCTGTTTTCCTTACTATCCTGTCCATGCTGGTTGTCTCGAAGAGAGGAGTGAAATTGATGCACGGCTAGATTAGGGAATGAGAGGTTGGAGTGCAGCCCTGCAGGAGGAGATCTGAGGCTTTTGATTGATGATAAGCTCAATTTGAGTTAACAGTGTGCAGTCAAAAGGACCAACCACATACTTGGAGTGCATTGAGGATGATGTAGCTAACTGATCTAGAGTGTCCCATTATACTCAGCATTGGCGAGGCCTCACCTCTAGTACTGTGTCTGGTTTTGGGCTTCACAATATCAGAAGGATATAAAAATTTTAGAAAGTGCCCAAAGGAGGGCAACAAGGATGGAGAAAGGACAGTTGGACATGACTTACAGGGATTGGCTGAGGATCCTATGTTTGTTCAGCTTAGAAAAGAGGAGACTGAGCGATGACCACATTGCTGTCTGCAACCCCTCAAGGTGGGGAGCAGAGAGGGAGATGCTGATCTCCTTTTCCTAGTGTCCGGTGATAGAACACAAGGGAATGGCTTAAACCTGTATCAGATGAAGCTTGGACTGGACATGAGGAAAAAGTTCCTCCCTGAGAGGGAGATCAAGCACTGAAAGAAACTCCCCAGGGAATAGGTCATTGCCCCAGGCCCATTGGATATTCTAGCAGCATTTGAACAATGCACTTAGACACTTGATTTAACTATCAGGTTTCCCTGAGTGGAATAAAGAGTTGGACTCAGTGTTCCTTGTGAGTCCCTTCCAACTCAGGATATTTTACAAATTTATGAAAATACAGCCCCATCCTCAGCTTTCCACTTGATCTGGAGGCAGCGTGCCAGAACAGACCAGAAACCAACAAGAGCCTGGTAAGAAGGAAGCTCTCACTTTCCATCCTCACATCATGGCTTGTAGCTCAAATCATCTCTTTGACTTTAACTTCTGTCATTTTCTCTCTTTCCCAGTAATGGTTTTTTTCTTTACAATGGTTTCTTCCTGTCCCATTGAAGTCAATGAGAAATAAGATCAAGCTCTTTATTTTTCTTTTAGCAGTTTTTTTTGGTATCTAATTTGGATTGCAGTTGTACTGATTGACAACTCTACTACAACTGCATTGAATTGCTGCCCAACTCAGTAATCTACTTTGGTGTCTTAATTAACAAGAATCAAATTTGAATTGAATTTCTTTTCTTGGAGATCTTTTAGGATGGTTGTCAATCCAAAGGTAAAGACTTTTATAAAATTGCTGCTGCTTTTTATTTTGTACAATTGCTTTAGATAAAGATACTTTTCTTCATCTCTTACGTCTCAGTACTTGCGTTTTCTGATTACATATTTCCTTCTATTTCCTTTTTCCATTTTTAATTTATTCTTTTCTCCCTCTTATTTTTTAAATTAGCTTTCTATTTGAATTTAATTATTTTTTTTCTCTTTCAGCTAACTCCTGTCTTACAGGAGCACTATCTCACCACCCCCTTCAATAAAGCTCTGTCTCTCAGCTTCACCTGCCTCTTTGAATTCTCAACTCTCTAATTCATTTTTTTTTCTTTTCTAATCCCCCTCCCCCTAAAAACTCTTTTTTAACTCATGAGTTTCCATTCCAGCCACAGAGCCTAGGTTTCTCCCCTTTCACTTCCCTCACATCAGTGCAATTCTGTGGGTCCCAAATGAGCAGTACCAGCTCTGTACCCTTCTGGTGTAGAGAAGAGTCAGTCCCACAAAGCAAACCCAGTTAAGAAAACTGAGATGTTTCCTTTTGAACACATTGGGAAGCAACTGTTCAAACGATGACAAATAATAGGAAAATTTTTCACATTTCTGATCCCGTGGAGGGGGAAGAGCTTTGCAGTATGCAGATAATAAATATTCCTTGTCTTTACCCATTCCCTACAAACATTTCTCTTCCCACTCATCTTCTTTCTACAAAGTTCACATATGATGTCTCTTATGGGCACAGATTCTGATCTTGTTTTTACTGCTGTTACACTGACTCCACTGTGTTAATTTCTGTTCATTTCTCTTGAGTTATTCAAGCGTTAGCAAGAGCAGACTCAAGCTCTCTGTTGGGCTGGGATTTTCTCTTTTTTTTCTTTTACTTTTTAAATTTGATGTCCCAGCTGATCTTAAACAGATGGCTTTTTTCATTTCAGGAGTAGCTTAAGTCTGCACTCTCCAACATACAGCAGTTATCAGTTAATGAGATGACTTGTACCCTTGTCCACACTTGCATCACTACGGCTGCTTAAATGAGCTGATGTGCTGCAACTGAGGATTAAACCATCTCTTTCAATCCTGCATGCACTGCAGCACAAGCTACTCACTCCAGCAACCACAGAACCGATTGCAGTCCTAGGAAACCAAGATGAGCAGAAACTCTTGTGCATTAAAGGTAAAGCAGTAGAAAAATGAAAATAGGAACATATCCTCTCCCTGCTGTTCAGATGCTGCTGAAATCCCCTACTGTTTTCTTTTCAAATATATATTATTTTATGTATTTTCACATCCTTTTTTAATCCACCCACCCATGCATCATCTTTGTAAGGTGGACTATGAACCTACCAGAGTTAAAAAGGGTACCCCAAAATTCAAGTCTGTATACTACACCGTTCCAAAGCCATGTACATAGCATATAGGAAACACGTTCTAGAAAAAGAAGAAAATTCCTAATGTTGGAATACAATCTTTGGGACTTCATGCTTCCAGGGTGAGGTAACCACTCTGGTACCCTGAAGCTCAAAGAAGAGTTACTTTTATAATAATGCTACATTTGTTGTCACCACAAGGAACCCACAAATTTTGTCAAAATGGTTACAGAGGTTTTAATCCAAGTGTTGGACCCACCCTGATGTTCAATTATAAATTACTACCTGGCCATTTAAACTGGGGAGCTGAAGATAATTACATACATCTTTTGGTTGTTATTGATTACAGAAACACCACAACCTAACTATTTCAGCCTTAGGGCTAACTAGGTTCAGATGTACCCTCTCCTCTCTATGGACTGCAGAAAACAAAGATGCCTTAAGGAAGGCTTGGAAACTGGTGTCTATTTATCAGTGCAAAAGTATAATTTGTTCAGAGAACCTAAATTAATTGTTCCATTTCCCTTTTACAGAGATTAAATTAATAATGTTTCTTCATATGTGAAGGTAACATTTGCACTGACGTGGTTATATTTGCCAAAACAAGAAAAATCCTCAGTGGACAAATATTTTTTCTGTCACATGCCATTACTCCCTTCTCTGAAAAAATTCTGGATTGGACTTCTTTGTCTTATTGAAGTAGAGAGCTAAGGCACAATTCTTATAAGCAGCTTTATGTAGTATGAAGACTCGGCAAGATCCCAACACAGCTCTAAGCACTATGCACACGCCTCCGGAAAGACAAATCCATATATCCACTCAACCCTGAAAGATATTTATACCAATGCAAAATGAATGTATTATACTATCATCCTGGTTTGATGTTAACTGAGGTCCATCAGCTAATTAATTGTGTGCAGCACCAAAATAGTGCCGAAGGGACACAACAGTCCCTGCCCTGGCGGCTTCACAAACTACTTCCCCATCCTTGCCTTGTTACACTTGTGTGAGCTCTACACACAGGCAGCAAGTCTTCAGACTTAGAAAGGATTCAAAATAAAGCACACCAAAACAAAAACCCCATTGTGTACTTCCTGATTAATTTTTGAGTGCACCTGAAGCAATTACAAGAGCAGTACTGGTATTCTTCATAGAGCCTGTCCCTTAATGTGCACCATAATTAAAGGAAACTTGGATCCCAACAGACATGGTCTCTAAAGACTTGAGAGATTGGTGAGGGAAGGGAGGAGCAGGGGAACATGAAGGTCATTAAACATAGCCAAGGCACCTCTGCTTGCCCCTCTCAGCACAGACCAATGCAAATATGTGGTCTGAAAATTAACACAGTTAGGAAGAAAACATCCCACAGGGGGAATCAATACCCAGCAAAGGATAATGGGAACCCTGTGCAAGCAGCTGTGATCTGCCCTCTGAACATTAGCACCTGTCAAGGACAGCAGTCAATGCTGGTCAATGGGCAGCTCTCCTTACAGCTCAATTCACAGTGATCGTTAGCTGGAACCAATGCAGTGCTACCCCATGCTGCCAAATGGTGTCCCTTTCTTGCTAAATGCAGATGAACAATTAACTTCCCCAAACAATTGGCACTGCTCTTTTTAATCTTCTGATTTGGCTTTTTGCAGTATACAAGGAGGATCCATAGAATCCACAACTAGAAATTAAGTTATTCAGTATAATTTCAGAACCTGTCAAGGCATAACAGGCACTTCAATTCAGGCACAGCAAGGAATTTGGGTTTAATCATTTTGATCAGTGCCATGTTTGTCTTGTACTTTATGATTATTATTAATGAACCTTTTTTATTACCTTTTCAAGAGCAGTAGAAGAGCTGAACTGGAGATGCTCCAAGCAGGTTGGTATTTGAATTGTTCCCCACAGGACAGAGAAATTTTGCAGACACTGACCTTTACATTTCAATTGCATCACTGAAGACCACCCTTGTCACAGCCTTTGTGCACATCTCCATACAATCCCACTGGAAAACAGTAAAAAGGTCCCCCTTTGCGGGGGATATAAGCAAAGAATCATGTCTTTCATGGGGCCATTGGACAGGATGAGGAATTAGCCTGATATAGTCAGCAACAGCTCCTGAGAACATTTCTTTCACTCAGAGGGACTTTCTTGTCTCTGGTACAAGTAATAACGAACAATATCAAAGTCTGCAGATTTTTTAGAAATTTTAAGCATGTCATTTTGACCCATGACTGTATGACTCCATCTGATAGTCTTCAAATACTGTTGTACTTCAGTATCCTGAGATAGTGTGAAATACGTGCAGTAAACTGAACTCTAAGGAAATCAAAGCCTCATTCCTCTAACTGCTCTGTGACTACTCACATGCTCAAAACTAGAAGTGTGCTTCATTAGACCAGGGTCTGTGAATCTTCTTTAAATGCTAAAAGCTAGAAGAATGTCTCCAGAAGTTTGCAGGAAATCATAATAGCCACCAAAAATTACTCCAGATCTTGTGGTTCCCAGTCCCTTGCTCTCAACATAACAATATCCTGTTTCCCACTAGAGAATCCAGTAGCATTAACAAACACAGAAATGCAGATTGAGCTTACTGAGATGCCAGCAAGGGCACTGAAAGGTAGACAGCTGAGCAGTGTACTGGAAAATGACCAGATATATTTAAACTGGCACGATCCAGTTAACTACATTCTGAAGTGATGCCAAAAGTTCAGGGGCATTGTGAGCACATCTTACATAAGGGACACACATTTCTGCCATGTACTCCTGCTACTGAGCACAGCTGAGTGGAGAGCAGGGAACAGAGAGCAGAGGATATCCTAGATTGTTCTTTCAAACTTGACACAGATTTCCATTTTGTCACGTTCTTAGCATGTGTGTTTATTTTCCTTGAATATTCAAGCATTTGGTGCTTTACAGTTGCCAGAGCTTATGAAAAGTGCATATTTAGCTCAAAGAGTTCCCAGATGTGAATTTCAAAATGACACTGTGTTGATTAGCTATAGAAGGCAGCCAGTCAAAGAGCAGGAGCAACATGTGACTTGGCATTCCCAAGCCAGCCAGAAAATAGTCACCCATTTAATTTTTCATGAATTTTCCAAAATCTGGGAATACAGCAAAACTTAAAGGCAGGAAAAAATGTTTCTGTTTTCTAATCTGTACTTAATATCTCACCTTATCATCGCTACTATTTTGCCTCCTCCTTTTGGGAAAGGGTCTTGAGAAGACCTATGGGGTCATTGGAAAACTGTTTCCAGGACTTAAAAGTTCCTCCTTAACTAAAGTTATCCCACTATGAAGACACCTGGGGCTCTGCCCCACCTCTGGGAAAAAAAATGAAATTACAGTGAAATGCCTTTATTTTCTCTAAATGTTATGCGTTGTTTGCAGCTGATCATTCATCATCACAGCTCCCCCCATGAATGATTCATGAGGGGACAGCTGTTCCCAGGGCCTCAGCTCCGCCTGGGCTCCTGAGCTGCACATACCACAGGAGGCTTCCCCAGGCTGGTTATGCCAGAAGCCGAGCACCTGAGAAGTGCTAATGCTTCTTCAGCTCAAAGAGCTTCATTTTTTCAAATGAAGGCAAGCCTACAATGCACCCTAACAGTGCAGTTAAGGCATAAGGAATGGGTAATGGGGAATGGTAACCCCATAAGTGGGTTACATAAATAAAAAAGGTTTCAAAGTGTACAGTAAGCCAGACTTTAAGCAGAGGTGGTATCAGTCTGATCCTCTAGAAATATTGGGATTAAATATCCTGTAGAGGATTCTTCAAGCTTCTGCAAAATGCATGCATAAAACACACAAAATTTCATTAAAGTATTGACATGTTCTGCAGATACTATTTGGTTTGTGTCTTATTTTTCAAGAAAAGGACAGTATTTAAACTGTAGGCACTACAAAGGACAGAGTAAAGCCAGTTTTCGTATCCATTTCTGATTTGCTTCTGAGTCTTGTCTTTGTATAACAAGCTGTATGTCTCACACTTTCTACAGACAGAATTAAACTTCTCCTAATGAGGCTTTCCAGCTTTAAATTAATGGTAATTTTAAAACAATATCTTCCCTCTCTCTTTACGATTACCTCAACTGAAGAAGAAAGGCTTAAGATAGAATTTTTAAAAAGCTACTCAAAAATCACAGTTGGTAGTATTACAGTAATTTTTATTATAAATCAGCTATTTTTTTAAACACAATTACAATTTTGCCCTAAGAAAATGGGAAACTGGCAGTAAAACTAAAGTGGCAAACAATTTCTTCACTGTGTGTAAAGTTGCACAAATCAGGAACATATCTTATATCTTCTTCTCTTCCTTTGTGTCCTTGCCCTTTAAAAAAAAAAAAAAAGCTAGGATAAATTACTTCCAGGATTATATTCTACTAGCAATTTTAGGAAATCCCTAGACCCCAACAACTGCGCTGAAAAAAGAGTGGTGCAACTCTTCCAAGCTCTATCAAAAAAAAGGAAAAAAGAAAAGAAAAAAAGATTGGATTGCCAAAATCTGATGCCATTTCTAATAAACAGCACAGATGTTTAAAATACAGGGAAAATGCTACTTAGAATTTGGGGTTTGAACTCTTTGAAAACACTTTGATTGAAAAAAGCATCATGCACCGATATTTCAAAATAATAGTTCCTAACTGGAAAGCTTCTAAATCTGCAGCGCAAGTTTGGAATTCACGTCGCTTCCTTCTTCAAGGAAGAGTAGTTGACAACAACAAAAAATGGGATTAACTGGTTTGGGTTTTTTTAATCATACAGCTTTTGCGTAGGTGTTCTTTATCCTATCCGGCTAGTGTTTTCTCTCAGCTTCGTTCTGACCTTTCACTCCTACCACCACACTCGGTCTACAAAGTATTGAAGGTTATTTATACCACAATCATTTTTTAAACAGAAGTGGGCAAGGGAAACTCAGTTGTTTGCATAATGCGGGAGGGCAATTTAAAATAGAATGAATTTCAGATGCAGTGCTGGAATTCTTTACCATGTCTTCATAAGAGATGTACAAACCACTTACTCGGCAGAGAACAAGGTTACAAGTCACACATCATACATACACTGGAATTACATGGTTTGTGGTAGACCTCTCTGACAGAGCCAAACTCTGTTCGCAATCTCCGGAGACAATGGGCTTGTGTTGATATAAAGTTGCAGAATTTGACTTTAAATCAGTGAGCAGAAACACCAGACAAAAAACAACAGGCCTCTGCAGACATATGTCATTGATCAGATATTACTTGCATCTGGAAATTTTTTCGTTACAGAAGAAAACTTTTTGTTTTCTCCAGAAAGACCAATACTATGTCTAGGCAGTCAAATGTTAAGTAGCTCCCTGAAAGCAGCAATGGTCACCTTTGCTGTAAAGGAAGAGAACCATGGGAGGGTTTCCCCAGGGAAGAGGCAACGTGTCCAAACACCTTTTTTCCCATTAACAACAGTTAGTGCAGTTCAAATTCCTCATCACAGAGACATATGGCACCAACACCATCATACCTGCTTGCAGCTGGCCACCAGCTGGTTTTGACTTCATTCACCACTTTTCGCTGAGTCCAGCTGTCCAGCCAGATTTTACCCAGTGAACAGTGCATCCATCTGAGCCTTGAGCAGCCAGTTTCTCTGGGAAAATGCTCTAGGAAATGGTGCCAAAGGCTTGACTAAAGTCCACATAACACCCACAGTCTTTTCCTTACCCACTCGTCATAGAAGGAGATTAGGCTGGTCAAGCAGGAGCTCCCTTTCATAAACCTGTGCTGGCGGGGCCTGATCACCTGGTTGTCCCGCACATGACACAAGATGACACTCAAGATGGTCTTCATGACATTCCTCAGTACCTGGGTCAGGCTAACAGGCCTATAGTTCCCCATATCCTCCTTCCACCAGTTCTTGTAGACGGGCATCACATTCGCTAAGCTCCAGTTAACTGCAACCTCCCCAGCTGACCAGGATTGCTTACAAATGATGGAAGGTGAGCACTTCCACCAGCTCCCTCTGTACACTAGGGTGGATCCCATTGGGCCCCATGTATGTCTACGTGGTGTAGCAGGTTGTTAACCATTTCCGCTTGGATTATGGGGCTTCATTCTGCTCTCCATCTGTGTCTTCCAGCTCAGGGGCCTGGTTAGCCCTGAGAAAAGTGGTCTTATGTTAAAAACTGAGGCAAAGAAGGCATTATTACCTCAACTTTTTCCTTATTCTTTGTCACTATGTTTTCCCCTACATCCAAAATCCATGGAGAATGTCCTTAGCCCTCCATCTGTTGTTCATATATGTATAGAAACATTTTTGATTGGTTTTTATGGCAGTAACCAGATTAGGTTCTAGTTGGGCTTTGGCCCTTCTAATTTTCTCCCCACATAACCTCACAACATCCTTGTAGTCATCCTGACTTGCCTTTCCCCTTATTCCAGTGATCAGAAACTCTCTTTTTTTACCTGAGTTCCAGCTAAAGCTCTCTGTTTAGGCAGGCCAATCTTTCCCACTGAGTTATCTTTCGGCATGTGGGGACTGCCTGCTCCTGTACCTGTGTGATTTTCTTGAAGAGTGTCCAGCCTTCCTGGACTTCTTTATCTTCAGGACTGCTTTTCAAGGGAGTCTGTCAACCAGGCTCCTAAACAGGTCAGAATCTGGCAATGTGGCAGTTCTGCTGACCCCTCTCCTTATTTCTCCAAGAATGAAAAATTCTGTCATTTTGTGATTGCTGTACCCCAGATGGCCTCTAACCATCACATCACCCACTAGCCCTTCTCTGTTCACAAACACGAGGTCCATCAGGGCACCTTCCCTTGTTGGCTCACTCACCAGCTCTCAGGAAATTAAACCAATCAGCCCAGTTGTAGACCTCTGTATCCATGATTGAACTGTTCTCCAGTGTTCTTGGGTGATCTAAGAGAGATCCTACAGGGTTTTCCTCAATTGAAAATAGATGAAGAAAGAAAAAATGCTGTGTATGTAATGGGCAAGAGTGGAAATTCTTTGAACCAGTTAGCACAGCAGTGTGTTCACAGTGACTTATGAAATATCGGTGGACTTTAAGCATCATTCTGTGATGCCTGATAAATCTTATATATATCTGACAAAATAAAAAATTGAAAGGTCAGTTTTTCTTGCAGTAACATTCACTACATTTTTTTTCTTTGCAATGCTTACATTTCAGTTTCCACAATGAGTTCTTTCTCATCCTTACTTGAACACAGTAAATATTTGAGAAAGCACTGAAACAATTCATTCAGACAGATGCATAGCTCAGAAAAAAATCCAGCTACATGCAGACCAGTAAGAAAGGGAACGATTTTGTAGGTGCTATTGCTCACTACCTAAAACATCACTTATCTTTCTGAAGAACTTGTCCTAGAATAAAGCCAGATGCTATTTCCATAATACCTGTAGGCTTCTATGCATATGTTTATATCCAGAATGTCATCTCTATGTTCAGTCATTTGCGGAGAGGTTTGTGTTCTGTGGCTCTTTCAAAGGCTACTGATTCCTGCGGAACAACTAACCCACTGCCCACTAACCTACTGCCAAGCATCACTGTGGGAGACAAAACCTCACCACTCCCAGCAAACAGATGCTGAAACTGCTTCTGATCCACTCTGCCTTCGTGAATGTACTTCCTATATAGTGAGTGGCAAAGAGAACTGCAAAGCAGAGATTGGACTAAATTAATTCCTAAGGTCATTCCAAACCTAAATTTACCTCTAAATCTATCACAGAATTGCAGAATTAGTTGGGTGGGAAGGGACCACAGTGGTCATCTGGTCCAACATTCCTGCTTTAGCAGAGTCAACCCAGAGCACATTGAATAGGTTCTTTAATATCTCCAGGGAGGGAGACTCCACAACTTCTCTGACCAAGCTTGTGCTTGGTCACATGCACAGCAAAGTTCTTCATCAAACTGAAGTGGTATCTCCTGTGTATCAGTTTCTTCCCCTTGCCTGTTGTCCTCTTGCTTGGCACCACCAAGAGGACTCTGGCTCCATCCTCTTAAGAGCCTCCCTTCAGACACTTAGATACATTGATGAGATACACCCTCAGTCACCTCTTCTCGGGGCTGAATTGGCTCAGCTCCCTCAGCCTTTCCTCATAAGAGAGATGCTCCAGTCCTTTAATTGTGTTTGTAGCCTCTGCTGGACCCAGTCCAGGAGTTCCATGTCTCTCTTGTACTGAGGAACCCTCCCTCAGCCTGCTGGAAATGCTCTTCCTAATGCACCCTTCTCAGCCAAAAGGACACACTGCCAGCTCATGGACAGCTTGTTGTCCACCAGCACTCCCAGGTCCTTCTCCACAGAGCTGCTTCCCAGCAGATCGCCCCAGCCTGTACCAGTGCCAGGGGTTATTCCTCCCCAGGTGCAGGACCCTGCATTTGTCTTTGTTAAATTTCAAACTGTTCCTCTCTGCCCATCTCTCAAACCTGTCAAGGTCCTTCTGAAGGGCTGCACAGCCCTCTGGGGTATTGGCCACTTCCCTCAGCTTTGTGTCATCAGGGAACTTGCTGAGGAGGAATCTGCCCCTTCATCCAAGTCATTGATGAATAAGTTAAACAACATTGAACTTCTGGGGACACCACTAGTGACAGGCCTCCAACTAGACCCTGTGGCACTGACTACCCTCTGAGATCTGCTGTTCAGTCAATTCTCAATCCACCTCACTGTCCAGTCTTCCTGAGTTTGCCTACAGAAACATTGTGAGAGACATGGTGGCAATGCAGTATATGAGACTGGAGCCTCTCTTCCTGCAGAAACCTGAGGATTCACCATCTATGATTACTAAGCTGTTGTTACAGTTCTTCCATCTGAGGTGAGGTAATGCATGGGCTCACATCTTGATCATGTGAATTGTCTTCCTCTAATACCTTTGCCACATAAAATACTAATGTATTTGTCTTTATAATTAATATACTTCTCAATTACAAATAATACATTATATAGCCAACACAACAAAATCTGTTGAAGACAGTGTGAGCTAAAATAAAAGCCAAGCAACTCTGACAACTTAGCAATGTCTGTGCACTGCATTACATCTCTTAAGCAGAAACCCACACATGAAGATAGAACATGAAGCACCTTTCCTGGGGCTTTATAGCAACAAGGGTTTTACTGCCAGGAACAGCACAGTTCTCAGCCATGTTCAACAGTTGTGCAACACTGATTTGGAGCAATATCAGAAAGGGATCCCCAGTTTATGACAAAAATAGGGCTGACAAAGTTGTGGAAGGTGACAAAACTTAACAACAGATACAGCATGTGGTGGAAGGGAGTGCTGCTTGGAGCATAACATAACACTCATAGCTTTGCTGTTTGCAGGAAGAGAGATGTTATTCCTGCCGGCCCCCCCCCAACACAGACACACTCACACATTGTAATGAATCACAGATTAACCAATACGTTATTCCGGCAGATTCAAAGGGCTGTTGTGGAGTAGAAGGCTGTGGGGGTGGTTGTCCTGCTGCTAACACTGCCAAAGAGTTGCCTCATTTCACTTGAGAGAAGGCATTCCAACATTACACTAACATAAGGGCTTAAAAAGCCTCTTTTCCCATGTATGCTGTGCTTGCTATCATGAATGCAGGCCTTGGATATTAACCATTTCAGCTTATTTTGATTAACAGTCCACTACCTGGTGTCCACGGCCTGGCACTCAAAATCCACAGAATGATTCAACGTATGCACACTTCAATGGAGAGACATGCCCTGACTTCCATCCTGGCTCACAGGGGCTGAGGGTCAGACTCAAAGAGTCTGCACATGACTGGTAATTTTTAAATGATTACAATGAAAGGAAAGACTGCCTTTTTAATGTCCAAGCACAACAGCTGCAATGTCACTGGGGTTGTGTTCTGAGATGCTCCTAGACTGCAGCCCAAATAAGCATCTTAATGATACTTTGAAAATATGTAAAGCACTTCTTTTATATGCAATGACAATTCTGTCTGGGCACATTGTCTGTTTGTCCAGCCAGAACAGAATTAGAATTAAGGAACCAGATTCTACACTGATTTGCACAACATGCAGCTACAGTAAAAGCAAGCAGGTTACACTGTGTGTAATTGGACTATTTTATTTGTGACAATGAGCTTATAATTAGATAACACCTTTCAACACTACGGAATCTCCAGGTTCTCTGAAAAGTGATGTGCTACACAAGGCTCTGCTTTATTTACATGCATCTACTGTTTAACAGTTCTTAACTAGCAGCTTCAGAAATTTCATACAGCAATAAAACTCTTTATTAAAGCAACAGACATTTTAGGGAAGCAGACTACAACTACCTGTACAGGAATTTGGACAGTATGCAAGCACTTCACCTCTACTCATGTAAGAAATGCCTTTGGAGCCTTTAATGATCACACATAATGATGGTCTTGTCTTGTTACCATATAGACAAGACAGCTTATCTGGTATAGTGTCCCAAAGATGAGGACATAGAGGTGACAGCAAATAGTGGTCCTAAAGGTGTATTGCTGATTCAAAGAATGATCATTCCTTAGTCACAGTAATTCTTATGTACGGTAATTGTGTTACTAATTATGTTATATATTGAAATTTCAATATATTAGCATTTATATAGTATAAAAAAGATATCTGTTGCTAAACCAGTAGCAAAATATAGGCTAGCTTCTTGTCTTTAAAAAAAGGTAAATAAAATAAGTTCATTAGCGTGCACAGCATTGTCTGCTGCAGGGAACAGCCAAGGTCATGCAAGTTAGTACCACTGATATCTCAAAGGAAGCAAGTGATGACCTAAATGCAACACAGATGAAAATAATGATGGTTGACAAACAGTGATAGCTGACTGTATTAGTGGGAGGTGAATTAGGAACAGGCAAATGAAGCAATAGTACTTCCAGCAAATCTCTCATATTTCTGCAACCCTTATATTAGACCAGTGTAAAGCCAGCAGCATCTCAGGCAATACTTTACGTATCTCAAGGTTATAATTGCTGTCACTGGTAGACATTTGGCTTTTGTGGGTTCTTCTAGAGCATGTGAAGTGTTATGCAGGAAGATATTACCCTGTCAAAAGCTCTTCCAGACTGAAAGACAATTCACCACTAATTTTTAAACTCATAAAAGAAAAAAAGGAACAGCTTAATTCCAAAACTCTTGGCTATTTGTAAGTAATGTCTTGCTATATAAAGTAAAGCAACCTAATGAATGATGCCTGCTTGTCAGAACTCTGCACTCTGCACATTTCCTCGTACTAATAGACTCATTAAAATCTGGAGACCAGAGAAGTTTGCAGCTCTTCCCCATCCTGGCCTTTCACTTGGTTTTACCTAGAAAAGGCAATTGTCCACTTTCTTCTTTCTTTCAATGACAGTTCCTGTAATTAAAATAAGACCTGGGGAACAAGGTTTAGGGAAGAGGGGAAGGATGCTAATACAAAAGTACTGAGAAACTTTAAGAGGCCTCAGCTGCTCATTAGGTGACATCTACACAGCCATCAATGTGCAGGTGAATGAGGGAGGTATTTCTTAGGGACAAACAACAAATCAAGTGTGAGACTCCAGCAATCACATGGAGGAGAGGCCCCTAGGAACTGGCAGAATGGTCCTTGATAGTAAAGTGACTTCAGTGAAAACATACGGATGCCAGCATATGGTTATGCCATCTGACTCCTTATTACATTTTAAAGGACAGAGGTCTGCTAATATCACGAGGTTATAATGCTACAGCAGCCCATAGCATAGGTGCTTCTCCCCCAATAATATTTTTGTCTCCTTCACACACCTATCAGGCTGTGTCTGTCTGACTGACTACAGCAAGTGACTTTGGCAGGGCAACACACAGCCCTGAGGAGGAAGGGCTATAACATATTAATATAAGAATGTAGTTGATTACAATATAAGCCCCTGAAAGTGAGCTGACTATAGCACAAGACTGGAAGAATGTGGCTGTCTGCAGGGTCCCGCCGGGAGAATGCATCTATCTATACCTACAGTGTGTGGCTGACCCCAGGCAGCTGTCACACAGTCGGAGTGGTCTGATGGGGTTGTCACCTATCAACCATTTCACTGCCATTACTGTGGCTTAAATACACCTCCTGTTGGCAGTTAACTAGGGTTTCTCTCCTGCAAAGGTGAAGGAAGGAGTCTCACTGGGTTTGTTAAGAAATTTGTGAATCTCCACTTTGACAGAAAGTCCATCCTTCAACTTGCAAATGCCATTCAGCTCTTGTACTCAAGAGAGTGATTCCATTATTAAGAATCTGATTTATTTTTAATAACCCTTCTGCTGTACATATAGGAACACCCTGAACATTATAATCTAAAAAAATCCCTAAGGGTAATTTGGTTTGGAATAAATATACTGTCTGGGATTTTTTGAATAGGGAACTGTAATCAAATGAAGTGCATTTTCTATATTTGATGTCTTATAAGACAGCACTGAAATGTATGGGGTTTTTGTTTTCTGCTTCCAAAATACACAACCAGCATTTAAGTAATAAAGCATTACAAAAAAATAGATCTAAATAAATTCTTAATAAAGAACAACCAGTCCTGCAACCAGACCTATCAGGCCCATGCTTCCTGAAAGCCAAAGAGTCCACCTGCTCTGAGCTGACTGCTATATTTATGTATGTATCTGACTGGGATTTGCCAGTTACTCTCTGCCAGTTGATGGAGTGCAGCCCTGCTTGCTCTCAGAGAGAATGCTTAGGATAACTCTGCATGGGGCTGTGGCCACCCTCTCCAGTTGGTGCAGCATGCCTTCCCTTGCCCAGCTCCCTTTTGGAGCAATGGGCCCTTTCAGGCACTTATCTTCTCCTTAGTGGAGCAGTCTATTGACTTTCAGCTCTCACATTCCCTCTCCAGATCTCCTGCCCCAAAGGTTTCACAGGGAAGCATTAACTGGCCTCACCTCTCTTTCTTCAGTACTGGTATATGGGAGTCCTTTTAAACATCCCCAGTTGGAGCTTTGGATATCACCCTCCATACACATGGATCAAGAAGCCTGAGCTTTTCCCTCTTCAGCTATGAGCTATTAGTATGTGAATGTTTTGTCCCTTTCTTCCCCTAAAAAAGAAAGCTTTAAATGTTATTTGCTTTGGATTCTGAGAAGTACAAACTCTACCACATGGCAGACACATGTGAATCCATATGCTAGCATGTCTGTAAAGCCGAGAGAGATTAAAGCCTGAAGTTTCTATTAAATGCTCTCCTTTTTCTCTCGCATGCAGCATTTTTAGATCAAGCTCTAAATGTTCACCGACTCAGGAATATTTTTGAGCCTGCTCTGTTCACTGTGATAAATCATACTGCTTGTATGTTGGTTTAGTGACAGATAGTTACCTGAAAACTTCTAATGTAAAATGGTTTATGGCCATCCAAGGGGGAAAAAAAAATCTGTGCTCTTTGCCTGACTGCTGGAACAGTATGACAGAGGAAACATACTGTATTCAAGCTCCACAGCATGCCAACTTTATTTCTTTCTTCTAGAAATGGACAGAACTGAAAGGAAAATGACTGCTGGCATATTGTGAAAGTACTTCCAAGTGTGTACAAGCTTCAGTGATAGATGCAAACACAGACAAAACCCTTCATATGCAATGAAAAGTTTTGCAAAGAAAGCTGAAAAACATCCTATGAAAGAAACAGAACTATAGCGGTTAGTCCTTCCAACAAAAAGAAACAGACGGTCTCTAGGCTTATGTTCCAGAGTCAGATTTATTGTAGTTGCTAAGCCAAATATAGATATTAAAGATGTTATTCACAGTGTAAAAGCTGTATATCATATTTGAAGCAATGTAAAAAATAACCAAATTTTCTTCTTTTACAGATCTTTTACAAGGATTGTGTTGTCTCCTGGAAAGTCAGCTACCTTGAATCACTTTGCATGACCATGGTGCATGACCGTACAAACCGGCAGTTTTCTGACAAGGAATACCCTGCATGAACTGCCCTGTGATAGCAGCCTGGATGCAGACTTCACACATCTGTAAATACAGGACCGTCTCATTTAGCTGATCCCTACTGGCCATCGAATTCAACCCTTACTTTAGAGATCCCTCTGGGATAAGGAAACAGTTGTCTTCTGTTCAGGTGAAGAATGAGAAGGAAACTACCCATAGACACCAGAGAGTTGATATTCTTCCTCATGATATTGACTAAGCAGCAGCAACTTTTACTGGAGTCATCATGAGATGTCTCACATACACTGCACCTGCCCCGTGATAATGAAAACAGAGTTCTTGCAGTTCTTCCCCTGCCAATCCTTTTTTCCTAAAATGGTCTTAAATGCTAAGTTCTTTGTAGAATAAGGCATCTCCAAGTTCTGGAGAAATATGAAATTTCATTCCTTTGGGATAGAGATGTAAGAGGTAATGGAAAAAATCTTCTCCCACTGCCGGGTGGAAGTGCATCAGCATAATACACGATTTTGTACTTAGCCTAAAAAAAAGTGTCTCTTTTCTCGATTAGGAATAAATCACATCACACCCCCACAGCAGGGGGTTGGAACTAGATGATCTTTAAGGTCTCTTCCAACCCAAATCATTCTATGATTCTAAAATAGTTATACTATCATCATTAGTACAGCATCACTCGGAGTGTTTCAGCTCTGAGTTCTGAGGAAGACCTGATAAAGAGTTCTTGCAGAGTGAAAAGAAATTTCACTATTTATTTTAATGATCAAAGTCTGCAAACGAAGAGTCTTTTTTCCAAAAGAATCGAAGAGAATAAACTACCAATGCTGATTTTCAGTGGGATATGCACATTAAATCCCAGTAGATGCCTTTGAAAATATTAGTCTGAAGAGCTCAGCCAAGAGTGAAATTTAGCTCAGTAAATCCAGAGAACATCACTAACATCAGTTGCACTGAGTGGGAAGGATGAAGGGTAATTACAGTCCCAGCTGCCAATTCACCTCAGTTGCAAGTAATCATGATTTGTACTGGAATTAGGAGATGGGGAGACATAAACACTCTGAAAATCAAGCCACTTTTATTAACTGCTAAAACATGGACATAAGCACTTCATGTGTGTTTGAAAATCTTCACCTCAATGACTAGGGAAGGTCACTAAATCTGCACAGGAATGTGAATGACACCAAGATTATTGTGATCCCCAAAAAGCTGACTATTAAAAATATCATAAAGTACTTTGATCCCTGCCCAGATTACTACCAAAAGTAGTAACTTTTCCATCTTTTATAATAAAATAATGCTAACAATGAACTTTCCATAACTACCATATTTTTTTTACAGAGTTATATGTACTTGTAGTAAAAGTACTGTTGTTTATGACACAATTATTACACTATTATACCACTGTTCTCTATTAAACTATACAGTTGTTATTTTTTTGTATATATCTGATAAGCTAGTGTATTATTAAAACAGCCCCTTTGTTAGAAAGTGCAACTTACAGCGTAAGGGCAGATTAGACCATTATTAGCTCTTAGGGAACCTCTGCAAGGATAAAAGAAGGCACACGTCTCTGCAAGAGCACCACTTAATTCCTGACTCCCAGTCTTCTGTAATGCCCAGTGTTTTCCACGGAGGCACCCTCCCAAAGCCCTGTTGCTCAGCACTCCAAGCAGGTTCTCAAGTCAGCCCTACAACAGCCGCTGCATACAATTGCTGTTCTAATTTAGAGGAAACTCCATCCTGGAGTGTTCGTTATAGTAAATAAGGAGCCAAGATACTTAAGGCAAAAAATAGAGCTCTACCACGTCACCTACCATTCTTAGCATCAAAAGTCATTTTCATACTACACCACTAAACATGACCGTCAAAATAGAAATGGCAAGTGGAATCAAAGACATTTCCTAGGGAGAAAAAGATCAGTTTTAATGTTTTGAAAAGCTTTTGTCTCAGTGGCCTATTGATAACTCGCAACATTTCTCTCACACCATTCTGCACATTTATCAGAAAATTTTCAATAGAAAACACTCTATTGCTTTCAGTGGCCTGAGACCAGCTTTGAAGCAGGCATGTTGGCCTTACCAAGCAACCACTATCTTATAGATAATCACTCAGAAAGCTACAGTCTAGAGCATTTTCTTGTTCTCATAATTGTCATATCTGACCACCTTTAAGAGCAGATTATTTGGAAGCAGTAGGTAAAGATTAATAAATTAATGCCTTTAGTAAACACACCTGCACTTTCTCCACAGCAAATACTGCTGATCACTGACCTGTATCTAATCTCTTCCTTTCAGCGAAGCATAAATTCAGCCATGATTTGGATCTCAATCCAGATTTGGAAGTTAGATATTTAATAGGCCAAACTAAGTCCATGATATGCAGACATTTGGAATTCAAGAAAGAATATGACTAAGAACAATGCTATCTCTTTTTTAACCTTAGCCCCCCTCTTTGTAATTTTTTCAGCTTGACAGTTTCAACCTGCCTTAAAACCAGCCACCACAGAAAGCAACATGCTTACCTATTACTGACAGTCTTTGCTTTGTGTTCTTGAGAGCTAGAACAGGGAAGGGAAGGGAAGGGAAGGGAAGGGAAGGGAAGGGAAGGGAAGGGAAGGGAAGGGAAATTGTTTTTCCCTGAATCATCTTATTAAATTATTTCCCTACAGTACCTGAGCTAATTGCTTTTAACCTGTGATTCTATATTGTCATTTCACCTTTGCTGACTATTTTCTAAGCATGTTTCTTATCAGTTTCCCAGAAAAAACACTCCACCACTTAGAGTAATATAGTCCTTCCTCGAAGAAGAGGCAAAGTACCTTGGACCCTCTCCAGAGAGAGTTTTAAGGATCTGAAATGCAATGGTCAATAGCACCATCCCTTATTCTCAGTGGAAACTATCCTACAGTGGAAACTATCAGGTGAGTAATTACAAAGACTAGCTAGAAAACTCCACTTTTGGACTCTCTGAGAGACATCTCATTACAGCCACCTGTCAGGCTTCTCTGGACACAGGCATTTATCTAATATTCCAATGTAGCCATAAGTCATAGATTTGAAGCAGGAACTAATTCATGTAAACTTAGGAGCAAGGTCAGGAAAAATGAGAAAATATTCCAGAGGTCAAATTGGATTGTCATGATGGCTGATTGTAAGCTTAAAATACATAAATGTAGACCTGTTGTCCTGCAGAAATTTTTATATAATGCTGTCACATACTTCCTAGCCACAGAGATCACCAGTATCACCCAAGTACCTCAACATTGTTATTACCACATGGAAAATATCACAGAAAAAAAAGCTCAAATTTTAGCCAGTCTGCAAATCCCTCCTCAACTAACTCAAGGGAGAATGGCCTTAAGCTGAAGAAGAGTAAGTTTAGACTAGATATTATGTAAAATTTATTTACTGTGAAGGTGATGAGGCATTGGAACAGGTTTCCCATAAAGACTTTGGACTCCCGATCCTTGGAAGTGTTCAAGACAAGGATGGATGGAGCTCTGAGCAACCTGTTCTAGCAAAGGGTTCCCTACCCCTGGCAGGAACTAGATGATTTTTAAAGATCCTTCCACCCCAAACCATTATATGATTCTATGTGCAATATCAAGCATGCTATGATGGGAAACATCCTTCAGAAGGTTTGCACAATTCCACACACAGTCACAGTGAAATCAATACATGTGATACAGGGATCCACGCAGACCTTACTGTTCCCCTTTCAGGTATATATTAGAGCCTTGGACTCTGTGTAATCAGCACATCAGCATAAATTTGTCTATATTTCCACTGCACATTTTCTTGGCTTTCTGTATACAGGGAAAATACACATCTAGTTTAGGTCTAAAGTCTTCAGATTATTGTTTTCGGCTAAATGTTGATGTCTGGATTATGCGCAAAAGGGAAAAGACAATCCATGTTATTTGTGTATTATAACTCAATATGGATGAGTCAGATGATGACTGTTTTCTAATAACTAAATGCCTTTTGTCTTTCCAGATTTATATAGCACTATGCTGATTTTAGGATCATAGCAATTTGGCAAGGACCATTTTTATTAACAGAGTTTAAAGACTGGGCCCAGCAACTGGATCTCAAGAGCAATCTTGGGCACGCAGAAAAATTTAGTGAATAATAGATTAATTGATACAGAAATCTAAGGTTAAGAAGATGGAAATTACATTCAACCATTCCAGTAAAAAAAAAAAAAAAATTGCTATGCTTATTTGGAAATAAACATCTAATAAAATCTACTAAAATCGTCAAAGAAATTAAAGGTTATGCTTTTCAATTTTCACCTCCCCCTATTATGAATATCCCAGGATACTGTCAAAAAGAACACCAATATGAAATTCCCATTTTTCAGCTGGGGTAGATTTTGAGTGCCATCTTGCAGGACAGGAAAAGTTAGGAGTGTTAACCGCAGTTGCATAAGCCTTTAGTAGCCTTCATGGGTGAAATCAATCGATTTAACTCAGACATGTCTGGCTAATAAGTGTTCAGAGTAGTTTTCTTTCTACTAGTGCAGTGTGCAGGTATGTCACATGCTGTTCTGATGTGACCAGCTGAGTACAAACACCTCCCATAAAATTCAGCCGTGGCTGTAGTGACTGTAAATCTGATTACCCCAAAATGGCTGTTGTACTTATGAAGTTCAAGCAAACAATGCCAGGGGAGTGCTTCATGAAATCTTTTCCCCCACATCAGGACAGTCTTCCATGAAGTACAAAGAACAGGTGTGCATGTGAGCTAAGTTGTCTCTATTGTTTTATAACAAGCCCTCTCATTTTTTTGTACTTCAGCCCTGCGTCCATTAAATGCAATTTAGTGGGATCATCAGAGCTTGAAAGGGCAGATCAAACAGCACTGAGAATCCCAGCTGTGCAGGCCCCAGTTCAGAGTGAAATTAACCTAGGCATTCAGTACTAATTTATTCTACTTGATACAGAAAGATGGTCTATTTCTGTGTTGTATGTTGGCCTCATTATTTTTTTTTACTTCTGAAAGAAAATCATACAGGTACGTAGAGAAAGAGAGAGAGATTTATGTATTTATGTGTGACAAACTAAGGCAATTTGTATATATACGTATACATACACACAAATATACGTGGCAAGGAGAATTATACATCTATCTCCCAGCTTCTTGTGGATATGCATGGGACTGGACTTGTATCTCAGAAGCCCCTTCAGAGGAGCAGGCTATTTCTGTTATTATTATTATTGTTGTTGCTGCTGTTATTATCAGTAAACACAATGACTCTACAAGCTCGTATTCATGTCTCTGTACCACGGCTGAAACCTGATGGTGGAGGCTGAGGATTGTGATGAAAGCACATTTTTTAGGCAGAAGATGTTGATCAGTGATTGGACTTTAGAGTTAAACAGTGAAACAGTGTTGAATTGGGGTTTTTCTCTCCTTCTTAGTCCACTGTTAGCTAAAACTTCCAAGCAGGGCTTCAACCAGCACCAGAAGACAAGAGGTGTGCACAGAGTAATTTGTCAGATAGGCTGCACCTCATCTGATATCACTGTATGAATATGTCTCCATTTTGCACTGAACTTTTTTTAACTGTGAGAGATATACAGTGGTACAAACCTTGAAAGCTAGTCAAGAACCAAAACCTGCAATTATCTTTCAGGTAAAGGAAGGCAAAAGTACGGGAGTTCGTGCCCATGATGATCATTGCACAAATTGTTAAAGTATGGACTAGAGAGTTGCTAGTGTTAACTACTAGTGACATGGCTTGTATCTAAACAGTAGCATTTCTACTGCTACACCCAGAAATGGAGACACTCAGAGAAAGGGTAATTCCAAAAGGAGGGTCGCAGAAGAATTGCAATTAATGACCAAAGTACAGAAATAACCTGTTGGGAGCTTTTCTCTCTCTCTTTCTCTCTTCCTGCTTTGCTCTGTACCAGACTGTGCTACATGAAACATTTTGCTTGTTTTGATTTTTCCTAAGTACTGAAGTTTATTTTGGATCAGTGAGGTAAAAAACCTCTGAAAGGCTCATGAGACTCCATAAGCCCAAGAGTCCAGCATTTGCACCTGTCAGGATCACGGTTTCCTTCAACAGATTGCTAACTTGGAAATTTAGCAGACACATTTCTGCATTTATTTCCTTGCCTGCCTTAACATGAAAAGAAGCAGTATTGTGTAGGTAACATGTAATCAAAGGTTTCACTTGTCAGATTAAGTGGATTGTGACTTTTTTCAGAAGTGAAAGAAAGCTGCAGCAAACTCCGTCTGCATTGCACAATCCCTCAGGTACACAGAGACAGTAGTTGGCTTGTCTTAGAGAATGTTAGAAGGATTAAAAGACTACATAAAAAAGAGGAGAAAAAGGAGTTACTCTGATTAAGGAAAGCAGTGGTTGCCTGTGTGTTTGTTTAAATCTTCACAGTCACATTAAAAGCCTAATTACTTTTTAGTTAAGGATTGAGGTTCTGCTGAGGACAAGAACTACAAAGAGACAAAACTAATTAATGCAAAATATTCAAAGTCATGGAGCACAAAAAAACTCATCAATATCCATTTCCCTTAGACACATTTACAGTAGTGAAAGGTACATCCAGTAGTATCAGAAAAATTTCCTCCATTGAAGTATTGCAACACTACTTTTCTACATTCTTCCTTAACTTCAGAAATAGATCTTGTATTTAATTTTTATATAATACATATATTTACAAAACAGAAAGTGAACAGATCCTGGGATCTGGACATTTACAGGCAGCAAGTATCACAGCTACAGAAAGATAGAAATAATTTTCAGTCTGGAGGTCAACAGTTTCAGAACTTCCTAAGCTCATTAGTAGTCTAAGTTCTACAGATAAACCCTGCTTTGAAAAGCAAGAAAATGAGAGTCTAAGCTGCACCAAAAATGGAGAATCAGGCTCCTAGGTCACTTCCAGAAATCAGGTGTAACTTTATTTGTATTTTTCAGAAATGTGTGCCTGCAGTCATGAACCCTGTTGGAAAGTAATACTGGAAAGTAATATGAACCTTCAGAAACCCAAATGCTTTTTATAATATAGACCTATGGCCTCAAAGTATCTTAACCTCACCTACAGGCTGGCTACATCTGAGTCTTGCTTAACTTGGTGCTGCTTTGCAAAAGGGCCATTTGCTTTCCATTCTATCAGAAATGCTCAAAAGTTGCTCCAGTTACTGTACACCAAAATCACACCAATAGTCAACATAAATGAGTGTGAATGAAACACTGCACTGCCTTCCCATTGCCTTTTCCCTTTGGACAAGCACCCCTTCGATGTTATCTCAACAACACTAAGGAAGAGAATTGTAGGTGCCCCACAGCAGCTCATCATCTCAGAATTACATTTATGCTGAGCCAGATCCTCCAGCTTTCATGTGAGTTTATGCTGACAGTGCAGAGAAAAGCAGCTGCACAATAATGGAGACTCCTGCTCTACATTTCTATTTCTATCTAGCCCATAGGAACCATAAGAGGATGACCACATCAATCATAAACAATCCAAATGTATTTTGATGCATACTATGAAGTTGGATGAATATTGCACTAAAAAAGGTTGTGCCTGTTTGTTAAAATAGAAACCATGAATGCAGTTACTTTGTGCTTCGTGAATATTCAGTAGTTATGTTGTGCTGTTAATATGTTCAAAGCACGCGTATATGCATTGAAACATTTACAAGCACATTTGTGATAATATTGGTGGAGGCAACATTCTCACTGCCTTCTTGACATCTCTTCATCAAAAGTCATTTCCCCAAATCAGGGGACAGAGACAATGGCATGTGTGCTTCTTAATCTCTCTAATACAACATATAAAGCCTGAGGTAAAAAGATCATGAAAGCTAAAGGGATTACATAGACTGTTCAACAAAGGAAAGCAACAAATATCCAGTAAAATATATAGGAAATTCATAGGTGAAACATGAAAAAATATTCCCTAGAGTTAATTGATACTTCACCATTCCCAATCCATCATAGTCATATCACAAAGACCTTGGAAACTTATCTTCACTTTTTCATATTTATAATGGATACCCAAAGCAGCAACATACAGTGAGGGACAGTCTCCGTCTCAAGAAGCTTTTTTGTCCAAAATGAGCAAGTGAGGCGAGTAATAGGATGAAGCCAATGTAGATGCATTCTGTAGATGCTCACACTCAATCACGTTTCAGAGGCATGTCCCCAGCACTGTGGAGATGCCTGTTACAGGATGGCTCTCCCCAGCTTTGCTCAGCATGGAAAATGGTGGCAGGCTGGGACAGAGACCAAGAAGTAGAAAAATGCTCGCTCCTGCCATAGTATGCCATGGGTAATTGACAACTGGGGTGAGAGCAAGGATAGAAAGCCCCTCCAACCTCTTTTCCCCTGGTAAATAGATGCCTAGATAGATGCCTAGACGCTCAGATTGAAGGCTACAGATCTCAGCAATAGGCTTGCATCAAGTGGGAGCCACACATTCATCGTTGGTGGCTTCTGTTTCATCACTGATTTAAGCAGAGGGGTACACAAGCTACACTCACTCCTGAGAAACCTGTTCAATTGTCACTGGAATCAGCAAGAAGCCTTGAAGGATTAGGCATGGGCAAGTCTTCTGAGAAGGTGTTTTTTGCTAAAGAAAGAAAATTAACATGGCAAACTGGCATCCAAGTACAATATGAACCATGTAGCATTTTATTTCCTAAGTTGCTCATTTCATGCTGCCTACCAGCTTTTAAAGGTCAAACATGTAAACTTAAGAAGGTGTGTGAGTGTATACTAGTTGCAAAGCTCTTTTTTTGTCAGCTCTATGAAGCAATAACCCATGAAATATAGTTGATATCTCATGGGCACATTTCTCCATGCCTGCAAACATTTAAAATTGCACTTGTGGTATATAAAAGATTTATAATGATCTCACCCACAAATATAAATTTTATCCCACACAGGACAAAAAGACCTAGAAGCAGAAGCAGTGAACAGCTGAACATGAGCACAGTGTCATAAATTCATAACACTTACAGCTTTTTAACAACCAGTCATAAATGTGACTGATTTCAATTTAATTTATGAGACTTGTAGATAGAACCAGGAATACCTCCTCAAATTTAAAACTGAGTTTTAAAACAGAGCGAGTACAATTATGGCCTTACTAGGATATTAGTTGAGGCAAACGGGATTGGGGTGGCCATCTGGAAGGTCCCTGAGCCATGCTGCTGGAACAGGGTCAGAAGACTGGAGCTGAGTGGGCTCCACCAAACTGCAGTGCAGATCCTACTACCACTCAAAGTCAACAACACGTCCCTTCCCAGCACAAACTACCACAAAGGGACACCATACACAACTTACTGTCACCAAACCTAGGGCTCCTTCTACGGGTACAGCTGGGCAACAGATGGCCGAGTCTTCCATCATGATAGTGCTGTGACTATTTCTCATGCAGGTGACGATCAGATTCACCTCATCTCCATTGCACCATCACATTCCCCAGATATTCAAGCAACTCACACATATTTAGGCAGTTTTGTTGGGACTGGATTTTTTTTCTGGCAGTTATTTGGAAGGAAAGGATATTTGGGAAGGGATTGGAAGATAGGAAACACCATCAGCCAAGACAACAGGGGATGAAAGAAGAAGTGAAACATTCTTGCTCAAGCTTGCTTCCTCAGGCATCACTAGAACAGCTAGTATAAATATCAGATGCCGTAAGTTAAAAACCTTCTCTTTCAAAAATGTGATGTTACCTTTCTCTCACAACTGTATTGTTTCGATACAGACTCTGTGGTAAAAAAAGAAAAATCTGAATTTCATCTACATGAATCTCATAAAACCTCCAAGAAAAGCCCTGATATCTAGCAAGTCAACAGAACTGTTTATTTTCTTGGACATAGAGATTGAATTTTATTTTGGGTCTGGCAAGAGGAAAATTTTTTAAGTACCCTGAGGAGTCAAAATTTGCCTCAGTGCTCTCTCTTTCTGCACCTGTCAGAAATGTTATTTTTCTCTGCTGTACATATTGGCAGCTTGGAAACCTAACAAACAAACAACTTGTATATTTTTCCTGTAACTTCATCAGGATAAAAACAGAAGGGAGAAAACATGTTTTACTACCTAAGCCTTTTGCTTCCAGCTTTATCTTATGTTGCACTTGTTCTTACACATGGAAGATAACAAACAGTCCCTTGTGTTGCCTATGTGTATGAAACTGAAGGTAAAATATTATGCCACAGTGTGAAGTTGTAATATTGTGCCTATTAAAAAATCAAAACTAACTCAAAATAGAAAAAGACATGGTGAGGTCAAGCTGCAGAGGTATCCCTAAAGGTATGAACTAAGGAGGACATTTCTGTCCCAATTATTTTTAAATGTGTGTTGATAACTAAAGCATAATTCTTCTGGTTTTGAAAGATAATATGTTTCCTAATAGGTGATGGCTGCATCATCTGAAAAGGTTAAAAGTTTTTATCTTTTTGATTTTTTTTTTTAAATTTAAGGCATTTAGATTTTCTTATCAAGAAACTAATTGACCAATTATAGAGACAAAACTTCTAAGGACTGACAGGTTAGTGATATTTATTAGTTATGAGTAGGTAGGATCATTAAAGAACAACATGGTGGTCAATGTGAAATGCAATAGTGATCTGTGTTTCTTGTATAAAATTGTACAGAAATAACTGTAGTCAGTCCTGGATCAAAAAATAATGCTGAATTTTCACAGTGCTTATAGTAATTCTTAAAGCAGTTTGGAAAACAACAGAGATAATGGTTATGTGTTCTGTAATAAAGAATAGGAAAGTAGCTACATGTACCACCAAAAATTTAGTGGTGTCAGCACTGGGGTCTGAGGAGAGGATCCTGTGCTTTAGGAAAGGCATAGGAAAAGAAAAGGGCAATGCCAGTTGACAGGACAGCCCTGAGGAGCTTGCAGAGCTCTTTGCTTTAGAATAAAGTGGTTAATACGAAGAGCTCTTCAGTCTCTGAGGGGAGCTCTTCAGTCTCTGTACCACAGTGAAATCATGGCAGTACCCAAAGAATCCAGATGCATCCTGAACTGGGGTGCAAAGTTGCGACACCCAAAAGTTCCAGTCATGGCCTAAGACACCACTGATCTGATTTGTTGCTGAAAGCCCAGCTGTCTTTTTCAAAGTCAGTTGTCCAAATAAGAGATACATACCTGTCTTTAAATATCCATTTCAGTTTATATTCCTGAGACCATCATGGTTGCTAAAGTATTGTTTCAAGTTCAGGGAACAAGAACACCTTCACCTCTGAGAAAAGCAAGAGAATCAATATGCGTTCAAAAATTTCACTAAGAAGCAAAAATTTAAAAATACAGAATAGGATTTTTTTGCTTAAATAAGAAATAACATTATCACCCGAAATATCTCACCTTTCAAAGAAGGTAAAGTAGGCTCAAAGTGCTGAGGAAATCCCACTGGAAACCTCACCTATGATGGTTAGTGGGATCTTTCACACAAACGCGGTTTGGACTAAGTGATACACCATTTGTTTGGCCAAGAATTAATTTTTTAAAAATCTTTTAATTTTCTGCAAGTATTCTATGATTGCTTTTTTGCCTCCAGCTTAACATGAAGAGGCTAAACCAAGAAGAAATAGAGTTGCTTGTGTTCTCAGCACATGTCAGTGAGCTATGTCCTGCTCTGAGTGTGGCTTCTATTCCAATAGTAGAGGTCCAATTCTTTCATTTTCTGTTTCATCACAAAAATATCAGAAAATTAAACTTAATGAAAGCAGAACTGGAAGACTTTTCTTTGTCTGTGTTTAGTCTTCCATTCATGACAGCTTGGATGTTAAATTTACCATTGCCTCTTTTAAAATAGAGTGACCCCTAGGAGAGAAAAAGGACAGGTATTTATATCCTAATAGATGCAGGGACACAACTCACATTTGCACTGGTGCTTCAGCTATTAACTAAAAATTAGCATGAATTCCTTAGAGACTGAGGAGAGCAAAGGATAACCTTTTCTTCTTGAATCAGTGGCTTGGAGAAATGATTGGAAAAAACTGAACAAGAGGTTTCTATGGTTTTGGTTCTTTATGTCAAAATAGAGTTTAGTCATACTTGTAGAGTATTTTCAACAAATTCTTTCAAATATGACAGTTCCAATACCACAGTTCTGATGTAGGCTCATTTCCATTTGTATCAAGGCAGGAAATGTGACCATATTCAGGTAGCCTGTAGCAGAATTTCAAATGCCAGCATATCTAGAGCATCTACCTTTAAAGGTAGGTGAGGCTTCATGGTTTACTGCTGTCACATCCTGAGTCTCAGTTTACCCGGAGGGAAACAGCAGCCCCAGCCACCAAACCGGACACCACTGCACACAGTCTGAAGAGCATCTCGTGCCCGCTGTCAAGATTTATTCAAGAAGTTTTGTGTGTTCCAGTGTAAAAATAACAGATTCCAGAAAGGCTCTGAAACTGTAAATATTAGGGTTATCAGAGCTAAACAATTAGCAACTGAGTCACACCGAAAGAGCAGTTGCTCATGTGCACAGTGCAATTTCAGTAGCAGATCCTAAATCTGCCCTACTATAGTGACTAAAACATTCTCTCCGCTCTTTTAGAATATTATACAATTGCCATCAATGTTTACCCACCCCAATTAAAACACGTATTCATCTTAGCACTCCAATTACAGGTAGTAGAACAGCTGTGGAATTGCAAAACAGAAATAGCCAAACACAGTTTTCCAATGCTGAAGTAAGTGTTACTGTTTTCTCCTTTTTTTTTGGATGCATAACATTCTTGTCCCTGTGATGCAAAGCTTAAGCTGAACTAGTTCCCACTTTGCCGCCAAAAGGATAACATATGGTTTTAAATGATTGTTTGACAGCCTAGACACAAAACTTCCCAGATAAGAACTGGGGAAAAAATTTAACATTAATTTAACTGTTCCATAGCTCTGCACGTTTCAGCTGGAAATTCATACAAGCCTTTTGTCATCCAATGCAGAATGTACTTTTAGTTTCCTCATAGTCCCCAAATTCTGCCAGGTATTGTCCATTTACCAGAGAAATAGGTTGAGGGGACTTTAAAAAAAATAGATTAAATCAATTATTTAATTAGAAAATTAACTAATTTTCATTGTTTTCTCTACTATCTCAGTACCTATATGCCTTTTACATGCATATTTATTGTGAGATCTTTGTATCTAAAGATGTATCCCAAACACTAAGCATATCACATCTATTGGTGATCATTAATCCATATTTTGAATTTATTTGATCTTCTTGGGCTTTTTCCAGTCCTTTTTCATTTTAGGCACTAGGTAACTAAGTACTGAAGGCTCCGGGATCCAGGCTTTTCTTGATCTAAAAAATGACTTGGTCCATACAAGGAAACATAGACCAGCACCTCAACCAACAGCCGAGAAGCAACAAGACACACTGAAGGTGATGGTGATGGTGATGAAATTCATGAGATGTTGGTTCTGGTCCAGGCTTGGCTACTGGCTTACCTTAAAACAAAACTGGAAAAGGAAGTTAGAATGTTGCACCCTCTGCGAACAAGGATGTCTTACGGCAAGAATAAGCAAAGAGAGCCAGATATAATCATTATTCTGGAACAATAACCACATAGCTACTAGAACAAATTGAGTCACATGGTCATCATGTATCGCTTGAAGAGCTATCAAGTCACAAAGCAGCTACACCTTGGAGAAAGAGCTTTAGCCATCACATTGCTTCAGGACATCGTGGGGGTTTCTAAAAGGCAGCCAGTACTGGGGAGGTCACAAGCGCCCTCACAGTCTGACAAAGAGCAGGGGCACACGTGGCTCTGAAGTGACACCAGAGTGTATATACATAATGCTGCTCTTGACCACACTATCATTTTTCTCCTTATGTTGATCCTTTTCATTGTCCAGAAACTAACTTCCTTCCTTCCTTCCTTCCTTCCTTCCTCCTCAACCTGTCACAGTATGAAGATGCTTCCAAACTGCATGAAGAAAACTGTCAGGGTGGGAATAAACCATGGCTGAAAAGGTAAGGGTTTCCATTTTTATTGTTTAACCATATAATCACAAACAGGAGAGAAGGGGTATTAGACACACGTGAAACTTTGGTGTTTCACAAATGCTTTTGTTCACCTTCCAACATGCACAGTAGGCACCCAACTACATTTTAGTCATGTACCATTCAGCTTGTGAAGAACAGTAAGGCAGTCTTACTGTTCTGAAAATGGGTAGACCCACTAGCATCAGATGGACCTTGGCTAATGCAGACCAGAAACAATAAAAGTCCACACAATTTACTGCTGGTTTAATGAAACATATTCACACTGAAGAAATGCTACTTCTTTTCTTTTACCAGCTCCACTCACTTTGTTACACAATCCTCTGTGCCTGCGTCATTAAATCCACCAACTTTCTGGACCATAGCCTCTGCAGACATCTTCCCTTGGTTAATGAATATCTTCCAGACAATATTCATTTTATTGGCATCCATAAAAGTCCAGGCTTATTTGCCTTGCAAAAGTTAGATTTTATTGGCTGTGTATGCTTCAGTTAGTTAATTAAGAAGTAACCAGCAACAGCCTTGGCTTATCCTGATTTTGAGAACTTTTTCTGGGTCAATTTCCAGTGCTTTAACATGTCAGTTTAGCATGATTTTTTTCCTGCACATTTTCCCACAGCCTAAAACAATGGCTAACAATCATTTCCTATTATTTCTTTCTATTCTAGTCATGCCTGAAGGTTCATACTCAACTGTGCATCTCGTATGTCTTCCAATACCATGACAAAAAAACAAGTCCATGCTTTCCAGAAGCTTACAAGAAACAAACTGAAAAAAAAAAGTGGCAGTAAAAATTATATTTATGAAACATTGACTGATAAGGTACCCTACCCATAAATAACATTTGGAGCCCCTAGAAAAGCCACAGAAAGTGGAAAAGGTCTGGGGGCTTTTCTTTTGGTTTCTATGTAAACAGACATCAAATGTTAAATTGATTTTAAATCCTGTAAAGAAAGTTCATAATGCAGTATCTAAAAAACAGCAAGCATGTTTTAGGCATTAAATATCATTTGTTTGGTGAGGTTTTTCCTCCCATATTGGGTTTATTCACACCTCTGAATATTCACATATTGATGATCAAACAAGCCTAGTAACAAAGCTCAGCCTTATTGAGTCTTTATGGTGTTCATTCAGTGATCAAGAGACTGAAATAAACAGTCATTCTTGATGGTCGCTCGTGATTGGTATGTGATGTCATTGCAGGATCAGGCCTCCAGGAAGCCACTCTTCTCCTTCAGGTGCAGTGCAGGTGATTGGCAGAACTGGGATTTATGCATCAGCCAGGGGCCAGGGCCAGCGTCTGAAGACAGAAAATCTGTTTGTGGCAGGGACACTTGCTAGAAAACCTGCAGTGAGACACAGCAGATACCCATGCAGGATGGGGGCTGATCTGTTCTTCAAGTGTTTCCATGGGGCACAGGTGAACAGGAAGATATTTGTGATTTAAAAATGTTTTCTGACAGTGCAGAAGAAAATACTCTTGGACACATCTGACTGCACATTTTTTAGCAGCTTTTCCATTTGTAACTCCCACACATATGTGAAATGAAAGGCCATATTCTATCCCTGTAAAGTATATAATGGAAGATTTGTCTGTTAGGCAGGTGACTCTTTTGCAGATACTTCTTGAAAAAGGGTATTATATACTGTATAAAATCCTTCATACTCTGCACAGAGTGATCTTTTTATGAGTAAAGATTTTGTACAAGGCTCATGGGGTAAAAGCAGAGGACATGGGACACATTTTAAGCTCTCCTCTAAAAAACATGGTCCATGGTATTCTGTGCTGCCCCTACAGCACCATCTTTCCCAGCCCATTTTAACCTGATGATCTTTGTAATGTGGAAAGAATCCATAGGCTTCCAGTGTATCAATCTTTTTCTTATTATTACCTCTTTATAAGAAAAAAATACATTTTTTGACTACAGTCAAGGATCTCCATGCCCCTCCTCCTTGACTGGCTTTTGGAAAGAAGGAACAAAATCAAGCAATGGATTTTCTTGCCTATTTTACATTACTCTGATTTAGAATATTTTGTTGAAATACTGCACTGAACAGGAAGCCCCTCCCTGTCCCCTGAGGGCATTTGTGATGCATTGATATACATGCTAAAGAAAGATTTGTGTTCCACATGGACCACGGCTTCAAAAATAGCAGCATCTCTGCAGTACAAAAGATGCATTACTCAGAGGGAGTGTTCTGCAGTCAATCTGATGACTTCTGCGACCTTTTTCAACAAGATGAGGAAGATCATAAGACCTATGCATTGCCCTCTCGGTCCCCAGCCTCAGAGCTGTTGATGTCTTGGTGAAAGCTGTAGCTGCACATACTTGCCTTGCAGCAGTTGCTATCTGACACAAAAGATGACTTTGAAGACAGAGCCAGGCCAGCCACACAGTGCCAAATCAGCACAGGGCTGAATAAAAGTTTTAGACTGATAGCTGTGTTCTGATAATTACATAGTATTAAAATATTACCTGAATTTCTCATTGGAAAAACTAAGTCTAAAAATAAAGATTCCTGCATGCAGTGGTCCAGAATTTTAAAAGGTGACAAAAATCCCAGCAATCATTGATTGTGCACTGAGAGTGAAAGCTGTTTAGTGTCTAGGAAGAACAGCTAAGATATCTGGGTTGTTTTCTAAGCTCTGCCACAGATTTTTTGCATCTCCTGGGGCTGGCTACTTAAACTCCAAAAAACTGTTCAGCAGTGTGCTTTGGAGCCCTGGACTTTCTGTCACTTGGAATGGGGATCCAGCTGGGACACACTGGGGCTCTCTTATGGCCTTCAGGGGAAGAGGAGACTTCATTGTCCCACAGAGATTGGAGCAAAAGCAAAGGAATCATCCAGAACCTGGGCAAAGTGTGCCTAAGATTCTCCAGTACTGACCTCATCTAAGAATAAAAGGATAGAAGAAAGATGAGAAATGCAATATGAGGAAAAAAAAGACAAAAAGTAAGAAAGATAGGAAAATCTCCAGCTCCAGTGGATCCTAAAGCACTGTAAAAATGCAGAGAATTACTGTCTCCATATACACAAGGTGTTACTGTGTCTTTGTGGGTTATGCTAAGGGAAGAATGTGTTGGCTTAAACACATCAGGAACCAATGCTGAACAGCAGCTTGCGTAATTTGGGAAGCTGAAAATTATAAGAAATAATACACCCTCAGAAAATTCCCTTCCTTCACTTGCTTGATTGAACTGTGCCCCCAAAACCTATACAGAGGTCTGAGTAGTGTCTTAGATTCTGACATTTCCAAACTTTTAACTGACAGAGAGCAGAAATGCCACCGGAAAAAGGAGCATCGACAGATGAGAGAGGAATACGGGCAATTAGGCCTTCACCCTGACACATTTCCCCAGGGAAACAGGCTCAGCAAAGTCAGAAATGTTGCTTGAGCGGGGTCTAAGACCCCAGTGCAGAAAGCATTTAAACAGGTGCTTTTGATTTGAACAAGACTTGACCAGATACTTAAGCGCAGTTTGATGAACTGATGCTTGATGAATGATTGCAGAATCAGACCTTTACATTATTCAGTTCAAAGCTGCTTTTAATGACCCTTCACTTCAACGTTTATAATGCTCTCTTCTAGAAACATCACTATTCAATATAAACCTTGCCTTTTTTTCTTTACAGTGGCATTAACTCCTGAAATTAAATTAATTAGTTGCTAATTTTCACTCTGTAAAAATGTGTTGACACACAGAGTATAATAAACAGTGGTTGGGTCAGATAAATAGTGAAGCATTTACCTGTTCCCAAGCCATTATTATAATTAGCTTCCTCTGACACATTACGGTGTGTTCTTCAATCTACCACTCACCAAACATCCAAAAGGATATCCACACAACAACACCAGTTCATAATTCCTGGCATACTGGAGAGAAGTGCTTTCAGTCCCATAAACAGCCTAGCAGTGTTAAGTCTTTCCAAGGCTTTAAGCACTGTGGGCATGGCTGTTCTTTGAGGTTTTTCCTGGTTTTCCAATTTTTTTTGAGCATCATTTTACAGGAGAGTTGGATATTCAATGTTCTGTCAGAACAAATAAAAAACTTCAGCACCTCAGGAGCAACAACAGCAAGAAATATCCAGCACTCATACAGAACTGCACCCACAGTGGAATCCTAAAAGCCTACTGTGTATCGTGCTTATTGCCCTTTGTCATGAATTTCCTCTTATTTGAATATCTGGCAGTATTATGGATGAAAAAAAAAAAGATTCAATTTAAAGAAGATTATCAGCTGTTCTGAGTTTTTGAGTCAAATGCCAGATCTTTCCAGTTTTCACTATAAAATACAAACAGGTTATTTTTATAATCTGAAGAATTCTGGGTTGGTTTTTTCTCTTTTTTTTAAAACAAAGGAATACATGATATCATGGACAAACAAATATTGTGTTAGTTTGTTTCTAATAACGGACACATTTTCTAAAGTAAGGATAACAGGAAAAAAACAAGATAAAAGGAAAAAAGATGAAGTTAGTGTTGAATGAATTAATAGCAGGCAGGTGGCTGGGTGGGTGTCATGGCAGATAAACACTGAGATGAAGCCAAGGTAATTATAATTATAATCTGGCTAGTAATGCTGTCAGCTGAGGGTGTATAAAAACCTCGGTAAGTTAATACAGAGATGATCAGATCAACCTCCTTCCTGCCTGATCCCACAAAACACAATCTCATATATTCAAACTCACATTTCATGCATTTTTATTTTCTGAGTATTTCAGTTAGCATGTTTTAAGAGAGCTATTCTGTTGTAACCAGAGTTTAACCAACTTTCCACTCTCCTCATGAAATCCTGGAAAACATGAGTATGTAATCAGCTGAGTCTCTCCTGACCTCCATGTTTTGCTGGACAGAATTCACCACTTTCTATCATTCACTTTTGCAGGCTTTCTCTCCCCACTGTGCTGTTCACGGGGGTATAAAATGCTCAGGCAAACAGAAGTCAATGGCAGATGTGTCGGCAGCACTTCTTTCTGCAATTTTACTAAATGGATGTAGCCCATAAAAGCAGTCTTAATTAATGGAAACATTTTAAAGGCTCTTATAATAAGCCGAGAAAACAATAGTTGCCAAAAGCAAACTTTATTAACAAAGAATGTTTAAAAATTATATTCCTGAAGGTGACAAAAGATTTGTGGTGGGTTGACCCTGGCTGGGCGCCAGGTGCCCACCAAAGCTGCTTTATCACTGCCCTCCTCAGCTGGGCAGGGGAGAGAAAGTATAATGAAAGGCTCATGGGTCAATATAAGGGCAGGGAGAGATCACTCACCAGTGACTGTCGTTGGCAAAACAGACTTCACTTGGGGAAATTGGTTTAATTTATTACAAATCAAATCACATAGAAATAAACCCATGCCTTAAAACACCTTCCCCCCAATCCTCCCTTTTCCCCAGGATCAGCTTCTCTCCTGATTTTTCTCCCTCCTCCATCCCAAAAGTGTAGGGGGAGGGGGAACGGGCCTGTGGTCAGTTCATCACATGATGTCCCTTCTGCTCCTTCCTCCTCAGCAGGAGGACTCTTCATGCTCTTCCACTGCTCCAGCATGAGGTCCACCCCGCAGGAGACAGTTCCTACCAACTTCTCCAACGTGAGTCCTTCCCATGGGCTACAGTTCTTTATGAACTGCTCCAGCGTGGGTCCCTTTCACGGGGTGCAGTCCTGCAGGAACATGCTGCTCCAGACTGCATCCCCACAGAGACCCAAGTCCTGCCAGCAAACCTGCTTCAACATGGACTCCTCTCTCCACAGGGACACAGGTCCTGGCAGGAGTCTGCTCCAGCTCAGGCTTCCCATAAGGTCACACTCTCCTTCAGGCATCCCCTTCTTCTCCATGGGCTGCAGGTGGATCTGTGCTCCATCACAAACCTCTGTGAGCTGCAGGGGCACAGCCTGTCTCACTCAGCTCTGGCACATAGAGCATCCCCCCCACCCCGCCTTTGCACTGACCTTGGGGTATGTTGGGTTGTTCCTCTCACATATTCTCACTCTTTCCTCCAGCAGCTGTTGCACCCCAGTTTGGTGGAGTTTTCTCACACTTTTAGACCATGTCATCGCTGAGGCTCCACCATTATCACTGATGAGCTCAGCCTTGGCCAGCAGTGAGTCTGTCTCGGAGACAGCTGTCATTGGCTCTCCCAGACATGGAGAAGCTTCTGGCAGCTTCTCACAGAAGCCACCCCTGTAGCCTCCCCCTCTACCAAAACCTTGCCATGCAAACACAATACAAGATTTTATGTGTGCAGTATTTTTAAAAGGTATTTCTTTATTCAAATACCTTAAAAATCTTATGGGACTCACATTTAGGGACGTGGCATTTTTTCTGGAGGATGAAAGTGAGACAGGACAGCTTTCCTGCTCCTGTGTGACAGGCAGGAAATGCTTTTACAGTGTCTCAAGAGTCTTTTATTATTTAGAGACCTGAACCTGAAAGGTGCTGAGTGCTCTCAGCTCTCATTGACTTCAATGTCACCCAGTCCTCAATTAGCTTCAATGGGATCAGAGGGAACATCACATCCCATAGCAGATGTTTACCCCACAGAGCATCTCCTCTAGTGCACCCCAAATACAGAAACACCTCAGTTCGGATCCAGCAGAGCTCTTAGATGTATGCTTAAGTCCCTCCTTAGCCTAACACTCTTCAGCAGGATTTAGCTACATGTCTAAAAATTAGTACGTGTTTAAATATCTTACCTTCTTGAAAGAAGATGGAATACTTTATTATTTTCTGTGAAAGACGTGAAAATATATTCTTTTCTTTAAATTATAAGTCATATTTTTTAAAAATGAAAAAAACCACATAGCTAAAAATATTCTCAGGAGGTAAATAACCTGGACAAACCTCTTGTCATTTTCTAAAGCTATCACAATTCATTTTTGCCAACATACACTTTGCCTTGTTTTGCTGTGGCAGGGATGTTCATGGAGAAATTGAATAAGCCCCATGTTCTTGTTGCACCAAAGGAAATGTCTTTCCTTAGGAAAATAACCCCTCACACACCAAATGACACTGGCTTTACAATCAAATATAAAAAGTGAAAGCAAACTGTCTGCACCATCTGTGACAAAGTCCCTTTAATTCTTCAAACACTTCTCTGTAAAATGTGACTATTAGTAATAGCCACACATTTTGCTGCATTTGTATATTAGAGCTGTTTTCTTTCATTCCTGATTGAGACAGAATCATTGTATTATTAACCCAGAGAAGTTCTCTGTGCTTTTTAATTCCAGAATAATGAAACTCATTGGAACTTGGCGGCATTAAGTCTTGCTGACTAATCATTGGCATTGGCTAATGGCAATTTTTAATCAAATCTTATTATTGAATCAGAATATAAAAGATTTAGAAAATGCAAGGTTGCAACTAGAGGTCATTAGTCATGAGCACAAGAACGAATCAATACAATTATGGTTGCACAAATTGTGTTGGATGGGCCAGGTGGTGCAGTGTGATAATGCGTTACCCTTTCACCCCGGGTGTCCTGCCTGGATCGCAGATAACAGAGAGTCTGCTGCCTTCCATCTAATCTCTGGTGGATGCTTGAACGTGCAGAAACCATTAAAAGGAATTCAACAAAGTGGGCTTAATTCAATTCTTGGTCACACTGGTGTAAATTTTCAGTGGAGTTATTCCAGATTTATTCTTGTCCCATTGGAAATTTTTTAGCTGTCTCTTTTAAAACTAAGATATTGTGTTGGATAATAGGGATGAGCTGGAAATGCTCATTTCACAACGCCATCAACAGTCTAACCTACTGTTATTCACTGAAGTGCCAGTATGAAGTAATAAAAATAAAGTCATTGCAGATTTATACTGAAGCTAAGGAGTGCAGAGCTGGTTGTTAAGCAGTTTCTTGCAGTTCCTTTCTGTCATGAGAATGTGATACCGAGGTTGCCTTATTTTCTTTGTCTTAGGAATGTATTTAGGAAAAGAACCTCAGGAAGAAAAAAAGGGAGCTAGGAAAGGCTAAAAATTTACTCTAGGTACTCTAGGTAGCAGGTGGAGCTAGAAGCTATCTGAAAAAGCTACACTTCATCCTAATAAATGAATTTATCTCAAATGGGTGAGATGGCACTAGAAAAGTTACAGTACTTGTGAATCTGGCCTTACTGGCAAGTGTTCAAGCAAAAATATTCCTGTCCATAAGCATTTGCTTTCCAAAAGACATGGTTTTCTTTATCTCCTTTTGACAAAATGATTGGTTCAACTCCAATCTTAGGCAATTTTTTTAAGGATTTCACACAGACATCTACCTGGACAAGGGGTGCTGGTCTCCCACCCCCCTCATCAGAGAACATCGAAAAATGCTTGGTTACCAGTAGAGATTGATGTCTGGGGCATTCACACATCACACATCTCACCTTCCCTGAGAACTGCAAAATTTCACTAAATATTTATTTTGGAGTTCATTTTCTCTAACAAAAATACAGTCAGTTTCACTTTGTGTCACTGTATTCCTTGCAGTCATCTATATATGTACCATGTAATGCAAACAAAAGGAAATTCCAACACTGTAAAAATCCTGTGTTCACATAAAGGTGAGATTTCCTTACAAAAGCCGGACAGGCCAAAACAAGTAGACTAAAATGATTTTTTCTTACTTTTCTGCAAGCAGTGAAAATATCTCCTTTTTTATACAAAAAGTTTCATCTTGTGAACCTTCATCTATGTTTGAATAAGAAATCAAAATTCACACAAGCTAACTAACTACCAACCATATAGACATAATTGCTTTTGGAAATATTGTACTTGAAGACATTTTCATGTCAGCTGTATGTGTTTGAGTATCATCATAACATGGTGTTTACACCAGATTAATACCATATGCTGTGTGGGAATTATGTCAGGTTATAAATGGAAATACAGTATAATATCTGAAATTCAGGAGTGCTTTAAAATCTGATTTCTGTTAAAGTGCTGCTATTCTAGAAGAACATAAGTTTGAATAACATTACTTTTGATTTACACCAGTATAGTGCAGATATAACCCCATTCCAGCTGCCTTAAATTTTGTTTAAAAAGTGTTAAAATTATCACCAATTAAAACTATTTCTACACGCTGCTAGTGGATTCATGACCTCATTAAGGCAGCCAGGAGTGCTGCCACAGATCCATGGTGAGACCTCAGATCTGATGAGAGTCATTTTTCTAGCTTTTCTTCTCCCAAAATGATGCCATTCTCCCATGTCTCCTCTAGGCCTCTTTTGAGTCCTGTCAACATATTTTAGCTCAAAGCTGAAAGCACTTCTTTAATCTGCATTTTACTCACTGCGCAAGTAATTTAACAGTTGTCAAGCAGGTCAGGAATAGGAATAAAAGTACAAAAATACAAAAGTAGGGAAAGACGAGGGATGTTTAGAACATAGTAGAACTGAGCCTAAACAGAAAGCAGTTAAAAACAGAAAAGAAAGACAAATTAAGGAGCAGAGCCAGAGTACCAAAGCCAGTAAAATCCAAGAGAGCTTTCCACTGATTTTAATCAGACCCCGTGGGAAAGACAGAGAGGAGAATAATGAAGGACATTGAGAGAGATGGCATCATTATGGTAAAAGGGCTTAGCAAAAGGAGAGCCGATGCTGACAGCAAGTGAAGGTTTACCAAGGGAGCATCTTCCCACACTGCCGAGGAAGAGGCAGCGGGCTCCTTCCTGGGCTAAGCTGACCGGCTTCAGGAGCCAAAATGCCACATTAAGTCAGCATCGTGTTCCAGGTCTCGATTCTGCTCTCCATGGGGCTCATTATCCGCAACGCCAGCACACTGCTCAGCGTCCCACATGGAGCGGCTTCCCAGCGAGTCAGGGCAGAGCAGGAGCAGAGCTGGGTCACCCTCATGTCTCTGCAGACCTGACCCACCTTTGTTTCACATGCAGACTGCTCAAAATTAGGCGAACACCTGACCCCTTAGACAGCTTCTTAAATTCACACACATCTTCTTCTGAGCAGACCACATTACTGAGGTCAGCAGATTGGAAAAAGGAAGAATATCAAAAAATGCCCTGAGTTTAAGTAACATTACATTATTAAATGAGAAGCTTTCAGAAAATTATAGTATCTGAGAAGATCACAGAAATAAAGGGTGTATTGATTCTTCAAAAAAGATATAAATTCAGGTCTAAAGAGGATTTTTAATTTAGAATGGATATGCAAGTTTGCATCATAGCTTCTCATGTAAGGACTAAAGTATCTTCTAGATACTCCATGGAATGTTTTCTGTGTGTTGAAGTAAGTTCTCCCATGTATTTTTCATTAAGACATATTCATATTATTCACTCAAACATTACTTAACTCTCTTAGGGATGACAGATTGACACTTTGATTACAAATTTAAGGGTTTGCTGTTGATTTGACCCTGATTCATATACTGAGTAGGACGTGATATCTTTTGTGCTAATCTAGTTCCAAGCAGACTTAAATATATTTATGTATTTATATATATATATTTATAAATAAGCATATATATATATAAAAAACTATATTGGAGGATTGAATGTAGGAGAGCATTAACTCTGTCCTTACATGGGACCTATTAATATGAAAATTATTGTAATATGATTAACGGCTCCTCTTAACACCAAAGAGAGTGAGTCTTGAGAGATTATTCTGCAAGATGATAACGTTTCCCTATCCAGTTTGGAACCCTAGGGAAAACTGAAAAAATATGGATTTTGACTTGAACAATAATGAAATGGTAAGCAATATAGTTTTGCTGTCTTATAATGACTGTATTAATTTGCAAGCTGTAGTGCTAAACCAGAATAGAGGTGCTCGAGGAGATATGCCTGTTATCTAGGCAACAGTTAATATGATGAAAATGCTATTTAGAAGCAGCTCCATATTTTTATCATAAATATAACTTTAATTCCTTGAGAGTCTCCATAAAGTCCCAGTAGAATGCAATAAATGCAACATAATCTAAAAGAGAAGAGTGTCATTTATAATCATTCCCAATATTAGTTATGGATCTTTTAAAGTTTAAAAGCACTTTCTGTAAGAGAATCTGTCCTATATATTCCATCCCATATTACTTCTCCAGTTTAGAAAAATGACTCAACTGTGATAAAGAGATTCAATTTTTACCTTTTGCTTGCTTTTTTGAGTTAGCATGGCAGACCTTATCTATTAATTTGCCAGGGAGAATTTCTCTTCAATGATGCTCTTTTCCTCAAAAGCGAAAGTCTTTTAAATTTTAATTTTAGTGAGGAAGGGAAGTACTCCACAAGCAAATAACAATATGGAACTATATACAGACTGATGTTTTATCACCAGGCAGAAAGTGCAAAGCTTCTGTGAATGCAATTCTCTTACAATTGTCAGAATTTTATATTACTGATATTTATATATGACTAGGTTGAATAAGCCTTTTTATTCACTGGTGAGGCTGTACTGTACTGATTTCGTGTCATGTTTACTGAAGCTGAACTTAATTTGACGAGAGCACAGCTATTTTTTCTATGACAATAGCCTAACTTCAGCTTTTGGAAAACAATATTTTTAAAGATTCCTGGAAGTCAGTGTAGTGGTCTGAGAACTGTAGGACTGAACCAAGCACTAACACAGGGTCATAACAAGTAATGTACAATTACACAATATGCAGTTCAGACCTCAGTCAGAGCCTCTCTTGCCTGGCTTCTGCAAGGCACTCGTGTTTTGTCTTATCTCTTCTTGTATCACAGTGCAAATGTGCTGCCCACCTTTGGGCGGAAGACACAACAATGAGGCAGGATGAGAAGGAGCAGTGGCCTCTACATGCTGCAGTACATCACCAAACTTGGTACAGTGCTGCAAAGGGCTGTTCTCCCTCACAAACCACTGTTCCGAGTGTTTCACCCCTGAGGATCCATTTTACAGTAGTATCTAACATAAGCTAACAGTCTGATGTTCATAAAGGGAGAGTATTCAAGATAACATTGATAGCTGTTTGGTCTTGCCTGGCTGCATAAAACAGACAATCAGTTATTTTTTCTCAGTTTTCTTATGGACAGCTGAATGAACTTTGGGTCTAGACAGAGTGAGAAGATCAGTTCAGGAGCTGCATGTTCCTCATGAGACAGATGTCTGCAACAGGCTGAAGGATGTGATGTTGCTACAAACTTTGTAGGCAAGTGTGATGTTAGTGGTATGATGGAGTTACGTAACGATCCTAAAGGATGAGGAACACTTAAATCCTTCTGGGTAAGGGACAAAAAGAAACTCTGCTTTTCAAGGAGGGATTGGCTCTTCTAGTCCTGCTTAAAGTAAAGAAAGAGAGAGAAAGTTTGGGTTGATTTGTAAGCTTCAGACCATGTCTTCTGATGTTTACCTGTGCAGTAAATTATCAGGTTTTTTCTCCATGCGACATGACAGTGCCATCAAGATATACTGTGACATGTTGAAGCAGACTTCCATCTCTGAAGTAGAAAAACACTAAGGGGCAAAAGTATGGTAAACGTGTTAAAATTTGTATTCTGTTTAGGTTTTCTTCAGCAAATATAAAGCACCTCAAACTGTTCATCAGCCAAACCAGCAGCTGATTTATTATCAATGAGAATGGGAATATTATGAAACAAGATTCTCTCTGCTTACTGTCCACATAAGCAGCTACTCTAATAAGAAGTTGTCTTTCTTTCTATATATTCTACATGTGTATATGATAGTCGCAGATTTCTGTATCACTAAACACAAAAGCCTTCACTGCCTCCTCCTGAAATAGAACTGACAGAAATGTATTGGGAATCTGAAGGATATTCTCCCTACACTCGTATTTTCCTTTAAACACTCTCATTTTAGGAGAGCAGGAAGGAAGTTCTTTTCTTCAGTTTTGGTGTGCACAAAGTCTCAGTTTCTGTGCAGATTGTAGGATGTTATGGCATTGTCTGTGTCAATATTGTCTAATGCATTCTTAAACCCTGTAGCTCTGAGCAGGTAGGATTCTGTCTGTACCTAAATGATAAGACTGTATCTGCTATAAATATGATAACATCCACACACATACAGATGGCTACAAAAGAGTAATGAGACATTTTGTTTTGTCAAATATACAACCTAATGAAAGAAATCACAGACTACTTTTTATCTCCTGAGACTTTTAATCTTTGAACATTTGAGTTCAAGTTCCTCTTGGCTCTGAGAATATTCAGCTTTTTATCATATTATTTTGTTCTTCCTTCCCCCACTAAAATCCTAGTGCATGATTTAATTACAAATAAGAATCTTGGCACAGGTTTCAATTTAAAGAGAATTTTTTTTTTCTGCTAAATTTATGTCTTTTCTTTAGTGAAGGGACAAGTTTAAATTACAACAGGGAACACAATCATCCCATAAAGGTCTGGAAAAGCCCTCATTTTCTTCTAAAGCTTAAAATGCTTTTCAAAAACTCACTCCCAGCAAGGCTCTTTCAACACAGCTATTAAAATATAAGTGACCATTTTCATTTAGGTTTATGCAAAAAGAATCCATTGTCATTTAAGTCTACTGCCAATTTCTCAGCTGGTATAAATCACCATTATTCCAGATTAGTGGAGTAAAAATGCTGTACATCCAGCGCAGGATCTGGCTCCTGTTTTCTATTAACTCAGATATAGGGTACCTGGATGAAATTCTCTAGCCTGTGTTTTACAGGTAGTTAGACTCCAAGCTCTAATGATCTCTCTTCTGCCTTTGAAACCTATGAATCTAATGAAAATTATGTGCATGTATCAAGGGGAAAATACACCTGTTTACTGCACAAAATTCTTGTGCCTCATTTCACAAGATGTAGAAACCTGGTTATTTCTTAAGCCGGATTTCTTTTCTCAGTATTGATAATTATATTACAAACAGTAATTAGCACATGAAATTAATAAATCTTTTGCTTCTTCATTTACACCAGCTTCCCATATTGTATTAGTAACCACACAAGAGCTAATCAGCAGGTTGGGAGGGAAAGCTGCCAAAAGCAGATCTGATAATTGGCAGCAGTCAAACAATCATAGCAGGAAACTTTACACTTCCTGCGGACAAGGCTACTGATGGAGACAATGCTGAGATACAACATTAGGGGAAAAAAACTAGGATGTTTAGTTCTTTCATGTTTAATTATCTCTTGTAAAACTGGATTCACATATCACAGGGAGATACAGGGATTTTGCACAGAACCTATATAGATAACCACCACTGGTTAAGGAAAACTTAGTAATCTAGTGATCACCTAGAAACATGCATGAGATTTGTTCTCTACCGAATTTTACAAACCATTTAAAACTCTTTTCTGTCTCTCCAAGTCCATATATGGTACAGTTATTACTGTAATAATTGAGCACTTGACACGTTTTGCTGGCCAACATTGCCTGAGATAAATATCAACAAGTCCATCCTCCAACAAGGAAATTTAGACACACATCAGCTGAGTTTTAGACCCAACCCAGCACTTTAGATGCCTCAGATAGTATTTAATTCAGTATTCTAAATTTTCCCTCATCTACTGCTTAGCCTTTGCACCATCTGAAGTTCTTCAGGTGTTAAGACTAAAGTTTCCCTAGTCATCTCGGTGATTCTCCTTCTAGACAAAGACAGAAAAACTTCAATTTTACAGTATAAAGAACCCAGGAATCCAAAATAACTTTGACTCCGAGCATTATCCAGAACTTGGCATCCTTAATTTATCTTCTTCCTGAAGGCATTCTTGCTAATGTTTTACATCAAATATCCCCAACATTAAACACAGTAATAGTATCTCAGAAAAGCAGAGCTGAAGAACTCCCACTTCTGCTCATACATAGGTAACTTGGTCCCTCTGGGCCACCATAGCTGTAAGTCTCATTCACAAGGAAGAACATTTTCAACAGGAAAACATCAGATTTACTTACTGCAAAATGGCCTGGATCTGGACAAGCAGGATAATGCCAAGAATTGCACTACAGGCTTTGACAGAAAGAACTGGTATATTTTTTTGGTATTATAAATAGGGTTAGGTTAGGGTTAGGGTTAGGGTTAGGGTTAGGGTTAGGTTTAGGATTAGGTTTAGGGGTTAGGGTTAGGGATAGCACTAGGGTTTAGGATTTGGGTTACGGTTTGGGTTTCGTGTTAGGTTTAGGGGTAGTCTGTAATCTCTTTCACAAGGAGGAACATTTTCAACAGGAAAACATCAGATTTCATTACTGCAAAATGAGCTATATCTTATCATTCAGGACAATTCCCATAGTTATAGTACAGGCCTTGATAGAAAGTACTGGTATGTATTGACTATATGAAGCAAAGGGGTAGGAGAAGGCACAAGATTATGAATCCTAAGAATTAGCTTTCTGTATCTTGATACACATAGTGTCTACATTCCCACAAGTGCCATATTTAAGAAACTCCCTTGGCGCTAGCATTTTTCACCATTTTTCCCTCCTACTGAGGGCTGACCAGTACCTTTCATTAAACTGTAGGCCCCCTCATGCCAAGTTTTCAAATGAGGAACCAAATCCTAACAAATTTCTGAATGTGCAGGAAGCCACTCTCTTTAGACATCTTTTATCTTCCTAAGGAAGCAACATGTACTTTCATGAAATAAATGGGCAGCGGGAAGACTGAAAACAAATCCTGAACTTAAAATTATAGCAAAACACAGAATGAGACAATTCCAAATGGCAAAGGGAGAAGAGTACTAGGTCATGTATCTGGTCTGCCTTAACCCATCTGTCCTATTCACTATTTTTACTGTCTTTTACTTTTTTGTTGGGCTGTGTCTCTAGTCCATGCATATACAGGGCCCCAAATACAGGGTTCTGATCTGCACCACAGTTTTCAGGCAGGGAAAAAATAAACAAACACAAATCAGTAGAAACTAATGACAGAGAACTAACAGCTGAAGAACAGTCAGTGCACTGCTCTCATTTCCAAGCACCATGAGTTGATAAAGCTTCAAATAAAATATGAGGATTTCACTGAGATGTACAAAAAGAGACATACAGAGTAGGAGGCAGAAAGCAAGATCCAATCTTTGGAACCAGACTGCCTTTGCTGACAGTGAGGGTATACACACTCCTTGGAAAGTGTGTGTTTTGGGAGGAAATTTGTAATACTTCTGCTATGTAGGAATATGATCACCATCTGCTCAGGTCTATTGAATTTTGCCTCTAGATTTCCTGTACAGATCTAAGAGGGAGTTCTTTGGTCAGAAAATTCTGGGACTGCACATCATGCCCTCATCTGGGGTATCTCAAATATATGGAAAATGAGTCCACAAGTTTGTGCTGCTTCCTTATACTAAGTGCTGAATACTTTAAGCTCTCAAGCAGAGCAGGACTTCAAAGGATATTGTCATTACTACCAAGTATCAAAATCAGATGGAAAATGCAGGGTAAAATGCCATCCTTGAGGTAATCCCTAATCTCACAAAAAATCTCAGCAAGCTTTGTTTTTACTTTCAGTGCAAGCAGATCAGGACCCTCTGGTAAGCCATGTGTTTTGTGGATTAAACGTTCACATTTCCAAGGTCGCACAGCAAAAGGGAATGATAGTTTTCCCCTACAAATTTCAGATTTACCATTTAATTAATTGACTTTGGCAGTTGGCACACAACCTTTAAAAAAAAACATTCTGAAATGTCAGCCTTGAACAGAGAAAAAATAATTTGATGAATTTAATCTAAGTGCCAACCAAAGCACAAATGTTCCCTGTGGACCCGTTACAACACTGGAGTTCACAACTGATTGCTTGGGAATGAGCAAACTAATGCAGCAAAATATTTACTAGCTAAGTAGATGTAGTTTAATATATACACTCTACTTGCCAGATATTTATACCTGTATCCTGTAAAATGCTGAAATTTTCAGACTTGTTAAATTAATTAATTTGATTAAGGTAAATGAATAGAAATACAGGTTTCTGTTTTCCCAAACTAGAAGTTTCACTGACTGAGGGTATTCATTTGTTATTTCTTTTTTTGCTGTTTTGTTGTTTTATGAATGTAAGAAACCGCAAAAAAAGTTGTTCTCCTGCTTACTCTACATAGTTTTCATGTAAATTATATATAGTTTACTGGATAATCTTCAAAAATGAACTTCAGGTACCATCCGTATGTTTTTCTGGCACTATTTATTTGCAATTAACCAGGGCCTTATGTTTTATCCTCTGCAACTTAGAGTCTTAAATCCTGGAGGAGGTAAGTTTAGCAGAAGGGAATATTGACTTCAGCATCAGGCTTTCTAATGAGCAAAACCTATCCCACTACTCCGTATTTAAACCATCATGACTGAGAAGGACTACTCTTCCTAGGTAAAAAAACTCCCTTGGAAAAAAAAAAAACCAAAAAAAAACCACCCTAGTTTTAATAGCACCTGCAAGTGCAGATTAAACTATTTGTAACGATTCATTAAACTTGATGGCTCAGATACTACACCAGTGAAAACAAGCTCCACTGATTTCGCCAAAACACAAGGGAATACAAGGACTTAACTGATAACTGAGAGACTGTAGCAATTTACCCCAAGTGACTCAAGGTGTCCAGTCACAAAATAACGCTTTCATCTTGCAGAGCTTCTCCTGAGGTCAGTGTTTAAAAAGCAGAACCTGCAAGAGAACAAATACTCATGAGGCACCAGAAACTTTATTGATGCTGGAGACCGTTTCTTCTTCTCTTCTTTCAAGCCACCACACTCATCCCACTCCACCCACAGAAACCACACATCTTGAAACTTGCAGATGCACTCATCTATTAGCAGAGACACACAGCTTTGGGAGAACACTTGAGCAAAACGCAGCAGGCTCAGAAAAATCCCTCTATTCATAAAATCACCCAAATTTTCTGTGTGCAGCTTCCCATATGAGAAGTAGTAGTCAAAGACATAGCAGTGAGGCAGAGCTATGAGCCATATCAACATTTTCCAGAAAGAAATAGAAAAACACAGACAACTGCATCACCTATTAGCTGAATCACTTCTCCACTTCTGAACATGGACCTAAACTGAGCAGGCAGCAAATAGTTTGTCACAACATGGCACACCCCAACCCTTCATAGCACTGCTTTCACTAATGATATTTCAGTGTCCTAAATGCTGAGTGTTAGGTGCTTTAGCACCCTTCCCAGAAACACCCACCTGTGTTGGTAAGATTGGTGGAAATGACTTGTGATGCTGAAAATATAAACTTTTCATCCCAGACATTGGTCACATTCTCCTAAGCTGAGTGAAATTCTCTGAAACCTTGTCGTATGCAAGTACCTCTGTGTGTGAGCATGTATAAAAGCAAGTGAGGGAGTGGGTGGGGAAAATATGTGTGGTACAGAACAAATAAAGCAGAAAACCCCAACCTTATCTCTTGCCGTGCACAAGAAAAGTCTATTTGTGTCAGTGCAAGTAATTCTGAAGCAAACAAACAAGACAAGAAAGAGTAAATGACCATGTTTCCCTCCAGTTTTTTTTTTAATATCATCTCTGAACATTGGTATCAACACATTAAGGAAGGGGAACTGGTGAACTGTACAAGCAGGAGAACATGAATAAACATCAACATAAAACAGGGAGCTAAGAAGTGATGAGGATTACTGAAATTGGACTGCCTAGTTAAATTAAATGAGGACAGGGGAAAAAATTGTAGCCAAACCACAAAATATTGGCGTCCTCATTTCATAAAAATAATTTTACCATTTCTTGGTACAAATTTACTGGAATCAAGTAAGAAACACAGACAGTCTGAATTCCCCTCTCTCTTCTCAGGTTCATTAGCAGCAAAGGGCACAATGAGGAAGCTGTGCCTGGGAAGCAGTGGCCCTACTCTGAGCATCTCCCCACTGTGGTCACAGCAACTGCCATCAGCTACCACACACATTCACACGTGGGCTTTGCATATCATACAGGTTACAAAACAGAACAACAGAAAGTACCCTTCAACATGAGAACAGTTTTGCTGCATGAGACCAAGAGCCCTTACAGAGTTTTATGTCATTTCCAGCAAAGGAGCTAAGGAAGGGCAAAAGAACAGGGCAAATATATACTCATAGTTTCTTGGTTGACTCACTCATCCCTTCATGATGTGTTGTCAGGGACTCTCTGATAAGAAGATATTTTAATAGTTCTCAGTGGATTTTTATTCCATGAACATGTTTAACAGCTTTCTATGCATGTCTAAACTTTTTTAGTGGAATAATGAGTGGCACAGCTCAACTACACACCTGGTATTTGTTTCAAACCTGCCATCCAGTGGTTTACATATGGTGCTTTCTAGGCCCAGTGTTACAAGAATGGTTAATTAATAATTCTGGATTCACCTCCCCCCTCCATGATTTCAGGCATTCCCTTTCACTTGCGCCTTTCATACCAAAGACCCACAGCCTATTTTATCTCTGTCTGAAGAAGCTGTTCCACATGCTTGGCTACGTCTCTTGCCTTCATCACTATTGAGCTCTGGGCTGATGGTTTTGGAGAACTCAAATATTTCTTCTGAGTGATAAGAGCCAGATCAAAAGCCACTACTATATATATAAGGTTAACACCACTTTACACTTCTAATTGCTGAATTGTACCTGACATTTTGTCAGCTTGTCAGTCAGTATCACCATATTCCTCTGCAATCCTTTCCAGCATATACTTTTTCTAATAGCTTTATATTATTTGAAAACTATGTTATTTCAATATTTCTTTTGCCAGAACTTCTAGTGACTGGCTCTCACTATATCTTTGAGGGACTTCACTGATGATTTTCTGTTGGAAAAGCTGACTGTTTATTCTTATGCTTTTAACTAGTCCTTGTGGAGAAGCAGAGAGGCAGGAAAATGGGATGAAATAAATATTAAGAATCAATCTGTTACGATGAAGTGCTGCCAGTTTTGTTATTTGTGCTTCTTGTGGTACCTGTGCCATGAGGTTCCCAAAACAAAAGTTCTTCCTAAAACAGTCCACCTTACAAAAATAAGGATCTTTGATCAAGCAGCTATGTTGTGAAGTTAAAAAAAAATTACTTTTAATTGAGAACCCTTCGTTAAATTTCTCATTAATAGCTCTGGAAAGGTTTTTGTATTGGGATACTATCAGTTTTCCACAAAAACATCTACTTCTTCTGAAAATACAATATTCTCAATAAAATTCCCCCAAACCCAAAGTACTTAAACTTGTAAATGGTGCCAAGATGGTGACTAATAGCAGTTGTATATGATTTGGCTTATTCCCTTCTCTCTGAGCAGGGCACTCTGGCTAGGTACTAAGATATTATTTCTCGGTGTTCACCATGGCCGCAAACGGCAATGATGGAGCTTCACTATTCAGACCCTAACTTGTCCTTCAAAAACAACTGCAAAATACACGTTAAAAAACTCAATCATCCCCTACTATTTTCAATTGTTGTGCTTTTTAAAATTTATTATTATTATTATTATTAATTTTTCTTGACCTGAGTAATTTTGGAGTTCAGAAGAAATCTAATACCTGGGCTTCAAATGCTACTGAGCAGTTTAACAAATAATTTAGATGTACATTTTTAGAAATTCTAAATGTCCCATTTCCCTTCTACAGGAAGTGCTAGGGCATGGTTATTATCCAGCCCTTTTCAATTGGAGAATATTGGTAATTATTGATTTTTGCAAATGATCAGATTCCTCTGGAGGCATTGTATGATCAGTAAGCTGCATTGGCAAGCCATAAAATCATACCATAGCATAGATTACATTTAAATAAGCAGGCAGAGGATGTGTGTATGTTACCAGGTTGTTTGTATTTTACAATATCATTATTCTGTTTTTCTTTTCACAATAGCCTGATTCATTGACAAGGCTAATGATCTGCTTTTGCTCTGTATATCATTGCCTGCAAAGGTCCTTGATCGCTCCACACGTCACGATCATATTCTGCAAAAATCATGCTTCTTCTTCTCTTCATGTCTAAGTCTTTGAGATGAGCCTAGATGGCAGGTAGTTGACCAGAAGTTATCTGGAATGAGGCAAGTTAAAAACATGAAAGAAACAGATCTGTGATTTCTGCCTTCTCTGTACTTTGCTTTTAATTTTATGGTGAAACACTGAATTTGTGTTTGTGGGTTGTTTGGTTTTGTCAAGAAACTTTTCTTTCTTATATTGCTGTCTTCCCAAGATTCTCTTCTTTAGAGTGGGATATTTTCTCCCTCTGACATTTCCATGTCTTGTGGCAGAAACAAAAAAAAAAGAGTAAAGGAAACTTGGTCTTTTCAGGGGTAAGTTTTTGTAATTCAAACACACATATCAGCAGCTCAATAGAGTTTGTATTTTCTTAGATTTTTTGGATTAGTCTCCATCAGAAGTGGTCAAAATAAAAAAGCCTGGTATGAGGTTATTCATCTAGTCATCCATCTCTGAAATATAACAGTATATATTTGTGATAGGCTGTGAGGTGACAGTATGACAGTCCTTCCATTTTCCCCTTTGTCCATTACTCAGCAGTTTTTTGACTAATCATCATTTTTGACAATCCCTAAAAGCAAGGAAGTCCAGAAGCCATGCCTGATGGAGCCCAAAACTCAGTTCACAATGAATCCAGACAAGTGGTCAAGTTTTGAACATATGGTTTTCTTCCACACATTTCTACCCTAACCCTGTCTTTAACATTTGCCTTGCCAATCACTTCCCAAATTCATGGAAAACATAATAAGAACACATAACATGTCACTGGAAAGCTTCTGGATGAGATAGGTAACTATCAGTTCCTCCTCCAAGTCTGTCATGCATGAGATTTATTCATGAATAAGACTTAATTGGTTGGAGTCTGCATTGCTATCACAGCAGCTACATGTGCCTTTGAGATGGTTTTGCCAGACATGCAGGTTCAAGGACAGAAAAACTATGGGTAGGTGTTGGGCCCAAGAATCCCTTGTGAAAGGCTATTTGTCTATGGCAGGCAGATATTCTTTACTTCTGCACATGAAAATGGGCAGAATGGACTCTAAATAGTCTGGTGGTTCTTTCATAAATTTTATTTATACTGTCCTGTTATTGGTTTCTTAAGTGATCCCTTTCATAAAGCATTATTTTAACAGCAAGGACTGGACTTGGCAGAGCAAGCACTTAGTCCCTGCTGCTCTATGGACTTTACTGCCAAATCATAATTCCATTGATCTGTAAAATAAAGGTAAACTTTGAAAAGAAGTAGTACCACTTCCTCATCACAGTTATTTTGAATGAAATGTACTTTTCATGCAGTGATTTAATTTCAGTAGGACTAGCTCAGTAAGAAAGGTCAAGCCCTCGTAAGAACTACAGAGGCTAATGTTGCTGATCTTGACAAATTAGGTAGAGTGTCATAGCGTTACCCCTTGTATTAGTTTAGGAGGCCAGTAAAATCAGTGCAAGAGATGGAGGGTTAGGACATAATATTAAAAGCACTGTTCCTATAGTTATGTAGTTAATACAATGTTTGGAGACTTGAACATGCAGTTTGGAAATGGAAAGGTACCAACCTCTGTTTCTTTCTCTGCCTGCAATGTTTTATGTGGTCTTGAGGACCATCTGCCCTTATAATACTGTCTTACCTATTCCATAGAGGTGCTGTGAGCATTAGCTAATGACTCCTAAGTGCTTTGAAGACATAAAGCCCTATGCCTCACAAATATATGTATTATGAAATATAATTATGTAGTTATTGGAAAAGTCCCCGATTGTCTCTTAGAAACAACTGTCATGCAGCACTTACTATACATAGGGAGTGACACATAATGATGAAGTAGTTAAAATGATACTCTTGCATCTAGACAGAGCATTTGCATTTTTGGAGAAATTTCTTGTTTCTTTTTAGGGATTGGCATAAGAAGCTTTCAGAAATGCTAAAAATACCTTTTTATATTAACTAGTTTTTCTTTGGGCTAAGCACACAGAGGTACAAAAACAGCTTTGATAGCTTCTGAATAATGACATTAAGGTAAGAAAACTGCAAATGATAGTATGTTATATGAGCCTATTTTATGTAGTAGTAGGGAACATTCATTACCAAAGAATTAATAAACTCTGAAATAGTGATTGTATAAGTTGCCCTTGGGCACAACATATACCCATAGTATTTCACCCAGGGACTTCTGCATAGACTCTATAATTTCTGGTCAAAGTAGGACAGCTTTTAGAAAAGATATGTTTTGAAATTTTAAAATTACTAAGAATCCAATAATACCTTAAAAAAAAAAAAGCAAGCTGCTACAATCTCAAAAGTGCTACATCTTGTGTGAACTTGTCCAGATTAAGCATTTATCCACAGGACCTTGCTATGGCTTTTGTCTGCTAAATTAGAGATTCCCCATATACTAGAAAACTGCTTCCCTGCTTGGGACTTTGAGGCCATGATCAAGCCACCTCTTAACCTGCTCTCAGATAATCTAAGTACACTGATCTTCTTTAATCTCTCAATGTCAGGCAGGAATTTCAGACTTTCAATTGTTCTTGCTCTTCTTTTCTGCAACCTTTCGAGTTTGCCTTAATCCTTCAGAAGTAAGGATATTCAGCAAAAGGATTACAGGATTCTGGGAGAGAAACCTATGGGAAACACCCATAGCTCTGGAGCACCAGCGGTGGGAATAGTATTAAAATCAGTGGCCATCGGTTTTTTGCATGGCCACAGATAAGTCAGGCTGGAAGGCTGCTCTTAGGGTGGAAATCGAAGAATTCTCTTGATCCAGTGGCTGGAAAAGGCAAAGACTTTTGGAGCCAGAACTGCTAGAACTTAGTCTTCAGGAAGAGAATTTATATTTTGGGGATTTTTTCAATCTGAATTAGAGCCATACAATTTTGTTTTAAAGCTCAGAAATGTCTAGGAAATTGATTCAGCTTCCCTCACTCAATTTTAATAAAGATACTAGCTTTTTTTTCATTCTTTATTGATGGCATTCCATGACAGCATTTGCAATATCTGTGATTGGGAAAATATCTCTTTAAACTTTACAAATTGTTTTGCTAAATCAAGTGGATTTCTGTTACAATCAAATATTAGCAGCCCAGACTCCAATGACAGGGCAATTAATGACTGAGAACGCCTATATACATTAATATTTATACAACATGGTTATGAAGCATTCTGAGTATTTGAAATTCACCAGTTAATCCAAAATCACCTTCGTGATTTAGACAATAGAACACTATCGCACCTAATTTATAGATGTGGGGTCTAGCCAAAATTGTACAGTTGCACCAAATTGAAATTACTGCTATGTACATGGAACAAGAAAACAGAAACAAGTTTTGTTGGGAGAGGCTTGTGTACAGGTGATCAAGGGTCCCCTTCCTGGTAGTTTTGACCTTCTGATAGGTAAAATAAACAAATAGCCATTAATAGGTTAAAAATAGAATGAATAACTGAAATGATTAATACTGTTATTATCCTTATTCTCTCCTGTGTAATATGTAAACTGTTGTCTAGGCTAATTCATCATTGCCCTAATGCTTGTTTACTTGTTACTGAAATGTGCATATAAATTGCTCCTAAAAGAGAATAATGCGTTGGTGTAAATCAGGCCACATGATGCTCAACAACAGTGAATGAGGGCTTGGGTTTCTGTTCTTTCTCTCTTCTTCCTACTCCTCTTGTCAGAGCCTACCTGTGCATGTTCATCCACTCCTGAAGGAATTTGGCAGCAACTGTGTCTAATGCTAATGCCAGGCTCTCCACTGTAAGTGAAGAATCAGATGAGATGCTGAGAAGACCCATCAGGTATCAGTCTTTCTGCCTATATCCTCCTCTCCTTAACCACCTATCCTGCTCCATCCCTGAGAACCAATGCAGAAAACCCAGCCCTCCAGCCCAAATCTTATACAGCATCATGTGTTCTGCCAGTTTAAATTTGTTCTCTGTAAGTCCCGACAGTTCTGTAAGTGACAGAGCAATCAGCCAGTGCTTGCAGCCATTTCTGTAGGGGAAGAAATGTAAACAACAATAAGAGCAATGCATGTGTAGGTCTCCTGCAAAAAAAGTAGCAAGTCTTGTTATGTCCATTGCACTGATGGGCATCCTGAACAGTATGGAATGTCAGGGGCAACAAATGCTGGCTTCAAAATACAGTGGTGCACTGTGTCTCTGAAATACTCATTATCGTTACTGTGCACTTAAACACGGCTCTAGGATAGTTCAAGGTCCCACCTCAGGAAAAGCTGGCTTAGGGTCTTGGCCAAGGTCAGCCTGCACTCAGAGGAAAGCCTATGAGGCTCCTTTGCCTGGTGGGAGCATAACCCAACTTAAAAAAAGTAACTCCTAGTTTCAGACGGAAGCTCTAACACCCATTCTGCTTCTTATATGTCAGAGACCAAGATAAAGGACAGGAAAAGAAAACTTCTGTTCCCTTTGTTTTTAATGTATTTCTGTTTATCGCTTCATTGTATCATTTTGTGAGGCAGTGTCAAAGCTTTGTAGTCAGGCTGAATATTAACCATCCACTGCGATCCTCTCAGTCACTCCTGGCACAGGTTAATCCCTGTATCATAGGCTGCCACCAGTTTGCTAAGCAGCTTAAAAGGACATGTTATAACTTTGACAATGACCTGCTAATGGTTTTACATTTCTCAGAAGTATTATGAGCTATCTTTGTCATTTTTATCTTCTAATGAGATCAATAAATTTAGGAAGCAGACATAGACGGTGCAAACTGCAATGCCACAGCCAAGGACATGGCATGTATAACAGCTAAACTATAAATAATAATGCAGGAACTATAATCAAACCTTGACTTTTACAGACGAAAATCAAGTTGCAAGTGCCTCAGCATTAAAAAAATCTCCACGTTTTTTAGGAAAAGTGTAACCCTTGATTTCTTCTTTCATATCACATCATATCAATTCTTTAATGAAAAGCTTCACACTGAGAAGTATGTTTCACTCACTGATTTTTTTTTCCAGTGGAAAATAGCAGTTCTTGATGTTTGAACCCTCTCTCTCCGTCTTTGGCGACTCTACATGAAATAAGCATGTCAGGTTAAAATTTTTGCACAGCTGCACAGCAGATCTTAGTCTTTCTTACACATGCATCATTAACTCTCCTTCTTCCTTCCAAACAACTATGAAAAGTTATAGGCTTTAAAGAGGCAGAGATTGCAGGTTGTTTTCAGCACACAGGGCCACAGCTTTGGGGTAAGATGGCAGGGTGATATCAGTTCACATGTCCCACATGTACTTGTTCATGCCACAGCTTGGGGCTGGGATCCTGAGCCATCTCCAAGCAGCGTGAATGTCAGAGAGGCTCTTTGCACAGCCCAAATGGTTCTCGGAGATAACAAACCATTCTCAATGCATTTGCAAAAAGGGGTAGTTGCACACAACACCTGAATGGCCTGGGAGCAATTATCTTTACCTTCCTATGAGTTTTACACCTGTGGTTATCCTCTCCGGTGCATATCTGGCCAAAACAAACACGGAAATAAACAAACATTCAGTGACCCTAAGACTCACATTTGATTTCACTGTGTCTGCAGTTTAAGTTGAATTAATCAGAAGTTTAAAGTCAAGTAGCTGTAACACTAGATATCTCTCCAGCTCAGTAACTATGTGCAAAGGAAGGTACAAACTGCGTGGAAAAAAAGAAGAGGTCTCAGGGAACATATGCCTCCAGCTATAGGAGTCCCAGGCAGAGAAACACCAAGGTATAAAATAGCTAAATATTTAAATGGTTCTCATTTCTGCAGCATGGAAGCACTTGTCACGCAGTGGTTCTATTAAAGGCAGAAAAAGGAATGTACCATTTTACAGCACATCAGCTGACTACAGCTTCACATATGAAAAAAACAGAGGTTGCATTTCTCAGGGCAGGAGTCTGCTTAGCCTACTATAGTTTTTAATCTTACCAAACTCAACGTGAAAAATATATTGTGGCAAACTATTACACATCCTACCTGTCTATTGTGTACAGAAGATCCATTCTATTTAATAGGGTTTGGATCTGCATGCTAGTCAGATATAGAAATTCTTTGACAATAAAATTTGATGATTGATTTTTTCCTTGTACAACAATGATATCTTTAAAGAGATTACCCTTGATAATATTTAGGAGATATTCCAGTAGAGCACACGTACTCTTCCCCATTCTTAAGCACAAAGCAAATTCTGCTGCCTAATTACAGAGCCTTACTCTGGAACACTACTTAAGATGCAAAATGTGGAAAGAGATTCATACCAGGTGAATATGTGTCTATAAACAAAGAGAGGGTTAACTACTAATCCAAGTACCCCAGGAATGCATGGCTTGACTTGAAAAAGGTTTTCCTATTGCAAAATAGAATGATTTGGATTTTCTTTTCTAGCAAGTGATCACAGGCAATGAAAATTAAGGCATTGAGCACCTTTGAAACACCAGCAGTTCCTGACTCAGTGCATTGCATTGTTGTGATGTCAGGAATGAGCCCCAGGAAGGCTTTCAGTGGCACTGCAGCCATGCTGCTCTAAGTGCTTACTGCTGACACTGCTGCAGATGAGCCCAAGACACATGTGAGCAGAAAATCAATTACAGAAACTAGAGACTGGGGAAGGGAGAAAAACAAGTCTCCAGTTATCAAATACCTTTCAAACAACTGTATGCTCACAAACCAAGAGCACATTTTCCTGCCAGCTTTCAAAAATATTCCTTCTGATTTGGATGACAAAACTGGATTATTTTTTCTATTAGGTGTTCATGGTGCCTAAGGAGGACATGAGTGCCCAAATTACTGGTTGGTGCCCTAGAAAAAGTACAGAGTACAACACATACATTGTCACTCAAGCATATGTGAGCAGGACTAATGCAAAGATAAATGTGCAATATTTAATGTAGGATTTATTTCTCCAGCAACACCTGCATTCTGCTCTTCACCTGTTCCAAAAGGATGTTAAAAAGGCCTCCAAAATGGAAATTCTGGTCCCCACTCTGTACCATCCCTCACCAGATGCAGCAGCAAAATCTCTTTGATGTCAATAGAAAGAAAATAAACTGCACGGTTTGTTGGGAAGTTCATGTTGCTTTATTCCAGATACTGTGAAAACCCACCCAGCCTTCTGTGGAGGGTTTCTCTCCTCTTTTATTTACCAGCACAAAACAGCTCTTTCAGACCCTCCCTTCACAGTGAAATGGATGAAAAGCATGAGGTGTGTCTCCAGCATGATCAGAGCACAAATCACCTCACCTATTTCTGATTGTTTATAAAGTAGGTGTTTGTGCCTGATGCAGCAGTCTAGACTCCAGTCATTAGAGAGGACCAGAGGCTTCAGTAATCTGAAATCCGATGTCAGCCTCAGGGTGACACCAATCATGCCCCAGCAGTGCTTATGTCTCTCCGAGGACTGCTAAGTATGTCTAGAAAATGAGCTTAGACTTTGAGCAGTCACAGTGCACTCATCTATGATCTACCATGTTCTCCACCAATTTATCTTCCATTTTCATGGACATTGTTGCTGAGAGCCCTGTTTTTCTTGCATCCTTACTATTTTTTAGCCACAGTTTCAATAACTTTTGACATTATCTACATCCAGGTTCTATTATACACCCAGCTTCCATTTTCCCTGGATCTACCCACTTTTCGAGACATCCCTTGACAAAAGTAGTTGGCAGTGGTTAATCTCACATCAGCTTGGAATCTAATATGATTTGATGAGTACACCATGTCTCAAAATCTTGAAATGCCAATGAAAATCAGTTACTTTCTGCATGCAGATGAGTAGGCCAGTGGAAGAAACACACTACAACCTGTCTCCATATCACATCCATCTCGGCTCTAGCATTTGCAGAGGATGTTAAATCCTAAGGTGAGGATCACCAAGCTGATAATATAGGACTTCCAAAGAGCGGAGCAAAACAGCACCTACTTTTGATGTAATAGTCTGCAGGAGTGGAGGAGCTGTGAGAGACAGCCTCTGGATATTTCTGTACCAAAACAGATCCAGGAAACTGATAGCAACTAGACAGGAAGGATCAAAAGATTTTACAGCTATTACCTTCTGCTGCTTTTCAACTTGTTTCCAGTATTTTATCTCAAAATATTAATCTCATTTCTAATAAGAATGCTGTCCTTGTTAAATATATGTATTTTAATCAATTACTTGCTGAAAAGGCCATGGGAGGATGTAAACCAGAAAGCATAGTAGACATACTGTTGGAGCATCCTTGGTATGTGGAGCTTTATGACATGTGAACATTTAACATTTCAACACAAAGATAAGAATTTATGTTTTATTTATGTTTTACAATTGCTTAGAGCATTGCATATGTGCTTCCTGGCTTTACTAAAAACAAGCTAAATATAAAGGTCCAATATTATATTATTACTATGGATGGAAACTTAATGTCCACTGAAGCCATTGGCCTAATTAAATATAAAGAGCTACCTAAATGTATTAACAAAGGTCTACCTTTTAAAATGATATTGCAATGCCTATTTGAGAATATAAAACATGCTCCCACACACACATGGAGTATCAGTGACACTGATGAATGAGTATTAGCATTTCAATGATGAAATGAGGAGATATGAGTGAACACCACCTGATACTGTAAATAAGCATGCTTCAGAGAGAGGAGGAATAATTTTCTATCTACAATCTAATCATGACCTCAGTCCTGACCTGAAAAGACCACTTTCCTTAGTGATTAGATCAGAGATAATCCCACTGTGGCATGCACCCAGGTGTGCTGAACTGAGCTGAAGTGGTTATGTGACAAATGCTGAATTTTTAATATTCAAAAGCAGGACCAGGAATATCTTGCAAACTAAACTCATTTTGGGCACAGCAAGAATCCATTATTTTTAACTCTGTTAACCAACCACACCTGAATTTCATGCAGCATATTTTAATACCTTATCAAGTGTTCCAATTTACTGGGTTTTCTATAAATATTATTCATTACTAGAACTGATTTGTGATCTTTAAAATTCTTCTTTCAAGAAGATATACATGGTTCTTTATGTGTCCAGACAATCAGCATTTTGCTGATACAGGCACTGCAATGGTAATTCACAGTCCCAAGATGAGCCCGCCAAAGACCAAATACCATGGTCACAATGCAACTATTGTTATTGCCTAAACTTGCTCCATATAAAAGTACATTTCATCTCTTGATGCAGTTATCCATCCCTGCCAACTCAGCTACACAATTTTCAACTGCCTGAAATTTTTTTTTAATTCATGCACAACAATAATCGCTGATCCCCAGCAGTAATACACTTCAGGACCTGAAATGCTTATCCTTAAAGCATGAAGTAGAAAAGAACTAACCACATGCTGCAACAGAGTGAACAGAGTGATCTCCTACTGTCATTCAGGAGGACTGTGTTCTCAAGCAAACAAAAAAAAAAGGTATCTTTTAAGTCTCAGATCTCAGCCAGACAAGATAGCAACATGAATCTGTAGGAATACATACAAGGTCTAAGGTTCAGCAGACAGTGTACCCTGGCTCTAAAATCAAGGATAAGCACAACGGTAGCAACTTGTTGTCGTACCTTGATCCTACAGCTGACTGATCCCACAGACTAGTGAGTGGATTGGTAGATCCTGAATCCCTCCCTTCCCTGCACTCACCCACGGGGCCATGGACCTGCCTTCTGCCACATGCAGAATCTGTAAGCCTGGTGCTGGCTGCAGACCTGACATTCATATTCCCATACTGTGGGAGTTCGGCACTCCGCACAAATGCTGGTTCTTGTCTTCACCTCTGGTACGTTTTACCTCAAGTCCGAACAGATGAGAAACGCCTACAGATGTTGTTTCAAGTTGTTTATTTCTTCTTATCTCTAACTTGCTCTCAGCTCCGGCCGCACATCTGATGCCAGCCGAAACCAAGCGGGGACTGCCCAGTCTTGGGCCGTCCCTGTCCTTTTTGTACCCCTTCCAAGATCCAACCATTCTTCACAACATATTTGTTATTTACTATTTTATACCAATTAATTTGCACCTATTCTAGACACGTAATTTCTACCTCTTTTTCATTCTACCAATCATTTTGTGCCACCACCACCAGAGAAGATGGAGGAGAAGGAGAAGAAGAAGAACAGGGCAACGCCCAAAATCCTCCATCTTAAACCCTTCGTCCTCTTATTAAAAACCCTAAAATCTACTTTTTTACCTTGTAAAATACTAAAACCACTACTCATTTTCACACTCTCGTGGCTTGCAATGATTCTTGCAGTGTTGGTAACTTTTCCCATGGGCTAAGGTCAAAGACGGTGTAATTCTGGGCTTCTTGCCAGGGTCTGGGACCCCTTGCCAGGGCTCCTGACCACCCAGGACAGCCCGAGGCATGCCCTGACCTCCCAAGGCAGCCAGAGGCGTGCCTTGGATTCCAACACCATACAGAATCATGGAACTGTTTAGGTTGGAAAAGACCTCCAAGACCATCAAGTCCAACCTTTGACCAAACACCACCATGCCAAGTAAACCACAGTACTAAGTCCAGTCATTTCTTGATCACTTCCAGGGATGGTGACTCCACCACCTCCCTGGGCAGCCCATTCCAATGTTTGACCACCCTTTCAGTGAAAAAATTCCTCTTGATGTCCAACCTGAACACCCGCTGGCACAGCTTGAGGCTATCTTTGGTGTTTATTAGCATTTATTCATTGAGATGCTTCCAGATGTAAATACCTGGCTACTGCAATGGCATTTTGTACACCCTTATTCTACCAAAACATTTTAAAGTAGTAAGTGCTCTTTCAAGAGTCTCACCCGCAGCAGCATTCAGGTCTGATGAGAACAGTTTTCAATACGTGGTCACAAAGTGGTTTTATTTTAAATGTCACTGTCATTGTTGCACAAGACAAACTAATTTTGATGAAGCATCTTCCATCTATCTGTTCTTAGGGTCAGGTTTAAGAGACATAAGCAGATCCGAGATGAATTAATACATATCTTGTTGTTGTTGTTTAGGTACAGCAATTTCCCCTTATTTTGCGCTAGCCATCAATTTAGTTTCAACGTTACACTTTGTCACTGGATGGGTCCAGAGATGAGTCCACTCTGAGGAAAGAACTGAAGCAAATGAACTGGCTTGTGGTGCACTTCTGCATAGCAATAAAAACACTGAGCAATGGCAAGCTGAAATTTTAGGTACCTAAAAAGTATACCGAAGTACCATTCTTCTCACCGTAGTTCAGGCTTGCCAGGCACAGTATTTTGTACCATAAATATTGTCTCTCTCATATCAATGTGAAAAGAAAGCTAAGTCCAGAAATATTGATGATGTCCAGGGAGGAAGCACTTCTCACTCTGTACCTCAACACTGCTACTGACCTTCCCTCTGGCTCTGCATCCTTTGAACTACTCTGAATTGTTTATCAAAATCACAAACAAGTAAATTACACTCTTAGAGCATAAAGCTCTGAGCCTTGATTACATGTGCAGGAGGAATATTTACTTTTTAATCAGGGTTGACTGTGGGGTGTGGAGGTAAGGCTATTTTGAAGATTAATTAGTTAGTATTTGTACATTGCTTTGAAGATGCGAGATACTAAGTATTTTTATGGCACACAGCTAATGGCCTTAACTCTTTCAGCAATGCTGATGTCAAGGCCTTGAAAAGTGGCCCATCTGAGCTGCTTTTATGTAAACCTTTGGAGGCTATATCGATAAAATGCAAAGACAGAATTTTCAGGTTTGGTCCCAAACCCTCTTCCAGTTCTGCCAAACCCTGCCAGGAAATGATACATTTTGAAAACATCAGTAGAAGAGGCAGGTAGTGGGATAAAATATACTTTTATATCCTTCTGATTCAGCATTTGGGCTTGACAAAGATGAGTGGCTTACATGTTACAAACATGGTACATCTGTTCTCATGACACCCCGCTGAAGAAAACTATAAGCTTCCATGTTCATTTTGCAGATGAGGTGCTCTGAAAACCTTAGGATTTTTGAAAATTTGGATCTTTCTCCTATCCAGGTGGCTAAATCCCACAGTGGGATTTAGGTGCACAAGTATTTTCTGGATCTCAGCCTGTGTGTCTTGCACAAGGTCAAGCACAGATCATACCTATACTGTAAAGGGAGAAAAGAGTTCCAGGGTGCTCTAACCACTGCTTCATTACTCCTTTCCTATAACAGACAGCTGAACTCCCATGTTTTGCATTAGGACAGTCATTTTAAAATAAGAGTTAAGGAGTTTAGCTTTATTTAGTCTCATCAAAAGTCAAATCCGTGCAGAGGATCTGAGGTCATGAGAAGACATAAACACAATCCCTTTCTTAGGCAAGCACAGAATGTAAAATCACAGGGGATATTCAAACCTTGGGATGTACCAACTGCATCCCTTTTGTATACCCCACAGCAGCTGGCCAGAGCACAGCATCAAACCTCAGGAGGAAAATGGCTATTCTGACAGCCACAATACTGGTGTGCATCTGCCACTGTGAGAAGAGGAGATTATGAAAGCAGGAAAAACAATAAAGGTGGCACACTGGTGCCAGTCTGATATTCCAAGATCCATCCTCAGAAAGTTAAGAGGCCTCTTGGCATATGGCTTCAGCTGAGACCATGGGTAAAATAAAACCCTAAGGTCTCCAGCTGAAAATACAAATGACAAATAAAGAAAAATTTCTGGAGGAGAGAGAATGGAGTGAGCCACCATGCATATAACTGGCATTTAAAATCAGAAAACAAATGGGAATCTTGTTATCATCAATTATGACAAAGCATAATGTCACATAAAAGCTCAAAAATGTAAGAGACAAGGTCCTTTGACTAAATATGCTCTAGCTGCATCCAGCACAAATTACACAGGCTGGAAAACTAAGCAGATTCTTACAGGATCAGGTATTATGCAAAGTGTTCAGGATTTGGGTTAATGAATACAGCGTTCTCCAGATGTTCCATCATTGTTCCAGAGTGGGAGGAAAACTGGCTGCAGACCAAATCAAATTTTTATACTCCTCTTAGATAGTGCCAGACACTAAGATTTCACCAATATAACATCTGAGGCACAGAGACAACGCATCATGGTTGGATAACCCTATATTCAATCCATTTTGCTGAAGACAGGACAAATAAACTAAGAATCAGAACATTCAATGAGTCATATCAAAGGTATAAATTGAAAGTCAACACTTGTACTGCACATAATCTAGCTAAAAAAGAATTTATAGTCTGGAATTTCCCATTTAAACACGCTGCTGCTTCTTGCAGATATACTCCAAATGCTAACTTTAAACACTGACAGTCCTTTCAAGTTGGGTTTTCTGCTTACTTTATAATATCTTTAGGATGCATATCCTTCTCCAGAGTAATGGAGAGTTTGAAATTAATTGTTAAAAATGCCTAGTTTGCTTAGAAAAAGTGCACCATTTAGTGTTTACTAAGGAGCTAAAATCAGCTTAATTTTTTTTAAACATATCATTCTTTTTTTCTTAACAGAATTAAACAAGAAAGTTTCTGGGATGTGCAAAAACAGAGACCACTAGAGACAAAAAAAGGCAGTCAGCATAACACTCTAGAAATGCCTAAGAGGTGATGACAGGAATAAAGAGTCAACATCTACACTGGCCAATGGAAACCCACCACAAGAAATAAACCAAGCTTTGCAAAAAATACACAGAAATTAATAATCATTTGCAAGTTCATCTTGAGCACATAGCTGATCCACATGCTGAGCAAGAGGAAAACTGATGTCAGGGAAAAGGGTGTACTTGGGGAATGAGTTTCAGTTTTGAGGCTTAAAAGCAGACTGGATGAAGTCTGCAACTGCAAAGCTAAGATCCAGTTCAGTTACACTAATCAGATTTGGTCCACACTTGTGCTTAAACCGGTTTAAGCCTAAAGGATTTTGTTTGTGCATGTGTGTGCTTGCTTCTGGGTACACATCCATAAGACCTAAACACCTGCCCAGATGTTTTTTACACACTCTGAAAGCAGGTCAGCAGTGAGCATTCACTGGGCATGAAACAACATTAAACTATAAAACATTCCCTGCCTGGTGCTAGTGAGGATTTCAGTTTTGTGGCACAAGCAATCATCTGGGAGCACTGTAGATATATTCACTATGAGTATTTGGTGTGCTGCTTCATAGGTGGCCTTTCTCTACTGGCACACATCTGGGGGTCATACAACAGGAGAGAAAACAAAAAGGGGAGAAGAAGATGCCATTGGACTGCTGCCCAAGAGTAGATCCTGACTGTGGTCCCCTTAAAGCCCAAGGGCTGTACCAGGGATGCAGTAAAAAGTTCCATAGCTCCAGGACACAGCAGAACCTGGAGGCAGGGAGCAGTTGCATCAGTGAATTGGTAGATGAGACAGGAGGTGTGGGAGAGCTGACTGAATGCCATGTGGGGAGCGCAAACCTTAGCTTGTGCTAAGCTTAGGGCTGCATCTTCGCCAGGTTCAGCAACAACCTGGATCAGGACAGTAAGAATTAAAATACAGTCACACCACTGAGAATTCATGGAAATGTATCTTGTTTGAGTACATCAACACTGAAATTCATCCAGAACACAGTGCTTACAGGATATTCCCTTATAAACAAAATCTAACCAAACAAAACAAAACTAATTTAAGAAACCCACCCAAAATGTTTAAACTTTAAGAAGACCAAAAAATTCTCACCTTTGTTTATTTCAAACCTTTCACTTCTCCAGTTGCAGAAACATGTCATGTAAGTGAAACACTATTGACTGTTTCTTAAAGGGAAAAATCATTTGCATAATACAAAGTAATAGTTTCGCAAAGCCTATTTCTGTGTGTGTAACAAGGCAGCAAGTTGACAAAGAAGGTGCTGTAGGCTTAGAAATTCAGACTTCAGGTCTTGTTGACAGCAGGTGAAAAACTTGAACTATATGTGTTCACCTGGGGAATATCTTGCCTTTTAAGCATAAAGCATGTGCTCTTCTGCCTGCATTTACCTAAATATATCTTGAATTTCCACTCAGCTCTAGCTTGTTGGTTTATTTCTTTTTAAGTAATTATTTACAAATTAGACTTCTTGAGAGTAAACTATCAGAGGAGGTACACTCCCTTCTCTTCAAATGTATGTGATAGATCTAATTATTTTTCTTTAAAACTACAAACAACCTTCTAAATAATGACAATCATTAGAAAACATTAGAATCTGTCACTTATAATCTTTGCCAACTGCTGATAACATTTTATTACTGCCTAGAAAGGTTGATTAAAGCTTGTAATAGATTTAGTGAGGGTGAAAGATTAACAAAAAGGTATTTATGATAGAGACACTAAAACATAATATGTTCTCAGTAAACACTCAAAAAAAAACATCCCTGTGACATTTATAGAGGTTGCTCAAGATGTAGTTTTTCATCTGCACAATGAAACTGATAACAAGTTCCTACATGCTGGGGGAAAAAAAAAGTCAGAAAGGGAGAGAAGCACATTTCCTTTGTATGTCTCATGTCAAAGCAAGTGAGAAAGTGCTCTTCAAAAATAAACCATCTGAAACCACTGAAGGAGCTCCTGGGAGTGCTCTTTGACCATTTGGACAAACTTCTTTGAAATTACAGCAATGAAAAATTAAAAACCGGGCTGGATAAGAAGATAGTGTCTAAGGGGTATACGTCTGTGCCTGGCCTTGGCCTTAGCCCACCCCCCCCCCACCCCAGCGTGGGGTGAAAGACACTGCTGGGGCTGGGCACTGCGGAGCACAGCAGCTGAATGCAGCCTAACTGGCACTCTATGATGGGCTGCCAAGACGGACAGCCAGGTTTTCCTCCTGCTCATCTTTCACCAGGAGAAGGAGCCATCAACAACAGCCCAGCATGTTTCAGCATGGAGAGGTTACTAAGGATGGAGAGAACTGCAAGAGCATTTGGAAGCAACCACATCCCTGACCAGCAGTGAGCCCATCATCCTCTGGAGATGCCAACCTTGCAGTGTATGAAAAAGGCTCTGAGTGGCTGGTGCCTCAGGTGAGAACATGCATTCCTGTGGCGTATTACAGTCTCCCGCAAACATCTGGTCATCTATCCAGTCATAGGGGCTACTTGCAGGTGCTAATTTAATGGATGGCAGGATCGGATTGCTCCTCATTTCAAAATAGCCTCTGCTGAGGTCAGCTGTGAAGGACCCAGTACAGACGAGGAGTGGGTGCCCAAACTCAGCATTACAAGCCCAGGCCAAGGATGTGAATGCAGGTGCCATGGCAGAGAGCTTCAGCTGTCCTAGCTCAGTCCTGACCTTCGGCTGCCTGCTCTGCCTCTCTCTACCTCCCTAGTCAAGGAGATGGAGCAGGAGGGTTCATCTGGTTTCCACAAGCCTGCAGGTCACCTTTGTGAAATTAATGGAGGTCTATTCCAATAAGATGTGGTGAGTCACAGGATGCTGAGCATGCACAGTTGGACATCAGGGAGCAGGACAAGATACCAGGAGTGAGTTGGAGCAGACATTGGGAGGACTAACTGGTTCAGATTGCCTACCTTAAGGCAACACAGAAGGACTAGATGACCTGGCAAGGTCTTTTCTGACCTGATTCTGTGACACCTTCCATTGATAATCTTCTCCGGTTTTTTTGAAAACAATAGGCCAATATTTAACAGCACTCCACAACTGACTATGTCTCACCACAAAAATCATTTACTGGGAATAAATGGCAAACCAGATCCCAGTCAAAACCAAACACATTTAAAAATAAAAATTATTCCTGTGCTGTGCATGCCTTGACAAGTCTATAGCCAAATATACATACACAGTCTGCAAACACATTAATGTGTGCCTCATCAGAGAGGTCAAACTGTGGTGAAGCAGAATGAGCTTGTGGTTAATCTAAGCAGAGAGCCACTGTCTGCAGCCTGTGAAAATGTTAGTACATTAAAGCACTGCGAAGTGGATGATAGATTATAGATCCTGTGAATGCAAGTTAGCCTGCCCCAAACCATTCCTCAAATGCACTACACAGGCAACACTCATTTCAGGGATGACTCACAGCTTTCATGTTGAAAAGTGGAAAATTATTTTTAATGTCAAGTGATGGTCAAAGCTAAGGCTGTTAGTTATACCAGAAGATGTCAACCCCAATCTGTCTCAGGTTTAACTGTATCCTACTGTGTCACAGCCAACACATAGCTCAAACACAGCTTCTGAGATTAGGTTATATAGTGGCACTTTTTTCCCCTCATTCTTTCATACATTGGAAATGAATAAAGCCTTGGAAAAGGCTTTCTGGGCTATATAAAGATAAGCAGGAGATTTTTGTTTACATTTATTGCTCTTTGTGTATGTGTTGATGTAGTGAGTCAGAATAAACATGACAGCTTTACCTGAGAAGTTAAGAGTCTGAAAACAAATGTCTTATGTTTGGCAACAGGCACAGAAGATTTTTAAAAGAAACACCAAAAATAAACTTAGCAACATACTTTACAACTCCCACAGGTAAGCCTCATTCACCCAGGCAGACTCGCCAAAGTCAAGAAAAAATCAGAATCCTGTAATGCTGGGTGCTGAGCATCCCTCAGGCCCTGTATCCCACATGCTGCCTGCATCCTACACAACTGCCACTTGAAACCTGCCCCTACAGGGCTAACCTGTTCAGACAGCAATCATTGTCCTGAACAATAACAAATTAGAAGTTCAGCAAAGGCTGGCACAGTGAGCTAAACCCACAGAGCCCACATAGGAAAGAAAGAGACTGGGATAGGCACAGTTATTTATTTCCAGCTTTTATACACTGGACACCAGCTCAGGCAGGATGTGACATACGACACTATGGCCAGGATTTGAACCTCATCAGGAAGTGCTGGTGTGTAGCTGTCAGCCTCCTCTACCTCTTTGGTAATTCTGTTCTGATCCCTGTGACACCTGAATTCCTTGTGTATGATCCAGAAAGATGATTTTCTACCAGGGTAACAAGGAAGACAAGGAGATTGTGAAAGACACTGCTAACCCTTGATTGTGGTAATGGAAAGTTAATTCCACATAGTCTAAACCATTTTGGAGTAGGCAATGGATAGAGTACTTCCACCTGGCAGAAATTCCAGTTTCTTCCATGACAAATCTAGTCATGGAAGAAATAGAGGAAAATTTTGAAAGCTGGATATTATGAGTAACATATATTTAATCAAAAATAGATAAAAGATCAGAAGAACCATGAAAGCCATGAAAACTTCCATACTGTCAGTGTCTGAACAAAGCTAAATATTCTGAGTTGTAGCTTATCAGCTGAGAAAGCAGAAGATTAGCAGAGAAATCTGGATGGGTTGGATTTAGTAGGATGTCTGGCCCTAACCTCATGTAGAAGCAATATTTCAACTTTTACCTCCCAGTTAGAAGGTACCACAACACAAATTGACATCAAAAACATTGGTCTTTTGTCTGTATCTCCTTGATTCAATAAAACTGTATTGTTGAGGTATTCCCCCCTTATATTTAAAACCAAAGGTGAGCAAGCCAGAGATTAAACCATGAGTTTTTTAATCAAGACTCTTTGCTCTTGAGTGCCAAAGCATTAGGTCTCTTATAGGTTGGGACACAGCTGCATAGGCATAGCTATGGCTTGTACTAACCACAGTCAGAGAAATGGCAGACTGTCTCTTTTTTTTTTAATAGTATAGTCATCTTAGGAAAATATGCTGTAATAAATACATTCAAGAAGCAACAGAATAATTGCCCTTCCCAGGGCTGTGAACTCTAATTTTTGCCTCTTCTAGTGTAGTATCATTTCTTACACCTCAAGTATCACACATTCACACATTCACTAATGGTGTGTCTCAAGCTGAGGAAAGGGGAGGTATAACATGGTTCTCTGTGTGTTATATCTGGTGGGTTTTATTAGAAAATAAATGACTTTGTGTTATACCTGATGTTTTTTGTTAGAAAGCAAATTAAACATTAATTCTCCAAATTTTACCAGCTAAATGACATGGGGATTATTTTATCCTTCACTGAGTTCAGTTTGGCATCTTTTGAGGTCAGTGAGAGTTTTTTCATTGAACGTTGACATACATCATAATGAATAAATAATTATCCACAGTTGTTTGGTAGATGGGACCTCTGTTGTATTCCATATAATGGGAGATAGATATTTAGAGAATTTTCTGCTACTTTTATTTTTTCCTACTGTCCTGTGTGGACACCCTCTGCTTATAGCCCAATTTCCAGCAGAATTTTTTTCTGTTTAATGAAAGTGATCATTCTTCTAGAGAGGTTTCCTTCCTCTTGGTGGCATCTTAGCTGCTGACAAAGTCAATGTTCTTTGCGGAGTCAGGGCTCCACACTTGCTACCCTTAGGGTGGGAATAAGCTTCCTAGAAGGAATTAGTGCTGGAGGTGGTGGGATGAGCCCTGGATAGTAAAACTCCTTCATTCCCAGCCCAGGGAGTCCCCTGCAACTTCTGGGCCCAGTCCCTATGGTGTCCTTGCAGCATCGTCTCTCAATATAACTCACCATTAATCTTCTTCCACTTCTGCTTGAAATGTCAAAAAGCTTAAAAAAATTGGTGGCCCTATTAAATTTCTTGAGGAAAAATAATTTAATTTGAAACATTTCCTCATTATTACTTTCTTTCTCCAAGTTCCTTTAGTTTCATGAGTTAAGAGTACATAACTTTAGTTCCTGACCTTGAAGGAAATCTGATTCATCAGCAGCAATTTTATCTATCTCGCTCTTGTACACACATAGTACAGAAGCATATTGGTCAGAAAAGAACAGAAGAATGCATATGCCTATCAGATATGCTCAGGCCTGCAGGAACTACCAAATACCTTTCTATATACAAGAGGCAGAGCTCTTCAATGAAAGCTAAAGCATGTCAACTGCTTTTTTATGTGCTCCCCCAGAGCCCCGGAAAGGAACACAAAACTTGAGGTTCAATATGCTTTTTGTCCCCCTCTGTGGGCAGAAGACCTCCCTGCCTTGTGCTGATCAACCAGATATTTTACATTAGTATAGTTCTCCTACTTTACCAGCTGCCTTTCTGTCCCACAGTATGCACAGGTGGCAACTTCTGTTGATATCGGAGAGCATGAGGACTTAGATGTTACTATACTGTGCCTGTATACCAGTTTTCAGAATAGGGTTTTTTTGCTAGCCAACATTAGAAATCATCCTCAGCACAAGCCAAGACAAAAGCAAGGGAAAATACTTCTTTATAAAATCCAAAATAAGCAATAGGGTTGCAGAGATTTTTAACATATGGCTGGCAAAAAGGAAAGAAAACTTTCTTTAAAATCAAGTCCAAGAGGCCCACCATTATCTCTTTCCTTCTTGTCTCACTTTGTATCTAACTGCCAAACAAGATCTAAACCACATCTGACCCATGGGGACAGTGTCTCAGAGCTGGTGTACACCCTCCACCACAAATATATATTCGCAGAAGGGAACTTGCAGCCAAGGAGGAAGGCTAATTTATAACCCTTTACTCCTTGGAGTTTTGCATGAAGGTTCATTCAAATTCATCTCCCCTCCTTCATTCAGGTGTTGGCTTCAATGTCATCTCCCTGGATTATTTACTGGCCTAACATTTTCAATGCAAATCTCCCTTCAATAGGCCAGGTGCAAGTATCTCTTATCCTTTACTATCAGTAAATCATTAATCTGCAGAGGAGCAGAACACTCCCACTTATCAAGACGAATCTCAGTGTGAAGCTTTTCCAGGGTCCAAATTTCTTATTTCAAATCAGTGTATAGATAGAAAATCACAGCTGATGCTAACACTAACACATGATCTGTGCTTTTGGGGTAGGGGTCTGAGGGGTAATTAATGCACTCCAGCTTCTCCCTGAGCACTACCATGAGCCTGATGGCCACCAGGACTGGAGCAAAAGCAGAAAGAGTCCTTGTTGTCAAGTGTGAGAAAGGACAAGCATTTAATAGTACTTCAGAGTTTTAGGCTACAGGAATCCATGGCATCTGCAGCAAAGGATCTGAATAGATGTATTCTTCCATCAGATTCTAACATATATTTATTAATACAACATGACAAAAGCGGGAAAAGCCACAGCAGAATCTAAGCCTAAGAATGTCTTAAGGCTCAGTGACTCCAAGTCACCTTATAAAAAATGCCAGGAAGTCAGATGGGCCGCTGACTTGCAGGCGACCCTTGGACGGCCCAAGAGCACAGCTCCTGCCTGAAGCTGACCCGGAGCAGGTGTGCTGAGTATCAAAAAGCAAACCCTGCTCGGCTGTGCCCGCAACAGTGCCTCAGCCCCCACACATCACCTGGCCCTGCTCCAGAGACCAGTTATCTGAAACCAGACCCTGCACCGAGGCACGCTGAATGTGGAACTGTGGCGCTGAGTCACTCTGTTTGGGGCTGCCCCCACATTTAAAAACATTTTGGTTATTGATCTAAAGATTCATGACTCACAGGCTCAATATAGTGCTGGGTTTAAAAGACTGCTTTGTTCTTGGAAGTGACACATATGGTCTCCTCAGGGCAGCCACCCTCCTCTGCGACACCTGCTTCCTCAGAAGAAACTCCACAAGGACTTGAAGAGCTGAAAAAAATTAAGTAACAGGGGAAGTGGGCTGTGCAGCTATCACTCCATCCATACATCCTTTTCTAGGCTACAAGGCTCAGATATGGCAACATTATCCAATCTGTAGTGCATCACAGAGGATTACCATAATGTCGCCTCGCTTCCCAGGAGATGAATCTGAGATCTCCAGGACCATAAGGGATCATTCACTATGTGAAACTGTCTAACTGAACAGCTTTAGACCAAAAGAAGAAATCAAATTGGACTCTATAAACCTAAGAATGTGACCTTGACCTAAAGAAGCACTCTCTAAAGCCACAGAAATAATTAGGGGCCAAACTTCAAGGATCTCATCAAATTCATATTTGGAAGCAGAAGCAGCTGCAAGTGACCTTGTTGGTGCTCAGTCATGTTCAGAAAATCCAAGAGCATACTCTTTCATTGTGCTCTAGCATACTTTCCTTGCCTGGGGAAATTCATTTTGAATGTGTGATGTCTCTTTGAATTAACTGGCACGAGTTTTGTAATCAAGCACTGTTGAGCCAACAGGAAGACAAGGACTTATGGTATTTTAGTGTGGAATACACACAAAAAAGCCAAAAAAATTGGCCCAATACGCTGTAAAAGACCACAATATATGCATTCATTCATACAAAAATTAAGTATATAATCACATGATGAGCAAAGGACTTCATATGATGGTATACAAATTTAAAACACATACAACCCTATTTAAATAAACTGCACACTCTGCTAGATTCCAAAAAAGATGAAGTTACAATAATTGTCACTTTCGGTTTTATATAATTTTCCAAATAAAAATGTGAGAGTTGCCATTAACTAGTACTGACAATGCACATACAGTACACACATTTGTCAATTTCATTAACCTTCCAAATTAGGTATTCACAGGGAGCTAATGACAGCATAACACATCATTACAATATTCAATGCAATTTCATGGATATTATGTATGGGGAGAAATTTTAGGCTCTCTTGTTCTTACAGCTGTTAGAAAATATTATACTTTGCAAATATCACATTAGTGATCGGCAAATGCTAAATAGCAGAATCTGAATAGCTTGAATTATGTCCCACTCTCCCGCCTCTCCTCATCAGGAATGGGGGTTGCCTCTATTTGTGTCGTATTTGGCCGTAAGTAAGAAGTGCAAATCATCTGCCTGGACTTTCCACTCTCCTCACCACTGCTATTACAGCTTCCACAGCCCAAATTAGGATCCACGAGGTTTGCTCTTAATTTACCCATTAACTTTCTTGATGACCTTGGGCAAATCACTTAATTTCTTGCATCTGCAACAATTTCTTCTTCACAGGGCACAGTGCAGATAAAATCTGTTATGGATCATGGGGGACTGAAGTACTGGTAGAAGGGTTAATTTCCTCCTCATAACTCATAAGGGAGTTTTACTACAATGGGAAGAGGAGATCTTCCAGCTGGAAATGAGAGTGGGAAGGCACTGAGGATGAGAAGTAGAATGTGGGTAGGTGTGCAAATAAGAAGAAAACAACAGATACTTTGAATGATTTAAATTAAGGTTTATTTGGTGACAAGGTGGGAGAAGGCACTCAGAGGGGAAGCAAAATGACAGGATCTTAAGTAAAAGGAGTATTCTTAGGAAGTCAGAACATGGGGGAAAGTAACTTTGTGGCGCACAAAAGAGAGAGATGGGTCATAGGATTGTACCCCTCAAAAAATAACATGTTCTTACCATCAGGAAAGAAATATGAAAGGAAAAGATTGTTCTGCAAGGCCAGAAGGGGACATGAATGACAAAAACCAGATTTTTCAGCTTTGATGCACTTTAAAGGGTTTTCTTTTCTAGACCTCTTTGAATTCCTCAAACCAGTCATATTTGAATAAAGTCAGCAGGACTGAACCTCATAGAAATTGCTCTAGTTGTAGCAGAAAATCCTTAATTCTAAGACTTTTGCCTCTTTTGAATTAGAAAGCATTTAAAAAACAAATAAGGCATAGGAAATTCTCAATATTTTTCCTTCTGATCAGCATTAAAGTGTTTAAAAAATAAAAACCATCAGCAGTCACGTTATGGCAAAATAAACACACAGCCACGTGTAATCTAGGAAAACAACAAATTCCCATGCAAGCCATCACCTGCAGAAATGGTCAGAGTTACCCAAAGCAATTCTAATTGAGACTTGCCTTTCTGCTTGATGCTGTTTTCCCTGCAGATCCTACACAGAGCTCAGTATAGGACCTGTTCACCTCGTCAAACAGGACTAGAGCTAACTGCCCCTATAGCATTCCCTACCAAAGGAAAGTGGAGTTCTCCATAGGTGGCAGCGTGGTGGGCAGTGCTAGCACAGTGCTTCTAACCCAGTTGGCTATGTTGCATCTTAAAATATCTGAGGTTCTTTATTCATGGGAAACGCTTTGGATGGACCAGCTTCACAACAGCCAGCTCGTGTTAATTTGAATCACTTTGGTTTGCTTTTCTCACTGTTGCTCTCACTGCCAAGGGCTGTCAAAACACATTGTCCTGCTTTCAGAAAAGAGCCACATACTGTGGCATGGAGAGATACAAAACACAGCTGATAAAACTGCACAGAAGAGTTCAGCTGTCTTCCCAGTCTATGTATTTAAATAGCATTCTCCTATAGAAGTGAAGTGATTTGTACGTTAATTTGTCTTTCTTCCCCTCCATATGGAGCACCTGCTTCACTTAGCCACCTCATTTTGTATTTAGTTTTTTTCTTTTAGTTTAGTTTCCATTTTGAAGACTTGAGTAGCAGAAAAGTGAGCTTTTAGCCTTCTTCCTCTCAGAAGAGTTAAGTTACCCATCCAGTCGGTTTTGGGGGTTTAAAAGGTGGTACATTGGCAGACTTTTACTGCTCAGTGTCTCAACTTCCTACTGTAACACACAGAGAAAATATAGAACAAAATGGGTGACTCTGCATCTCCAATAATATGTAGGAAAAAAAAAGTAATGTTCCAGTTCTTTAAATTCTGGCCAGCACAAAACTGTCTGATAACCAGGGAAAAAAAATTTAAATAGCAAACTATATAAAAATAGCAAAATAAATAGCAACATCTTTTCTTATAGTTGGAGATTTACCACAGACAGAAAAAGAGCAATCTTTGACACAGGAGAGAGGGAATATTTTTAATAAGGTGCTGTGCCAATTTGGCTTGTTATTTCTATGCATAAACTTTCCTGGTGTCCTTTAAATTTTTAAAAAAAAAAAAAAAAAAGGGAAAAAGTTCAAGCCGGACAGAAGTGCCAGCAAATGTTATAAGCCAGTGGATAGCGGGTGGGTGGTGTGAAAACGTTTCATAACTGCTAACAGCAACCCTGTTGTGAACCAAACAGCTGTGCACAGAACACAGGTGTGCTGCACAACAAGGGCTATTCATGCCTTCCCACAGGGCGCTGGCCAGGTTTGTGGAGCCACAGCTGACCACATAAAGTATCGAGGATGGAAAAGGCTGGGAGTGAAATGTCCACTAAAAGTGTAAACACTGGACGCCACACAGGCACACACACACACATGTACATTTTAACACATTTTGCTCACTGCTGGAATGAAAAGTGGTAAGGAAAGCCTACTCTGCTGTGAGAAGCAGAGAATATAATGCCTTAGGAAGTTAATAGGAATGTTATGTGCACGAAAAAATAGGCAAATAAAACAGAATTGGGATACAGCACAAGCCAAAATATTCATAATTTAACTGAACATGTTGTTCCAATAAATTCTTTCCTCAATGTATCAAAGACATTTGTAATTACAGAAAATGCAGAAGATATTCCAAATAATGCTAGCATAGGGGTTACAGATTCTCTTTCCTTGTACAGAACCTCCAAGAGAGAAGACAAATTTCAGGAAAGTAAAATATTATGGTTAAAAATTAAAACCATTTCCCTTTCATATGCTCTGCATAAAGTGTTTTTGCAGCTTTTCTTCCACAAATATCAGCGCAGTAAAAGGTTGGGGGGATGGTTGGGTTTTGTTTCCTTTTTTTTTTAACAGGAGTTTTAGGAAATGGTTTAAAAAACAGTTCATGTGAAAAAGGAATGATAATCAGGAACCCTTGAGTTCTAATTCTGGATATAGAAATCCTGCGTTGGGCATTTCACGTGAACACACACGCAAATATTATGATTCAGTTGCAAAAGGTAGAATACCTCTGTGGAAAAGCAAAGGACTGCCTGCCCAAGCAGACCTTCTCTATCTTTTGTACCTATTATGAAGAGGTAATTATTTGTTAAAAACACAGTCTCCAGATACAATATTTGTAGCCACGTGGTACACATGAGGAATGCTTTCGAAATGTAGATACAGAAAAGCCACCTTTCATGAAAAAACATGGCAATGAAAATACAACATACCATAACCATGATGCTGACTAATATTTCCACATACAAAATTCTCACCAGCCAGTTCAAGGTGAAATGCCAGAAAAAACCAGCTTTGACACAGCAAAGCCCTGTTGTCTGATTCCTACCACTGCTGGTATTCCTGGCTTCATTTCTGCTTTGAAAATAGACTACAAGTTATTGAGACTGAACAGGGTTGATGTGTCAGCTAATAAAGTGACTCTATGATACAAATATATATATAATAAAGAGAATAAGTATCCCTATAAACATAGAAAATCTTCCAATTCACCAAGTACCTTTTCGTATGAACAGAGTGAAGAACCCTGGTTTCTCTTTCGCACGATAGCCCCATTTCAAAGACTTTTAAATAATGAACCAAAACTCCTGTTCATTGCAGATGTAGGGCCTCAGTACAATGGTTAGAGATGTGCAAGAGCAGCATCAGAGATAGGTTCACTGGGTGGCTGCAGCCACACATCTTTGGCTCCCGGCGGTGGAGGCCTAGATGTGTATCTGCCCAACGCTCGGAGTGTGGCTGTCCCACCCCATGAGCAGCAGCTGGTGGTCAGCCCCCTGAACCACACGTCAGAAAATAGCACACACCAGCCCCGCTGTTTGTGCGTTATGGCCACTATCTGGGGTAAACTGAACATCCTCTCTCACCAGCTACAAAGGTCTAGAGAAATGCTTTTATCACATTGTTATTTTTACTTTCTACTAAGATGGCCCCAGCTGTCACAGGAAAAATGGGTCCCAAGATCCACCAAGATCAGCAATTTGCACGTGCGTTTTTGATGCTGCTTGAAAATCTGATTAAAAATCCAGTGTTTGACACCATTAAAACACTTGTAACTGAAAAATGGCCTGCAGGTCTTCACTCATCCAGTCAAAACAGGCAGCTGTGCTCCAGCGGGACACACATTTCTCATTAGTCACAATTTTGCCCATAAAGCTCAAGAAATGGAGCCATCTCAGGAAATCAGAGTGTATTTCACACTCTATCTCTATTAAGTTCTTGGCCTCTCTGCCAAGCTGGTGAAAAGTGCCTGAAGTGGCTGATCATCCAGATTTGGGCTGAGATCCCCAATTTATCACCTTTAATCCAATAAATAATGAACATATTCAGAGGAGCAGAGGAGTTAGCTCTGCTTCTTATCACTGCTATTCCTACATGTGTCTATGATGTTGCAGGTATTTAGTCACACTTTCTTGTCTATAAAATATGCTGTAGAAATTTAAGTAGTACTAAGGCAAAAATAGTGCAAAGATTGGCTAGCAGCTTGCAATTAGGAACACTTCATTCGTCACAGCTTACTTAGAAGTGATTTACACTTGCCTCAAAATGTTGAGCAAACCTGAAGCACATACTCACAAAATTCTCAAATTCCTTTTGGAAATCTCCCTGTGACTGAGAAACTCAGCTTCTTTCCAAAAGCACCAGAATCTGATGTCTACCAACAGAATTATATCTATCTGTCTTGCAGCATGGCTGTAAGCCAGCATCCCGTATTTAAAAAGTCACTGAGCAAATTACAGGACCATTGGATCTATCTCTCAGTAAGTCCTAATACTATACTGGAACCAACACATTTGGCTTATATATGATGTAAATTGTTACAACAATAATAACTTTGAGAAAGGTTTTCAAAAACTAGAAGAGCTGAGGATCTGGACTGTCAAATTTGTCAAAAAAATGTTTAAACGATGTCACTGGCTCTCCATTTATTCAATTGCTACAGGTTTATTCTAGCTATGCTTGAGCAAAAGTAAGACCAATTCCAGCCCAAGCAGATCTAACACCTTTGAAAGGAAACCTTCACATTGATATTCTCATATTAAACCTTCCAATCAGTCTTACAGAAACCCTATTTTTATGCTTTTTCATGTGGAAATGAATGACTTGCTGTTCTTTTGTGTGATAATTTAGCTAAGCAACAATTATTACTTTGTGTCCTCAGCTGTGGAAAGGACAGAGTTGAGTTACTTCAGTTCATTCCCTATCCTCTCTCCTTGGAATTATAAATTATATATTTTTTTGTCTTTATAAGAAGTTTGCAACCAGAAATAAATCAAACTCATCCGAATATTTACCTCACCTAAATATTACTATAGAAATTCAGTTTCTAATCTCAAACACAGATAAGACTTTGCACTCATATTGTTTCTTAAAAATTGTTGATACGTTTTTCACATCCAGACCAAATTTTGCCCTTCAGTTTCTTAGAGAGATCTGTACATAAGGGTTAAGAGCAAAAAGTGAACAGAACAAGTGCTGTGTAAAGAAGAATTACAGTGTGTAAAAAATAAAATCCTTGTTCATTAGATCCTTTTATTCAAGAATTGTGATTTTATAAAGTTCTTAGAGCAAGCTTCTACATAAATTAAATCGCTGATTAATATAAATTATGCAGGTTATCTTTACAACAATAGATTAGTATACTATTAAGTCACACATATTATCTTCTCATTAGTTATTACAGTGGTGAGCCCAGTGGCACTGGCATAGCTAATGCCACTGCAAAAATTCAAAGCCCAGTGAAGCCTTCCATGAAAAAATCACACTAATCACTTCTTAGAAGCAGATTACCTTCAAATGAGAAAATGTGAAGAAATTGCACCAACTGCAGCAAACAAAAAACCTACTAGTTATTTAAAGAAAATTGCACACAGCAATCTTGCCAAGATGTTACAGTGTCTCCATCACAGCTGGAGGTGGATGGCTTCTATAGGCTTGGGCAATTCACATTTCAGATTCTTTTCCCACTGCCCACATGTTCAATTTTACTCAACAGCAAGCCCTATTTCTCCCTTATTTACCTTCTAAAGCAAAGCCTACATTGGTGGGAATGAACACCAAAGTGACACTTAGAAAAAGCAACATCATTTGAACAGCTGTAGACAGTCTGTTATTTATCAGAAATTTTAACAAAGGCCACAGGAAAAAAGCGGCAGTTCAGCAGAGAGCGAGTCCTGCCCTAGCACAGCTGTTACACAAGATGCGAAAATTTCAAAATGAGAGAGTAAACACCACTCTATATTCTAGAAAAGAGGGAAGAGATGTTTCTTCCCAATCCTTGGAAATAGCAAACTTAACACTAATGAAACGCAAACATCCCCCCACCCCCAGAATACAAAAGCTGGGATCCAGTTGTGATGCTTTCCTTTTGGAATTACTTTGCCCACACTACCCACGGGTAAAAAGCTACAGATGCTGGACAGGCCTCCAGCAGCAGTAAACCAGGACTGCTTCATTGATGTTCACGTTCACTGCTCTGATGGGTTGCTGGACAGGCACAGAGTTCACAGACACACTCTGCCAACAGATCACAACTTGATGTACTGCAATTGGGAAAACACACAGGGTAAACTCTGCCTCCACTAACCAAATTTGTTAAAAGCAATGCAGAGACCGTTTCAAGGATCCTTTCAACAGTGCTTTTATTGAGGGCAGGAATTGATGCTCCTGTAATATTAGTATTAAGAATTCAAAACTGTCCCCGTCCTGCACATGGAGACAAACTGATGGCAGCTCTAGCATGGGAGTTTGATTTAGCTGCTCTGTCATTTAGAGGTTCTCACTCCTCAGTGCTATCATTTACAGCTAAGATGGCAAATGTATAGAAGAAAAAAAAACCCAATCCTCCCCTTGAATGAAGGTAGTACTTAAAAACACCCTCCTGACAGCAAAAGGCAAGCCAATCACAGCCCAGCTTTGCACCAATACTGCAGGCTCTATACAGGCCTGCACTATTGGAACCTGACATACAAAACAGCCTTACATGGAGCAGTGTGGTCCTCAAAACACACACCCAACATGTTAGAGAGCTGAAGCGTGTCCCACTGCTCACTTACTTGGATGCAGGGCTGAAACTAGTGCCTGCAGACTCTGTGGAGGTTGAGCAGTGCATGGAGGCAGGCAGAAGCAGAAGGTCCCACCACCTGTGCATTGGTTGTTTTCACAGGGTTCTATCAGCACCTGTCACCATCTTTCCTCTTAGCTGGTTCCTAAAAATTACAATGGGCCAATTTTCCCAAGATAAAACATACACCTGGACAGCTGTTCAGTTACATACCCTGCTTTACCAAAGGCGACATCTCAGGCTGACAGAGGATGCTAAGAAGTGGAAAGAGGGGCTGCTGATTTCTAACACAGGCATTTGCCATCTTTATGTCCTGATCTCTGTAAAGAGATGTTTGGGCCATCAGCGTCTTCCAAACAGTGCATGTGGAGATCAGGTGCCTGACCTAAGGCCCAAAAATCCTGCTGTGGGAGGCAGACACCATATCTCCACTGAAGAGGACGATGGACAGGTCCAAATCTGCCCTACTTCAGATCTCAGACAGGCAACAGCCTCAAGAGACAGAGATGGCCAAGATCCATGTCAGGCACATCTACAACTAAGTGATGCTCCAGCAAGAGTGCTGCTGGCCACCACTGCAGTGCCCAGGGGTCCACAGGCCTCCAAAGGGTACCACAGAGCAAACTAGCCAGTAATGCAGAAGATAACAGGAGATACAAGGGTGGCAGGGCAAGTATTTCTCTGTTTAATTGTGCTATTGGCAGTTTTCTTCTCTTCTTATTGTTATGTCTGGGGAAATCAGGGAAACAAGGTCTGGCCATCTGGGCATCTACAAGAGCAGCTGTGTTGTACAGACACCTGTGCCTCGCAGGGCTGACACCAAAAACCAGGCACGAAGAAACACGGGCTCTGTATCCTGAGCACCACGGATATACTTTGACTATTTTTCATACAAAACAAAATAAAAAGGCAGCACACCATGAGAAAAACTGTATTTGAGGCATCTAGAAGTCAGATACAGGCTTAGATATTAAACCTTAATCTTCTACCATCCTTTGAATGTCTGAATCGCTAGTTCGGGGGTATTCTGGGCTAAGCACTATCCATCTCTCTTGTTGGAATAACTTCATTTTGTGTAAACAATAACACATTAACTGGAAAGGGAATCCCAATCATCATCTTCCACCTACCATTGAGTTTTTCACTATATAAAGCCTGTATTTCTCTCCCTGATTCCTAAAGAAAAATTTCCATTCAGGAAAGTGAGAGGCCCATGACAAAAAGGCTCACGGTCACTTCAGAGAACTACACTGCTTGCCCACCTCTAAGCACTGGGCTATTGGTTAGTCTGGGGTACAGGCTGGGGTAGGTGACCAGAAACTCATCACATTTAAGGCATCCTGGGGTTGCAGCAATCTGACATTTGCCAGTGAAACACTGTGTAGTCAGAATTATTGCTGACCATCATTCCCCAAATACAGCTATTTCCTCTGGTTATTCAGTAAGCAGAAATCTGCTGCAGTGCTCTGAATGCTCTGTGCCTTATATCATACCCCAAAGGTCCAAAGCAATACGCCAAAGAAATAACATTCTAGCTGTGCTCAGTTATAACACCATGGACAATGAAAAAGCTCAGTTTTCCAGTTACTAATAGAAAATTATAAACTTCTGAATTTTAAATAATTCACTTGCAATATTTTCCTTTCTAAAACAAATGTTCACATTTCTAGGAATTGCTGACTACCGTGTTTAAAATACGGAGCCCATTTTTGCTGTGTCTAGGGAAGGAAAAGTAAAACATGATGCACAAACTAGGAAAACTGTATAAAAAAATATTGGCTGCAAAGTCTGTGCTCCTGAAGACAACCAAGGATAACATTTAACCAGAAACAGGTTTAGAAATTCAGCTGTCAGTATTTCCCCTAAGCACCAGAGACTCTAAGTCTGCAGATAAATTCCTGATTCATACAAATACATATGCTAAATAAGTGTATGAATCAACCAAATTTTTTCCGAAAATTTATTGAGAAATGGCCATTCAAAAACTGATGTGCATGCAAATTGATATATACATCTATGATATATAATGCATGACTTTATGTGCTTCGTTTCACTTTCAGAGTAAAGTCTAATTGTTATTAGGAGAGCAGGATTAGTGTATACCTGTTAGTCAGGTGTTTACAGAACTTGCCTGTATGAAACATTATAGGTTAAAACCCGTTTATACTACTTGCATCCACAGCAGAGTTTCCACATACAACCTCATGTGTTTCAGCTTTGAAATTTAAAGCACATTAGCTCAGTGTTAACTTAGGACATCAATGTCTTTATCTGGAATAAGCCAAAACACTTTTTAATTTTTTCTTACCCATCAGCTGTTCACCAGAGATTCAACATGTAGTTTCATGTTCACAAATTATACCAATTGAAATACAAAAGCTGAAAAATGTAAGAGGGGAAAACAAAGTAAAAATAATTTATAAGAATTTTTTTTTCAAAAATAATATCAAAATAATTCATAAGAACTTACGTAACCCTCTCACTCAAATTTAACAGTCTTCAGTGGCACATGAACAAATGTGTCTTCTGAACAAATTTTTTTTAGCAGAAAATATAGCCTCTGCTGAAATAACTTCTAGGTTTTCTTTTCAAAGGACTCTCGTATTGCTGATAGGTAACTCTGCCATCTATATATACACATATATATATATACATATATATATGTATATAGTACTTCATACATTTTCCATAGCAGAAAAGCTATGCATATATTTTCGCTCTCATACAATATCTTGGAAAAATTCTAGGGTCTATTACTACTATTATTTTATAAGATTCAAAACAGAGGACAAAAAAAAAGTTATCTCTTTTCTGAAATCAAAAATCTAAATTTTAGCGAAGGTATCACTAAGGACAACCAGCCAAAGAGATGAGGCCATAGCAACACCTTCACAAGTCTTCCAGTTTAGGAAAAGGAAAAACAAATGCCATTGTCACATTTACTTTAAATTGATAATAATAGGGGGCACAGGGGTTCTGAGCCAATTCTTACCTAAGGCAGCAGAAAGATATGTAATGGCTACAGTGGTGCTTTGGATCAGAACTAATATTTCTATCCAATTGAAGCTAAAGTTATAAAGCAACTTAGCTCACTCTGTTAAACTCAGCGAACCTTACATTTTGCAAATGCCTGATGAATGCCTTTGAATAAGCAATGCTCTGAATAAGGTGAGTTTCAGGGAGACATTTAAATGGATAACAACAGCTTTTCCTTGAAGAGCACATTATCGATGTGAAATCCCCCAGCTGTACATTGCTGGAGGCTGGGACTGCACACTGTGGGAGTGCCCTGCTACTGTGCCAGTATCTCCCGTCATCCTCTGTCAAAAACAGGACACCAAGCTGGGGACCTTTGTCTAAAATGGCTTTTGAACCTTCTTATGCACTATACAGAAATTCAGACAGGTATCTTTGTAAAACTTCTTCCCTCTCCCCTCATACTCCCCACTCTCTCACAGTTACAGCATTCACAGTCATCATTCCACAAGTCTTATTTTCAAAACTTTTCCATTTTAAATCACTGTCAAATTAAAATCATAGGATCAATTATAGCCAAGCGCAACAAGCAAGTGGCTTAAACTTATTTCTTCTGATAACAAGGTAGTGCAGGGCTCTCCCTACCTAGCATTTTACTAGAGCATCTCTCAGAAGCATTAGCAGAAGATTACACAGTCCTTCTTGATTATCTCAGACCTTAAATTTATTATGCCCCTATCACACACAGCTATTATAGTAAACTGCAGGTTTGTAATTGCTCTCAGTGGGAGAAGTTTCAAGCCCTTTATTTCTTCCTCAGAAGGATATTGGGCCTGATCCAATTCAGGCCAGACTCATACTGTTCTCTTCTCTAAAAATCTATTTCCTTTTTTTTTTAAGATTAATTCAAGCTACAAGATACCATCTTTCTCTCTGGCCCTTGACCTTCTAGATAACCCTTCTTTACACCAGAAAATTATGTGTAGGAGAATATAATATTAATTATAAGGCAGCATACCTTTGATTTAAAATCAAACAAAAATATGATAATACCACTGAAGAAAAAAATCTTAACTGTAGTTCATCATATAGACAGCAAGTAAAATCAAAGTGTAGCTGTGAGCCAGTATTAACAACATAAGCATACTCCCCTCTGATGCAGATGCAGTCACTCAGTTGTGTTATCACTTGAATGCAGGGGTGGGATCCTTGCCCACTCATAAGCTGTTTCCATTTGCCCCAGAATCCCCCTGAGGTTCTGCCAACCAGCTGAGAAGAAAAAGAGCCACTCACTCTGGGGGCCCCTCTGTGGCAACCCTGTTGCATGAATAATGAGACACCCACCCCTCGCCCCTACATACACCTATACATCACTTGTAATTGTACTCTGGTGAGTTTGTGTCTGGGGATTCTCTTAAAGTAAGAGGTGTTTCTCTTTCCAGTTAGTTATTCTCTGTGAAAACGCAAACTTTGATGCCTTTTCTTTTCAAGCCACCTTAGAAATATTGTTCATTATTAATTAATATGTGTAAGAAAAAAATGCAGCTCAAAGATTTTGTAGGAGATCAAAATAAATAATAGTGCTTGCAAGGGAAGGTGGTACTTTTATTCCAGCTTGATGATGTTTCCAGGAATTCAGAGTTTAACAGTAGCTCAATAAGGCAAACAGTCAACACATAAGCTTAGTTGTCACACATTAGGAGTATACAGAACCTACCCCTCCCAGAAGATTTACTCACTGCTCAAGCTCCTCTGCTTGAGAATTCCCCACAAAAATTGCTTCCAAAGAGAAAAGTCAATAGAGTTCTTCATTGGACAGAAAGATGCTATAATCAGGTTCAGAAAGTGATTAGCATGGAAAAGATTGCTGATTTAGGAACTAACATTAGTGACAAGTCTCCTAGCATTTAATTTTGTTTGTAATCTGCACCACAAAGGCTACTACTCTTCCCAGATCCTCACTATTGAGTTAAAACAAGAGAAGGACTAAGACCAGCTTACAATATTTGCCATTTCCAGCTGCTGGTTTTGTCTTCTGTTTAAATGCTATTCATTTCTAGTTTACTACATTTTCAGCAGAAAACAATCGACTGTACAAAACTTAGATTTGGGACCAATTCTATATTTAGAAATATTTCAAAGCTGGGGGCTTTTAGATAAAAAATTCTCATTTAATAAAGGATTAGAAAGTAACAAAATGGTCATGTACCTATATTTTATAAAGCAACTAACCAAGGTAAGCTGAAAGATGAATATTGAAATGCCTGACTTTAATTGGTGAGTTAAAATGCTTTACAGTCAAAATTCAATTGCATGATATATAGCACTATTGAGCAAACTTAATATCCTTTGGATGGATGTCATAATTATGTATTTTCATAGCTTAAAATGCTTCATTTTAGTACTACATGTCCTGTGTTACGCACTTATATAATCTAGGGTTGATTTCAATACATGTACAATGTATGCTATGCTTATGTTACTAGAACACACTGTCTATTTTAATTGAAATTTAACATTTTTTTCTACTTCAGAGTACAAATCAATCATTGCTTTCTCTCAGTCTCTCCAATCAGCTGCATAATAAAATACCCTTAAGACCCCACATATTGTTGCCTCATAAGGCAAGTGCTGTAATATTTTGGTTTATATGTATTGGTGACACACCTGAGTTTTTATATTTAAGAACATCTACATCAGTGATGCACTAAAATTTGTACAGTTTATGTGCTGAACTGTCAGAGACTCTCTGGAAAGGCAAACCTCAGCAACAATGCTGTGGCATGACACAAGATCCAAACTAAGGATGTTTGTGAAATGGCTTTCATTGAGCCGAAGAGATTTTATGAGACTTCAGCACAGTAAAGCATTATTATGGCAGGACTATTAGGGCAGCTCACTGTTTACCCAGCACAGTCTTATTTCTGGTGTATGCAAAAAAAGTGTGAAAATAAAGACTACTTAGGCTACAAATACAAAATCTATTATCCCCAGAAATGTGGGGACTTTTCACTGTTTCCTATAACAACCTTGTCACACTTTTTAAGAATTGTCATAATAAGGAAACAGTCACAGCATTGATTTACTTAAAACTTTGCTACTGAGAACAGTCCACTTTGCAAATTGCCAATTAGTCACGTTCAAGTAGTTACTACTACAAATTTGCTGGAATGAATAACTAAAATAACAACTGCTTTGATTTTTTTTTCATTTTTAATCTACTGGAACTTGACCTTTGGGAAACTGAGATTTTAAAAATGCTCTACATGCTGATTTAAAATATGGAACCTGGAATTAGCCCAAAATGATGATATCCTCATAAAAAGGCATGCTGGTCAAATTTGTTAGTATAAAGCATAGACATCCAGGCTTTAAAGACCCATGTGCTGAGAGAGTCTCACATTGACATGGCTTTAAAGGTCACATACATACTCTGCCTCAATTGAACCCCAAGGGATGCTGTGGCTAAGCACACAAGATGTTCAGACACTACAATCAGGTTTAAATGGGCATATGGCAGAAGAAATCTGTTCCCATAGGAGGAGGAAAAGGAGAAGTAATATCACAAGCAAAATTAAGAAAAATCAGGATGACAGCGTATTACTAAACTAATAGAAAGGGTGATACAAAAGGGAGGAGGTTGAGTTGCAGAGAGACACTAGAAATTAAGAAGGTAATTCTGGGAGCATGGCAATGCATTCAGTGTTCTTGCTGACCTTCAGCTCGAAGAAAATGTCATTCCTTTTGATTCATTTGGATTTTGGTACATTTCATATTTATCTAATGTTTTCAGTACAAAGCAATCTAATCTCAAAAAAAAAGAGCTTGGTTTGAAAGCTTAATAAATGAGGGAGTTCACACAGGACAAAGAAGTAGATGAGGGAGTAAGGAATGGTGGTTTTTTCCACCTGTTTAAAGACAAACTTCTTTCATACACTGGCATCTAGACCTCAGAATGTCTCAGACACTACTGCCTCTGTCTGGCAGGCCTCACTTACAGAGCAGAGGTCAACCTTGGTGAAAAGTTTGGACCCAAATCTGTCTATGATACTTTCTTCTTCGGTTTCCTTTCCTTGGGCTAATAAGACAGAAATCAGCCTTGGAAAGAATGAACATCTTGTGAAATAGTTTTCCCTCCTCCATGTCTGAACCCAGCTCTAAACATGCAGCTTCAAATGCAGAAAGGCTCATTTGCCTTCCAAAATACATTTTTTGAAAGCATTTAGCTCCGCAGTATCAATAAAAGTGTAAGGGGCAGGTCTGTGAATACCTCTTTGCTATGGGCACAGGAGTGCAATGTATCATATTCATTTTTCACATAAGAAATAATATAGAGGAACACAGATTTAAAAAAAAAAAAAACTTTCATTATGCCTTTACCATCATGCATATTTTTAAAAAGCCATTAAAGGATGAAAAAAATCACAAGACTTTCTATTTTAAAAACTCCTCAGGTCTACAAAGTCCTTTCTCCACCTGCCTGGAACAACGTCATTCTGGGGAAGACTTTTCCACATGGACATATGACAAATGATGCAAAAATCCTCTTCTGACACCTGCTCTATTGTAGCCAAACAAGGCAGGGAGTATTTGGTAGCCCCCATCAGTCTGGGAGCTGGCTGCTGCTGGAGCTGAATACAGAATGGAGGGAAGGCAGTCCAAAAGAGGTAACACCAGGAAACTGAGGAAGAGAGGCAAAAACCTCCTGGACCTGGCCCCCAGTTCAAGCTCTCACTCGGATGTGGACTCCTCCCAAGCACAGTGCAGATGGCAAGTGCCTTTGCAATGACTGGGAAGGACTGAATTGGGTCCTTTTTTTCCAAGTTTCAATTTTTTGTGGCTCATTTGTTTCCTTTGTTTTTCTTAACAGTGCATTCTAACAATATTTTAATTAAAACCCTATCTATATACAACTTTGACTGCATCTTAATGAAGGGGGTTTTTGTTGGTAGTTTGGGGTTGGGTTTTGTTGTTTTGCTTTGGGTTTTTTTGGTCTGGTATTTTTCATTTATAGTTAAAATATCTAATTACCAAGGAAACTATAATGAAATCCACTAAATGTGAAACAACAAACAGAAATTCCAATTAGCAGGGGGACTGATAAAAGAATTTACATTTCCAAAGCTGTAGCCAGATACTTTTTCTTATTATGTTACCTGTTATTCATTTCATGCTATCAAAGTTCCTTTGCACAACAGAGAAGCATTTATAAATTCCAGCCATGATTCTTCACCCAGATAAGCAGCATGTGAGGGAAGGAAGGAGTCAGCAGCAACAAAAGAAACCTAGGAAGCTTCAATGAGAGTTTGTGGTGAGAAAATCCTGAGATTTTTGTTCCTTTCTATTTTTCCTATCTGTCTAAATCCCACATACCTGTTTCACCCACAGGAGCACAGTTAAATCCTTCAGATATTTTTGCCAATTTTGACTTTAGAGCCAGAAGAAAATAACAACAGCTCCTAAGACTACTGTAGAATACTTCACCTGCACACAGGAAAAATTATGTCAGAAGACATCTGACTAACTGCTGCTTTCACTGATTTTGCCCCCAAGAAGACTAATCATCTACCGCAATGTCACTCCACATCACTCTGCTGAGAAGCTGCAGCTCAGCTTTTGTTTACAGACTTTTTAATTACCAAGCATGTCTCCCGCAAATGAAGGAACTATTCCGCACAGAGTAACTGCACTGTCACCATCGCTGCATTCAGGCAGACTCTGGAAATTATTAGTAAGATAATTTCTTACAAGAGTGAATTTCAAGCTATCCATTAGGAAAAAAAAAAAAAACAAACACGCACACCAACAAACCACCAAATCTCTTTTCAACATAACATTTAACAGACTTTAGGTGGGAAACAGCAGTTGTAATGACAGTACTTCAGTGTTCTCAACAGAAAACCCATGTCTCAAAACTCAGATGTATGGTAAAATTCAGCTTTGTCAAACAAAATTTTCAGCTGATGTAAAATCAGACAGTAGGATTTTTCATATTTCACCTTTCAATGTTAATAGCCAGAGAAAAAAAAGGTACCCTTTTCTAAACTTTTACAAAAAATCCAAAACATTTTGTTTAAAGAAATAGAAAAATACAGGATTGTGGAGGACTGATGATTTTTGTTGGACTGTTTTTGTGGGAAACTCTCTTTTACTCCCTCCCTTTTTTTGTTCCCTCCTTCTCTCTCTGCTCCAGGGACTCTGGCTGGAGCAGTGGCAGCCAGGAGACCACTCCTACTAAGGGCAGCAATGAAGTTCGAGCCAGGTTCCACCTCCACAAGTCAACGCTGTTGCCTGACACTGGGGTGGTTGGGAGTGAAGTAGGTGGCACAAGGAGCCAAATTAATCCCTTTTTTCAGGAAAACTGAGAATCCTCTGAAATAGTCACATCTGGTCAGGGTATAGGTACCCCAGCGTCCTTGTACCAGGAGGCCTCTTTGTGAAAACTCAGACACAGAGGTGGAAGGGTTGCAGAGAGAAATGGTCTTTGAGCCAGAAGTAAGGAGCAGTGCCCAAATACCCTTGCCCAAGTCCTGGGAACCAGGATCTTGACAAATATGGTGAAGCTCAGCTATAGCTATCAATAACAATATGCATCACCAGCTCTGATGACACTATCAAAGAAAAACATGGAGCTGATTTTATCCTTTGTCTCAGTCCTCTTTGAATCTTAATTTCAATATCTGCTTCATCTTTTCGTATTTTGTTGTTTTGCCTCCTTTGTATTTTCTGCTTGCCACTACAAAATATTGGGTAATAACACTGTGTACTGGTAGAAAGGCAATCTGCTCCCCAGAGCTGCCAGTAATTCAGTGGTGTGGGAACTGATTCATGTGGCCACATGTAATTTGTATAGCACTTTGGGACCCTTTTGGAAGAAAGACACTATAGAACAGTCAGATCATTTGCATTATAAAGGTTCTGGTGGCTGTTTCTTGGATTAGACACTTTAGATTTGTATAATGTTTCTATATCAGAAGAAACAGGAGCCAAATTGGAGAAAAAAGTCTTTTCCCTAAAGTCAGATATACATTCCATATATTAAGTATTCTATGTTCATTAGGATTCTGATTTTCATTTTGACTTCCAAAACACACTTCTCTTCCAGATTCTCTTTCATTGTATGAAAGCAAACCTTTTGAACATTCGAATTAAGGTGTTGTTTTTCGAGTTTAACATAAACATTGTGGTTTCCTGGCAGTAAACCCAACCATAGAGGCAATTCAAAGCACCCAGCTTCCCAGATCATTGGATGAAATAGCATAGTGACTCTCTTTGATGGGAGAGTCCTCCACTGACATCAGGGAGCATTCATCAGCGCTTCCTACAAACCAGTATCCAGGAAGGGCCAATAAGATTGTTCTGAGCCAAAATATATCATCTCTTCCTATAGAAAGAGCACCTGGAAAAAAAGGAGGCTGAGGTAAATAGGAATATCTGAATGAAGAAAACATCATAAGTAAAAGAGGGGTTAAAATAAAAAGAAGTGTAAAAAAAAAAATTTTCTGAATCCTCTGCTCTAGGTGTATTACTGATAAAAAATAAGATTAGCTTCACTGACTTCAAACCACAATTTATGCCAGATAAGAATCTGCTTGACTTAATTTTACTCCTTACCTTTTTAAACAATGAAATGACACTCTTACCTTCAGCAACAGGTGAGCAAAATAGATTCTGTACCAATAATAAGAATTCATACTTTTTATATGGCTTTTAGCTTCTCTCAGTAGTTTAAAAATACCCCACAGAGTGTTTTTACCCATATTGTAACACCAACTACTTCCCTGTACAATAGGCTTACTCCAGTTTTTGTTGGAATTACTCCAGATACATTCAAATGATTGTACAATCACTCAGTATCCCTCTGACCAAATTTATATATATGTGCCATATGCTCCTGTGCCAGCACAACACTAAACTGTCACATTTTCGTGTCATTTCATATAAACAGACTCTTTTCCTTTTTTAACTAATTTTTTATAGTGAAGAAGCTGTTCAACATGATACTTCTGAGTAGGGGACACAGTCAGAGATTACACTTTAACATGTACAAAAAGAGCATCCTATTTTAAGATATTCTGAAGAAGTCCTGCCATTTATATACGTGTGGTGTTAGGACTGACTGGATCTGCTTCTTTATTGCATGACAATCTAATTATGCTGCACTTTCTCCCACTTGGAGATGGACCAGAAGTTCACTGCAGTTACCACAAATCTAACTTTGGGTCAGGACCTTATTTTGTAAGAAATGGTCTGTCTGCAGTAGGACTTAACTGCTGGTGCAAGCAGCTATTCAGTGTGGGGATGAATGTCACAGTCTGGTCCCGAGAATTTTTTAAAGAATTCTTCCATAACTTATCAGGCATGTTCTAAAAAGTTTGAGCAAAACCTATAAAAAAAGATGATGCTAAAGCAAGTTACCCTAAGGAAATACCCCAGTAGAGAGTGTGACAATGTCATCAAATAAAACAAGATAGACATCTATTATTTAAGTTATTACAAAGCATTTGGTGTCATACTCAATAAATAATATTCCAGAAAGTTTAAATGTAATCCTGATGGACACTTAGCAAAAATAATTTTAAAATGAATAGCATATGTGGAGAGTATCTGATGGTTTTCCACTCTAAAAAATGAAAAAGAGCTATTTGTGCCAGAAATTGACACTCTTCCAGTTATCGCTGTGCTCCAATACAGTATGCTGTGTGCATAAAATATCCTCCCAGTATAATGTGCACCAGAAGTGTAGGGGGAGAGTGAAAAGGAAGGAAAAAAACCCACCACTGCTGTAGTTAAGAATTGCAGGCTGCTGGTTATTAAAGTGCCCTTCGTTCACCTGCTACATCCAAATCAACAGTGCAGTGATTGGCGCTTGCTCTCGTAAGCGGGTATTGTGTGAGCAGTGGGCAGCTGGAACCCTCCGAGAATCTTCACTTGTCAGAGATGAATCAATCATCTCAAAAGATGTCAGCATCTGCCCAAACCATTTTATATTAGAATAAATGGCAGATGGTGGTGTTTTTATATTTAATCAGTTCCACCAAATGCAGTTTCATCTCTTATAAAACTAAACCATCTGCAGTGTGTAGGTGTACAAATCTAGCTAAATGCCCACTGCAGAGCCTTTCCTCTTAAAGGTAAACTGTACATGTTTAATATTTGTGGTTGCTAAGTTCACTAAATTTAAAAAGCTTTAACAAACCATTCTAGTTTTATTAACACTTTCATTTTATTTTTATCTTTCAAATATTTGGTATGAATGGTCCATGCCTAACTCTTGCTTTTGAATCTTATTATGTAAACTGATCATACTTGACAGTATTAAAATATTTTCTATGCAGGATCATTCCTTCCTTCTCTCTATATAGCCTCAGGCCCAGCTTCATAAAGCAAGGCACAGAAAGAGGCTTAGTGACTCATCCAGGACAGAAGACCTCAACAGCAGTATAACTCAGAAAAAAAAAAAGGTCTCACCTGGCAGAATCAGACTGAAAGTCTTGACCACAGTGAGGCTTTCTCTTTATTTTAGCCTGACTTTTAATATCATCTCCTATAACAGCCTCATAGACAAACTGATCAAGCACAGACTAGATTAAATGGACAGCGAGGTGGACTGAGAACTGGCCAAACTGTTGAGGTCAAAGGGCTCTGATCAGCTGCACAAAGTCCAGCTGGAGACCAGCCGTTAGTGGAATATTATGGCTTTGATACCGGGACCTGTACTGTTTAATTCTTCACTACAGACCTGGATGATGGGGTCACAGTGCACCCACAGCAAGTTTGCAGCCAATGGGAGTGGTTGATGAACCAGATATTTGCACTGCCATCCAGAGGGACATCAACAGGCTTGAGAAATGGGCCAAGGAGAAAGTCATGATGTTCAACAAAGGGAAATGCTGAGTCCTGCAGCTGAGGAAGAACAACCTCATGTGCCAAGATATACTGAGGGCTGACCAGACTGAAAGTAGATTGGCAGGAAAACATCTTGCTGAGGACACCAAATTGAACACACACCAGCAATGCACCCTTGCATCAAAGAAGGTGAACAATTTCTTGGGCTGCATAAGGAACAGTTTTGCCAGCAGGTCAAGAGAGATGATCCTGCTCTGCCCAGCACTGGTGAAAAACATCTAATGTGCTGAGTCTAGTCCTGAGCTCCCCAGTCCAAGAGAAACAGACATAGTGGTGCACAAAGAGTCACAAAGATGGTGAAGGAACTGGAGTCCAGTGGGGCAGAAACTACTGTTCTTTGGCTTTTCTTTGGTTTTGTCCCAGTTTCTTCCTTTGTGGCTTTGCTGACAGTAGCATGGAAACACATACAAATTTTAAATAATTTCTCCAACAGCACCTGAGTGAAGCCTAACCAACAGCAGGCTGGAGAGCTGATTTCCAATACATTTGATGGGATTTGATGGGGTAAGAGGGGCAGCAATAAAGCACATATAGCCCTGACTTCAGTCTTTGTGCTATTTTCCATTTTATTCAGTCAGCACTGATGCTGGTGTGCAACAAACAGCGCAAATCAAAACAACTGACATATACTGGACTCTGCTCAGACTAAAATTAACAGTGAAATCACTTGGAGATCTAGAAGTTCCCCAACTTTCATGAAAAAAATAGCTAAATTCTCTATCAAAAATAATTACAATCCAACAATGGAAAATATTAAAGATATATCTAGCTATCTAGCAACTCTACAACTTTGGAAAGTGATCTAAAAATAAAAACTTGCCATAAGTTTAGAAAAAAGATCCTTTGTTAAGCCATAAACTTACAGTACAAGATATAAGTTTCCTTAGCACTGTGGCAATAAACATGGTGTGAGGCGTTTGTGTGTTGTTAAACTACCCTTACTTTTCAATCCAAGAGTGGCTATGCATTGGGGAATGGCTACAGACTACAAGAAATCAGATGGTGTGGGAAGCACTTTGTAACCTATCTACTTTTTTCTATAAAAAATGAAGATGTGAAAAAATGAAATGAGACTGAAATATCCTCGAGAAGGTGCTACCCAGGAAGCCCCTAGAAATGTAGGCAAAGATATAAGTGAGGTCTGCAGCCAATGGCATGTATGGAAATGTGCTGCCCCTACAGGCTGCACATCCCAATAGTATCAGCAGGATGGGGACAAGACTACGCCAAGTGCACCTTGGAGAGGAAAGAAAGATCTCATCTCATAACAGTTTATACTTCCCCTATCTTCCATCCCATACAGAAAAGGAGCAAAAAGTGGTTTGTGTTTGAATAATAGTTCCTTCCCAGTGTTGTATCTGAGGCAGAGCCATTAACTCAGGGTCAGCTCCCATTCTGCTAGCCCACAGGGAGTGAGCAGACAGGTGCCCAGCTGGGAAGTAGGGCACCCATCTAGGTTAACACAGTGGTTTCCACTTATAGAGATTCATGGAAAGCTTTTCTTCAGTTTCAGCCTAAGTGCATTCACAAACAGTCCACTCTGGTTTCAGTTTGAGTTTTTCTGTCAAGTACAGCTCATTTGAAACCAAATGACTCCTGAAACTGCTGTTTACTGCATGAAAATGAAAATTATCCCTACGCTGTATTGTTTAAGACTTTGGGGTTTTTAGTAACTTGAGAGCTCAATACTCAAAACTCAGAGGTTTTTTTCTGAGTTACTAATTTAGTTTGGGCCTTGTAGTCCCCCTAGGTCAGTCTTTTTTTCCAAAACCTCCTGGATTCATTCAGGACATGTCTACACACTGTACAAAACCCTAGCTTCAGTGTAGGCATCACCTGTACTTTTATGTACATCTGTCTTCACCATACCTTGGTTCATTACAGTTTGTATTAATAAGCTGGGAAGTGGGGCCAAAAAAATCTATCATTGAGAAAGTCTCTTGTAAGGGTTATTGTCTGGGCATGAGGGCAGGGCACTGAGAAGACTCAAATCTAGGAAAAGGCAGAATGTCTGTACTGGCTGCCAGAGCTAGAGCCTGGGAATTTTCCTACAGGCAGAAGAATGAAATGAAGCATTGATACAGTCCTACAGAAGCGCATACTTTGCCTTGATAAAATCTCACAGAGTAAGAAGCTGGGAAGGGCAAGCTGAATAACAAAGAAATCAAGACAAAGAAATGGAGAAGGCAGTGGGCCAAGTAAGGAAGTAGGAACCAAATGACACCAAGGCCATGAAGAGCTGTGCACCACAGGAAGGCTTGGACATAGCTCCTGAAAGCAGCAGGGAAACAGAGGAAAGAAAAGGCAAGGAGCATATATATTCTTCATTTTAGGAAGATACACATACACAGTTTTGTGCATAAATACACATTTTTGTGTTCACGGACATGCATGTACACTTATATATCCTTACATGTACATGAGTGCATGTCTTATTTCTTGTGCTATTTCAGAAAAAAAGGTGACTGGTGTGCGGAGAGTGCAAAGACTATTTGTCTGTTTGCTATCAGCTGTCACATGCCCAAAAAATAAATTGTAAACTGACTTTTCCAGTAGGACCAACATTCTCAGCAAAGATGAGCTGATGCTAGTTAGGAGCTTGGTGGGGAGGCCAAAGGGGCTAATACAGCTGTGAAAGCATAACAGGCTGACAGACTGTTTATTGGAAAACTGCCAGAGAAGCCAAAAGGAGAGACCATGTTTCAAACCATCCCATCAAAATGGAGATTGGGAATTCACCATAAGTCTGAAAGCTGAGTTTAGCACCAGCTCAGAGGTGCTCTACCAATGCTGTGACACATTTTAAATAACAGTTTAGTATTTGTATAAAATTCTTATTTCATTTGTTCTAAGCCACTGAGAAATCATCATTCCAAAGGGAAAGTCTCTGCAACATTAATTTAATCAAAACTGTTATTCAAAATTTCCAAACACATATTTCTCCCAGAATCACACAAATGCATAAACACTTTATCCACAATATCTACATGTTTAGCTGCAAGGGACTACTGTAATTAGTCTAGCTGCAGATCATGCCACAGAGTACTGGTCTCAGGCCCTGTCCTCACACCACTGAAATTAAGATATATTCAGAGTTTTTTATTATGGTCTACAGGGATCCTGTATACAGCTTTCAAAAGCACAATGCCACAAGAACAGTACTGGTCTTAGGCCACCCATGACAAGCCAAAATAAAATATTTCATTACTCAAAGTCCTAAATGATATAGATGAGGAAGGCACAAAAGTTATGGTAGGTAAGCAAAGAATTACTGACACATAGAACATTCAAGGGAGAAAGCATAAAGTTGTAGGCAGGGGACAGATATGAAGCTGCTAAACTAGTACAGGAAGGTGATGTGGCAGTTTAGGCAACATCTGTAAGGCCCTGAAGATGAGGTTGAGAAGATTTCATGTGGTGCAGCTAAACAGGAAGACAATGAGTGACATAGAAGGAAAACAAAACTACTACTGGATCACTTCATCTACTATCATGTCAAGACTCAATGCAATTCACAGATTACAGATTTACCAGCTAACACGCTCCTCACTGCAAATTTCTAACTGAGCCAACTGTGCAGAAGTTTTCAATATGGCTGCACCAAGAATGCCTTTTTGTTCGCAGCACGGAGCAATGCACGAGAAGAGGGCTCTCATTTTCTTTCGCTGTCATTCTACAACGTTCAGCACGCTGATGGTGCCATCCTGACTGAAATGCTCATGCTTTGTGCAACTCTGTGAGGGACCCAGACAGAGAAACAACGACATGGTCATGTTCTCCAGATAAGAGAGACCGATTGTGTTGTGGTCATCAACACTTTGCCCCTGGGGAGAGGAAAAGGGACTGTGCCAATTGCTTTGTTCCAACAATATTTCTTCCCAGCCTATTTATAATGCAATTTTAACAGCCATGGAGGACACGTTATTCAGCTGCCCAACTTGGGGAAAACAACTAGCAATGAAGGAGGAGAAGGAACTGTAGAAGTAATGGAAATCATAAAACATATGCTACATCATCTTAAGTAGTCTCTTTTGTAACTCAGAGCAGCAAATAGGGGTAGAAAGGGTGAATTTTGGGGCTCAGAGTATTAATCTGGAGTTAGTCTCACCCACTAAATGCAAATAAATTCCTCTTGGAGAAGTGGAGCTGTTCTGCATTTATACCAAAAATAAATGTGAGCAGAGCCTCATCCAACATGATAACTACTTCTTCTGCTGATTTCTTTTGGCTTGTTTCTTTCTCACCCCACAAAATGCTGTGTAATGGGCAAATGAACATGGAGTTCTCTTGCAATAAATTGAACAGAGGGAAATCAATTTCTTTATGATGGGTCCTAGTATGAACAAAACCAGAATGCCTAATGACGCTGGAATGATGAAGTTCGAGGACAGAGTCTATTATTAAATTATGTTAAACTAAAACAGCTTTGTTGACTTCAATACATTTATTCCAAATTTTGCACAGATAAAAACTGTGACTGGAATATACAGAGTCTAAAAAGTTGCGGAGCGGGTTCTGGAAATTAGAGGGATTTCTGCTTCTTCTGATAGTTAGAAAGAACTAAACTAGATCAATCTCCAATTACACAATACATAAGGAAAGAGGTCTAGTATTACTAACATTGGATATGACAGAGGAATTAATAAGAAGTTTCTCTAATTTATGAGGTTTAAAAAAGAAATCCTTACCAGGGTTGGAACTAAAGACAGAGAAATTAAATTTTACAAGGACTTTAAACAAACCATATAAAAACAGCAAAACATGCTCTTTCCCATAATATGAGGGTGACCAGCAGAACAAATATGTGGAAGATACTCTCTAGCTCAGAGTTTAACTAGAAATTAAAATGTCATACATTTAGAACAGATGTTCCAAACTTTTTTTTAAACACTTCCCTTTGAAGCAATAGTTCTCTATTTTTAGTTAGCTCTAGTTAGCTTTGTTAGCCCTGTTTTTTACTCTTCATACCTATTAAACTAAAAATGTATATACATATTATGATAAAATTCAGACTCTTACTCTGAAACCCTACTTCCAGCAACTTATAAGACTTGAGATGGACTGTCCAGTAGTATTCTCCATGCCTCTCACAGTCTCCACCAGACAGCCTACTTTAAATCTTATAAATCACCGGACTATGATAATAATTTATCAGAGGTACATTAAAGACAGAACTCAGTACCTGCATTAATGCCTAAGCAGGGGTTTGAAAGAATCATCCAGTTGCCACACAGTGTTGTCCTCTGGCAAATCTGAAGATAGGCACCAGGCCAGAAAGTGTTCTTGTCTGGAGCACTAATTACTACAGTGCTGTAAAAGAGCACTGTTCAACTAATGAACTTCTTTTGTAAGAGATCACCTTTCATATCAATGCTAAAAAAAGTGTACAAATGCTTAAAAATTCAGGAGCCATCTGCAGACATCAGGATGGAGCATTTGAGTCACTTCAGCAAGTTAGCAATTCTGTGACATCTTTCACAGTGCACATTTTTAAAAGCCAATAAGGATGACCAGGTTCTCCAGTTTGCTCCAGTGGCTGGGAGCTAGTGATGACTCTCGTCTGCAGGTGTCAGGGAAGGAAGCAAGATACTGCTGCTGCCAGTGGCATATTGAAGCAAACTGAGGTCCTGTGTTCAGCCTGCAAACAACTTTGTGGAGCAGACTTTGCAGAACTCCACTAGCAGCAGAGGTGAAGATGGCATTTCTAACTTGCATTAGGGTCCAGTAAAGGGGAACCCTCCAAAGCGCTGATTCAGGTCTATATTTTTAACAAGGAATAAAAGACTTTATCCCTGATACTTCTGATCCCTTTAGTCTGATTCCACATCTCTATTGCGTCCTACAGGGTAACATCACAAAAAAAGTGAAGCACATGTGCCTTTACTTGTTCATTTCTTTTATATTTTTACAAACCCAGGATCTTGGAAAAATGACTTTAAAAAAGGAACGTCTGTCTGCAGGCATATGGACCCTGAGGGATGCAAATGACAGCACACATTCTAAATTACAAATTTTTCACTTAATTTTGAAACTGAAATGTCAGTCTTCAAAAAAAATTTTCTTTTAATATCCAAATGTTAAAAAACCCCCTATTTCTGCCTAATTTATACCTACTCACATGTTTAGCTTTTATTTCAAAAGGGATGTTAAAACATCCTGCTAACTGTTCACCATGGTTTCCAGTGACACCTCTTACGCCAGTTCCTTCCTGAGTAAGAAAGGAGAAATCTCACACTATGAACCAAACTTTCATGACTAATTTTCCTATTCAGAGGCTCAAAGTCAAAACCCAGTTTTGCAACTTGTGTAAACCCACATTTAAATTTAAGCTCTGTTCCCACAGCATGTATTTCAAGTTTAAAATTTTGCTGAATGGTGATTGCCATAAGTATATCTTCAATGCTCTGCTGAATCAAGTCACAAATGCTGATTAAGTTGAAAAACTAATCTGTATCACAAGGAACTTGAATACAATCTCAAAAGGCATCTATTTTTTAAGGTCAGATGGTAAGCTCTGATATACACTTTATATCTGTAACATCTCAGAAAGGGTATAAACACATCTGCCAAACTGGGATGCACATCTGTGGCCACTCCTGGTTACTAGACAGGCTATCAGATTCACATCACACATGCATGTACATTTCCTGGCTCCCTTCAGTACATGACCTACTTGAGCTTCCTATTTGGAAGGGTATGGTTTAAGAAGCAAAAATGAATCGCCCTCTTAATACCACACACCCTGCCCACAGACAGCAGGTGTATCTATGTAAGCTCCTCTGGAACATTCCGTGCTTGCAGCCATTGCAGCAGACATTTTGAAATAGTTCGTGCAAGCCAACATCTACCAGAAGTTAAAACCACAACATCAGAATAAATTCTAAATGTCCAGGACATTCCCTTCATCAGCTATAGAACACAAAAAACTCTCCTGTGATTTTACCTCAGTGCCATACCCATTGGCTTAATGAGATTATACAGCAAGCAAACTGCATCAAGGCTGGATTCAAGATTTGTAGGGAGGCGTTCAACATGTCAGCTCCACAATAGGAAAAAGTGTTCATCAGCTTTGCAGGAGACCTTTGTATGTACCACAATGCCTCCTACATCACTGAAGTCTCTCCTATCACTTACCATGTGTTATGTAAAATATACGTTGCCTCCCGTCCTCTGAGCACAATTTGAGGAGCAAAATCATCTTGCCTTCTGTCAACCCCAACTGGGCAATGAAACCTTTTATTACCTCACACCTTGCTGACCTCCTCAGAGAGCAGTGTTCAGATTTCTTTTCTCTGTGATACTACATCAGTCACCATTACCAGCCTTCAACCTTTGCTAGGTCTATTACACATCATTCTGTTAATATTTTCACAAAAATTACTTGCCATCCATCCCTGGTCAGAATTCAATACATACCAAGAAGTCCTATAAAAGGAATAGAGCCATCAGACATCACGTCATTCTGAAACAACCCCAAAAAAACAAGTTGGCTTTTTAGAGGAGACAATAGGCTTTGAACTTAGTAATTACCAGCTATTCCTGATGACTCTACATATGACAAGCCACAACCTCCCCTGTTCATGGAGGCTGTAGTTGTAAACCCTTCATTATCACTTCTGCTATATAAATGTTCTTTTGCTTTTTCATGCATTTAACCTTTATAATGGTAAAGAAACTCAATGTTTAAACCAGCTTTAATTATATTCTTTCCCGAGTGTTGCAACAAGGTCCCTTGAGTGACTTACTTGTCTAAAAGGCAGAAAAGTTTGCACAAATGGGTTTTAAAAGACTACTTCTGGCCCACAGAACTATTTCTCTCACAGGGCACAGTAGACAAAGAAAGAAGACAGAGTGTTTGTCTCACTTAAAAAAAAAAAACAAAAAACAAAACAAAAAAAAAAAAAAAAAAAAAAAAAAAAAAACAAAACAAAAAAAAAACCAACCACAAAACCACAAAAAACCCACCAAAGATGGGAAGAGTTTTCAGGAATCCAGTCACAAAGTAAATTTTTGTAAAGTTGGCATTGCAACATGAGAAGACTACATAACAGGGCAGGCCGCTTTCAAGGTTATGTATCCAAATTGACTCAAGTATCTAGGACAGCATAAGATTCATAAAACACAAAGCCACATTTCCTCCTCTCCCACATAATGTGCTTTTTGTGGTGCATTAGATTTTTCATGTAAAATTACTGTATTTTTAAAGACATTTAAGCACTTTAATCTTCAAAAAACAGAAGGCCAAATACCTTTAAAAGTCTGGCCCATTATCAGCTGGAAAGAAATTGGTAAAAGCAATTTTAGTAACTTGTTTCTTTTCTCTGTTCATCATCAATATATCTTTTTCATATATTGGCCTAATTTAGACTGCAAGGTCTACTGAGCAGGGAATATGTTTTTACATTTATAGAGCGGCCCATAAATTTATGGCACTAGATGTGTTTTTATAAAAGTAAGGAAAAAAAATCAATTATTTCAGTGAAATGATACTTTCCTCACACAAGCAATTGATATTAATGCCTCCAACAGCTGATGTTGCCTCTATCAAAACCAGAACCTCTGAAAAATCCTGGAAATTGTGCACATGTGTTTCCATAGTGTGTGCATTTTGGACTCTTAGAAAGTAATAAAGCGTTTCAATGCAAGATGTGTCTTGACTCCTTGCTTACATAAAGGCTCTCTACTTATCAGTGCAACTTCTTACTTTCACATGGCTAAATCATTAGTGAATCTCATGAGTTTTAACATCAGGCAAGTACAAGGTGCTGCACCTGGTTGAGGGCAACCCCTGGTATTGATCCAGGCTGGGGGATGAACAGATCCAGAGCATCCTGGCCAAGAAGGACTTGGGGATGCTGGTGGATGAGAGGCTGGACATGTGCCACGTGCCCTTGCAGCCCAGAAAGCCAAACGTGTCCTGGGCTGCATCAAAGGCCGTGTGGGCAGCAGGTGAGGGAGGGGATTCTGCCCCTCTGCTCTGCTCTGGTGAGACCCCACCTGCAGTGCTGCACCCAGGTCTGGGATCCCAGCACAGGAAAGACATGGATCTGTTGGAGTGAGTCTGGAGATGGGCCGCCAAGATGATTAGAAGGATAGAGCACCTCTGCTATGAGGAAAGGCTTTAAGAAAAGGGTTTGTTCAGCCTGCAAAAGACAAGGGTTAGAGATGATCTAATTGTAACATTGCAGTACCTGAAGAGAGCTTACAGGAAAGGAGAGGGACCTTTTACAAGGACATGTAGTGACAGAACGAGAGGGAATGCCTTCAAACTGAAAAAAACAGTATGTTTGGATTGTATATGAGGAATGGATTCTTTATTGTGAGGGTGGCTGAGGTACTACAATAGGTTGCCTGGGGAAGTTGTGGATGCTCCATTCCTGGAAGCATTTCAGGTCAGGTTGGATAGGGCTCTGAGTGACCCAGTCTAGTAAAAGGTGTCCCTGCCCATGGCAGGCAGGTTGGAACTAGATGATCTTTAAGGTCCCTTCTGACCCAGGCCATTCTACAATTCTATGATAAGGCCATCACATCAAATGGTCAGGATATGCACAAGTGCAACACATGCAGATTCTGTTTCATTATAAATTTCTTTGAAAACTTATATAACTGCTGTACCTACCTTTATGTAGGCCTTTCATTCTCTCAGCTTCTCAAAGTGCTTCTCTGGCCCACATTGCAGGATATACAGCGTGGTTTTATGCATATAGCATAGGCTCTAGTGGCATGCATGTAAAATGAATGCAAAATATGCAGCCAAGATAAACTCCGGCAGATCCAGAAAGCAGAGCAGAAGAAATCACTTTGCTCATTACCTTTAAAATCTCTTCCATTTGATAATTATATAACCAATAGAGGGAGAAAAGCACTTTTCCTTGCCAGACGTGCATTTTCCTGTAATTGAGCAGAACTTCAAAAGATGCCTACTTCTCTGTTTGAATCCTTAGGAATTAATTGTTTTATTCAGCCATTTCCATAGGACAAGGCCACTAAATGAGACCCATCAACCTTTAGAATTAAGGAAAAATACAGATAACATAGAAATAGGCAGGGCTTTTGGTAGCATGAAAGGACACCTCTAGCTAGTTAACAGGAATAGCCAATGTATTCCTGACCCTAAGTGCAACGATTTTAACAGCTGGTCTCACAAAATAGATCCCATGATTAATACGTTTGAAACAAACCTGAGTTGCTAGATTAGGGCACTCTGTTCAGCAGTGGGAGCATTCGTTAAATTGCGCATCAGATACTCATTGTCTGAGCGTGGTCCTGATAGTCACATTGTAAAGCTGATTCTCTAATATTCTCGGGATGCAATGTACTGCATTTTTTTCATCATTTCCTCTACATGTAAACTGATCTCCTGCGTTGAAGCAGTACTGTTTAAAACAAAAGGGTTTGATTTATAGCCAGTCCCCAGTCTCATAAATCACACCTGCAGTGTGGTGCTCTGAGCTCCCTGTGTTCTGCCAGCATTTACGTTTTATAAATGATTTGGGTTTACCTCCCATTGTGATGGAGACTAATACAATTGCATTCTACTCTCCCAGCATTCACTCTTGCTATTGCTCATTATTCCCACTGGGAATTCAGACCTAGTTTTTGCAAGGTTGTCAGGGGGGAGGGGAGTGGAGATTGTGTGGGATTTTTTTTAAATTAAAGAATGTTGAATTAAAAATTTGATTGCATTCTGTAGCTTTTTCTATCACTAGACATACTATGCAGTGGATTTTTTCCTCCCTATTGACTTTGCTTATATTTAGGCTCCCATTTACTAAGCTAATGATTTGGAACTTAAGCAGGACAGCTTGAAATGTTCAATATGCAGAGTATTTGACCTTCACAGTAACCCAGGTATGCACATCAGCCTTTCTAAAAACTGCATAAGGAACTTAGGTTATCATTTAAAAATAAAGAAAGAAAGAATAATGACTTTAGTTCCCCAAAAGACTAAGTGCAAAGATTTTATTTTTAACTCTCAGAATCTACTGAAATGCCAAAAAGATGCTTATATAATGTTTTGCAATTATGTTTGAAGCTCTCAACCATATAACAGTTCTAGTTGGTTAAGCACAGTTCAGACACTTGGAGATAACAAGACTTGCTCCTTAGAGCTGACAGCCTTAAATCTTGATGCAAGGAATTATTCTTAAGTCATAGCGCCGTTTGAGTGAGATTGATGGGATTTGTGCACATGCCCTGATTTTCTCTCTACCAAAAACGATCAATCGTTCAATTTTTTCAATTAATGACTATCATCACTGCCATTTTTTTGTTAAATACTGCTACTACTATACCTATAACCAACATAAAACCAATTGTATCTTGAGATTGGTAAAAGCCACAAATCTAAGTTACACTTCTGTCACACATACTCAATACAACTTAGATTCTGTTTTGGAGCCCAGTCTTCTGAGCATTTAAATTGCAGCCTGTTATTTGTTGAAAAGTTGAAAAATTTAGACTTGAGATTTGAAAGGCTGCAGTACATGTCAATGTATGCTGAGATCAGGCTCAGATCTAAACAGTTGCAAATATATTTCTGAAATTAATAGTAGTTATTCAGAAAAGCTACTTCCTTTCCAACATAACTTGGAGGTGGACTAGAACAAGTAGACCTGTTCCAGTTCCATGAAGGATTAAGCTAAATGCTACTATTTTCAAAGTAGATTAAGTGAAATCAGAAGACACTTTGATTCCTGAATTAGGACTGTCCACACATGCACTTATGCAGGAAGAGCTTTTGCACTTTAAATGCAAACCTTACTTTCATCCAAATTAACTTTCAAATGAAGGCAGCAAGCTTTGAATTATTGTGCCCATTGTCTGAAAATTCATATAAAAAGTAGTTGTATGAAAAGTAGGATACTGAAGTTCATAGTGCGGGCATAAAGATAAGCAGTTGTAACAATTCTTGCTAGGTAACAACTAGCCTAATTTTTAGAACCTGTTTTGCTTTTATATAGCAAATGCTTGTAAAAAAAACAGTGATTCTGACAAGTCCTTCCAAAATACAAATTAGTGAATTCACACATTCTGAACAACTGCTTTAATTCTCCAGCAGTTCAAAATTATACTTTATTCTGGATCAGTTACTGAGAAGGAAACACCAAGTTTTTAATGCCAAAATTTGTTACCTCAAGTTTAAATTTCTTAGATTTATAATCAAAATATGATAAACCTATGAGAAGTGATAGTAACCCTGAAAATATTGTCCATTTGATATTTTATCTTATTGCATGATGAGGTAGCAAAAACACTGCCTGAGCCTCCCCCTTCATTGCAATTATTGTTTGATCCACAGGTTAGTTTTACCATCAGATTTAACTACAGTAAAATTGAATCATGCAAATCCTGGTACACATGCAAAAGGTTAAATTACATCTTGCTGTGTAGCCTTGTGCATATAAGTCCATACACTGAAACAAGTCTTCTATTACGATTCGTTTTATGAAGGATTTTCATACATATATTCAGAAAAGAGGTCCAGGATCATGAGCTTCACTCTGAAGTAGCTTCACATGTAATCATGTCCACTGAAATATTAGAGAATTTAATTGCAGGTTTGGTCCATCATTATTGCAAGTCCATTTGCTCCAACTGCATGTGAACCTGCATAGTCACGATATGTAACATATCCTTATACATTTGTTTCAAACAATCCTAAAATTCCAATGTTTCTTCCTGAAGGCAATGTCTTTATACAAGGTCTTATCAAAAATAAACCTGCCATAAAAAATGTTTATGTAAAAAGAGAGGGTTTGGTTGAATGCATAAAACCTGCTCCTCCACCAAAGTAATCATTTGAGTTAACTCTGAAGCTTGATTTAAATATTAGCACATGTGAAAAATTTATTGCAGTCTTTACACAAAGCAAAAAGGCATTAAACCAATGTCTTCAATGAATGAAACTCATTCCAGTAAATGTAGATATGTTTCAGTTAATGGCTTTGTTTATAATGTGAAGCAGCAATTACAAGCTATATCTGGAACACTGATTAATTCATCCAATCACCTCTCAGATATTGGCACAATCAATTTAAAGGAAATTACTAAACTTATGCTTCCTAAATTTCCATTCACACACACAACAGCAGTAGCTGAAAATGTGTAATTTGATTTGCACACACAGCTTTGACTTCTTCACAGACATTTAAGAAGACAGGTATCTAGAATTTTGCTGGAAGTTTGCCCTGCTATGATTCTGTACATGTTAGGATTCTTGACATAGTCCATCCATCTGTTTTCTGAGTTAATCCTTATATAATAAAAAGTCTTGCAATCCACTATGTTATTGGAATCCAAATATCTGTTCCAAATGCTCCTGTAATAGAACTGATATTTTGAAAATATGTTTCAATACCCAGACCTAGCAGAAGAGGACTGCCTATTTCCATTTCTGCAACTCATTTACCCCTGGGAGAAATCAATAAAGAAAATTTAACCACAAAACTTGCCAAATAAATATCTGAGAGATCCATTAATATACAAGAATAATCAGTAAAGAGGGTTTTCCTGAGAGTGAATGACTAACTGGAGGAACCATTAACTGTGAGAAATTTCCAATGCAGAGTGCAATCTGATCCTGAAAATACTTATTCATCTTATCAATCCTTATTCTTACAAAATAATCCTGGTTTGGGTAAGCCAGATGTAACATCCTGTTTAAGTACCATAACATACCTATTGTTCCCAAAGTACATTAATAAAGTACTATTTTTAGACCATTTTTTAAGTTCTGCAAATACTACATATAAAATTACTTTAAAGAAAAAGAAAAAAACAGTTTCTTTCTTAAGAGCTTCTTAAAGTTGAGTTCTACGTTCCCATGGATACACTGCACTGGTCCTATAATGGTCTTGCTTCAGCACAGTAAGCAGCAGGGAAACAAGACTAACTCCCAACATTTCCATTGGCTTAGAGCACCTTCATTAGCTAAGTGCTGCTTCAGTGCTGCCCAGTGGAACACACCGCTTTTTATCATCTTCCTTCTGAGAAAGAACTAATTCTTGGTCAAGGCCCCGCAGTTGATCTCAGCATAAAATATATGCAGCTGTATAATTTCTCCCTAGTACACCCCAGGCATGTTTCTCTGGCTGGTTCACACAGTGCCAGGTGGTTGCAAATTACTTATCATTATCCCAGATCATTTGTACAACACTAAGTATCATCACTGACCTCCCCCCCCAGAAATATGACGTTTTCAGTTTATACACAGAATCCTGTTTTCTAGAAGAATTCTTAGAATGACAGAATGGTTGTCAATGAAAATAACAATCAAATACCTCTGCTCCAAAAGAAATCAGTTGTTCTGAAATGTTGCATGAATCCCATCTTATCCAACTGTATATGTGAGGAGTAATTCTCTGATGCTACAGGTTGTTCTGCTTCCTTGTTCTTTGATGAAGATAATCATTATGGTCCCCAGGATAGGTCTCAAAGATTTTTAAGGAAAGAGATTGGCAAAGAGAGAACAATCTTGGAAGAAAAAGAAGCTATTAAAAAACTGTAATTTTCTTTAGATGCAAAGGAGGCAGAGAAGGGTCACTAGTGGAATACACAGGTTTTCATCTCTATATCAATCAATATTTCACATATAGCTGAGGTAGTCAGTGATCAGAAGTGGTGAGTCTGCAAATGCTGCAAAACATCCAAGAGGCAGAAATTATTAACACCAGTATCAGAGATGCAAAAGAGGGACAGTAGGGTTAAATTAATATTAGCTTTCAAAATAACATGAAAACATCTCAAGACAGAATACAGTTAAGAGAAATCCTATCTTTAGGGTGAGGTGAACTGGTGACCTAACAGCTGTTTTCTACAAGATGTTTTCAGATGAGTAACAGGTCCATTGCTAGTCTCAGGACAAATTAAAATTTTCCTAGACTAACTTCTAAGATTGCTGCTGGTCTTTCTAACGTTCATCAAAACTCCCCTCTCATCTGTTTCATAAAAAATTCATCATCTATTTCGCTAGGTTCAGAATGGCCAGCATAGTCCATCGTAAAGTTCTTTTTAATTAAAATATTATTGTTAAGCTCGATATTTAAAAAATCATTAATAAATTCACACTTTAGGGTATCCCAAGTGATATTGTATCTAAATGACTGTAAAGCTAGCCTGTGCATCCTGTACCACCATCAACACCACTGTTTTTGCTGTTTACTGTCTTCTTTCAAGTTTCACGTAGCTTCCTCAGCCTTGCGGCTATTATCACCCAAACCAGTATATTGGATTCTGATACTGCCTGGGCTTTCAGAATGCTGTGCAGAACAAATCAGCATCACGGCCAATATCTGGAGAGCTGTGACATTGCTAGATGTGAACTTGGCTCAGTGACTCCATTAGCCCCATCAATACACATCCGATGGCCACGTGAGTAGCTATGTGATGTAGCAGCAGTCATTTTGGAAGAATCATTGACTGACTTACTGCACAGACACAGAACTGACAATTAAATGAACTAACAGCTTCAGTTTACTTGCCATGATCAATTCAAGCTACAACGCAGTCATGCAGGGGAAAGTTAGGAGCAGCATGACCAAGCCTGAAACCACAGCTCCCATTTTGTGACACACCTTCCAATAGAGAGGTTTTTTGTCACAGGCAAATAAAGCATCTTAAAAATCATTTTTATTGGTTAATATTAAAGGTGCTCTTTCCGATGCAAGGAAAACTATTTTGGCCAAGAAAAGTATGGAACAATTAAGTGGACCAGCTGCTGAGTGGACTGAGGATTGTTTGCCCTGAGCAGGGAAACTTCCTGCATCTGAAACAGAGTCTACCGAGTGCTTGTATATAACCCACACCTGGGTCTGAGTCTTTGCTGTCTCACATAATCGGTATTTAAATCTGTGCAAAGACTGTGAAACAGTCACTCTGAGCAGACTTTTATAGCCACTTTGCATCCCACAGAGAAGGACAGCGGAAAGCTGGTCCTCAAACCCAGCACTGCAGACATTACATGCAGTAAAACTTATATTTACAGTATATTTTTCCATGCTCCTCCTAATCCATTTTTTTCCTTCATCCTGGATACAGGAAGTTTATTTACTTTTCATATCCCTATCCTGTCTGAAAAAGGTACATCACTCTTTAAAACTGATAAAAAACTAAGTCACACTAAAGTGGTTTTGTGAAACTTATCCAAGTTCTTCAGTACAATTGACGTGTTTTCCTTTTAACATAGATATGGCAGAGTTGAATAGACTCCCTGGAGACTCCACAGCTATTTTCAGTAGCAACAAGAGCCCATCCCAAACATAACTTCCAATCTGTCATCCCTCCTTGAATACTAAAAAGAGCCTCTTCCTCTTATAATGTACTGAAACCAACTCTGTATAACAAAAACACCTCCAACACTCTAATAGCGCCGGAATTATTTTCTAGGATATGTATCCCAATGCCACAATTGATCCCATGTAAATCAAGTCAGAAGGATTGTGCATTGCCTTTTCTCAAAACCTACCAGCATGGGAAGTTCCACCGAGAGATACACATTTCTGCCAGGAGCAGCACATAGCATCTTGGGATTTAAAAGAACCACTAATGAGGAGAGGATGCACACAGAGGAAAACAGATTTAATGCAAGCTAGAAATTTTGGGGAGTCCTCTCCAAAAAATTTAATTTTTAATATAAAGTGCAAACTCAGTAGTAGTTCTATGTAACAGAAAAAGTCAAAAGTAAAACCAGAAAGAATTTACACCTTTTTTTGGCCAGTGACTCATATTTTTGCAGGCAAGTAATTAAGAGAATTCCCCACCATTGGTCTTTTAAACTATTAGTAGAGATATAGGATCTCTACATTTATGGCAACGCTATGGTTATTATGGAAGCAATAGCTTTGATTTTTTGACAGTAAATGTCTGTACATATTCTCATGAAAGTCTTCAACAGTAAAGTTTGGAAACTGTTTTCATGGTGTCCTTATTGCTTTTTCTAGGACTCCAAGATTAGTCTAAAGAAAAGAAAACTATTAAGATGCATTGTTTGATTGTGATCACTCATTCAAGCAAATGCATCATTTACAGAACATGTTCACATTTTCTCATGCTCCACGTTTACATAAGTGTGCTCCCTCTTTCCAAAAATTTGCACGCAAAGCCTGAAAACTTTTTCTCCTACTATGAACAAAATCCTACCCACATACATATTAGAACCTTTTTAATGTTTTTCAAAAGGAGATGGGTCTTGGGATAAAACAAAAGACATGAAAGGCCCAAAGACTGTATATAATTACATTGTGAAACACGAGACATGATGCTCTGACAGCACAGCCAGCCTTTAAGCAGTACTATACATCTGCAAGCCAACCTGTCTTCAGTCCCACAGCACAGCTGTAGTCCCAAAGGGGCATTCCCCGAGCCCATAACACCAGGCTGGTTACTGGCTCTGACATCCCTGGCACCAGTCCTTGCACTATTCCTCCTGTCTCAGCCCCTCATCCGAGTGCATTGTGTCCCAGTGCCAGTGCCAGGGGCTGAGCAGCCACAGTACCCAGCACAGAGGGACCATGACAGCACCTGGAATGGAAAAGGGGATCTGAAGCTTAACTGACCCTGATAGACAACAGAGACAATTAAAACCAGTGATACCATGCGTGTGCACCTATACTGAAATCATGGCAAAGGAAGAGAAGTGCAGTGCTATCCTGCTATGTCTGCCCAAAAGAACACTTCTACCAACTGTGTTGGGATTGTATCAGTCAAAAAGTAACAAAGACATAGTATTTTGTCATCTTAAGATATTTCTCAGTTCCATGGCACATGCATTCAAAAGATAACAGCTTAGGTTTCATATTACTATGAATGCATTAAGCACAGCATCAAAAGTAATCCTGAAACCATTTTGTTTATCTTCTGGCATTGAATTTGATACGACTAGAAACAATTCAAAATTTGTTAAAATAATTTTTATGCCAAATATTATCATCTTCGAAGCTCATGCAAGTTCTCATGTCCGTGCACTGGAAAAATAGGAATATCATATTATATTTGTCATGATTATTGATAGTAAAACATTTTAGTACAGTCTGTAAGAACAATTGAGTGGCAAGGAATGGTTGTATTATTAAATCTCATCATTGGCCCAGTGTACTTAAGACAGCAAGTACACAATCTCTTTCTGCTTTTTAAATATTATTTATATGGACTTAGCTGTCCTCTGTTAAATAATGTCATATAACCACTGACCCAAAAAAGCAATTGATCAGCTGAACAGCATAGGAAGGTTTATCATCTGTATGCAACATTGCAGAATTTCTGCAGTTTGAGTACCTAAAGTGCCATTCAGAAAAATGTGTCTCCAAAGGAAATTAATCGGGATTACTTTAGCTGCCCCATTCTAGGATTGCAGCCTAATACCAAATTTTGCCTGATCTCTTCCTATTGCTCAATAAGGTCAGACAGGAGGTGCAAAGGGACAGGTAATTTATTTTGCCTTCAGTGTTGACTTCTTGGTCTAGTTTACCATCAGTTTTATTTCAATGGGAGTAGTGACCAAACAAAAGACACGACTTGGTGTGTGACCAGCTCGAGAGACAGTACATTCTCTGACAACTAAATATAAAGTAGAATATTAAGAACCAATTTTGCAAGGATCAGCTGATATAGGCTTTGTTACAAACTGCTCTAAGGTGTACGTTCCCAGTGTTCACAATACCAGCCATTTACTAGTGTTCATCCTACCTCCTGGAATCTTCACGCTTCCTCCTAGGAGAGGAAGCCTCAATACAACCATTCCTCCTGCACACAAAAAAGCTACACCACCAAGAATCAAAACAGTTCTCTCGCCTATTCTGTGCTGAAGGAACTGTTAGTTTCTTAAATGTGGCACACAACCAACTGCTAGCACCAAAAGCAACATTCCCAAAACCAAGACTGGGTAACAGATTTATCCAACGCCTTTAGGCCTTTGAATAGCAAGATGTCAGCAGCCCTGATCAAGCAGCTGCAGAATCAGTCATAGAATGGTTGGCATTGGACGGAACCTCTAGGGGTCATCTGACCCAACCACCTTGCGTAAGAAGGGCTACCTGAAGCAAGTTACCCAGGACGATGTCAAGATGGCTTTTGAATACTTCCAAGGATGGAGACTTCACAGCCTTCCTGGGCAACCTGTGAGTGACCACACTCATCATGAAAAAGTGTTTCCCGATGTTCTGATAGCACCTTTTATGCTCCAGTTTGTGCCTGTTTGAGCACATAGCCTGCTAGAAAGATGGCAGAGAAAAACTACCTGGAGTTCTAGGCAGAGCTGGAAGACAGGAAGACTTTGCTAAATGAGAAGACTTTAAATGTGTCTATGCACAGTTATAGGCTTCATACACATAAGGACCAGTTTTTCACTCCTTTAGTGGTCCTGTTATGAAGTTACGATACAGCTTTTGTGACAAGCTCCACTTGCACCCTTCATGTTCTTCTGTCTCTATCAAAAGATCAGCCTCACTCTGTAGTGATGGACACACATAAATAAATTACAGTGAGACTTCTGGAAACTGTCATCTGGAAAAGGCCAAGAAGTCTCATTTTGTTCATTGCAGAAGCTTTGGGTAGAAGTTGGAATCTTTGTTATGTGTTGTGGGGCTTTTTCTGGTGAAATATTAGTTTAATGTTTTAGAAAAGATTTTGCCTTTTTTTGTGGGCATATCATCAAAGCGTATTACTTTAACGCTTGCTATCGTTCATTTACTGGAGAAAAATCATTAAACACATGTCACTTCAAAACTGCATTACATAATATGAAATTGAAATGACCTTTATTTTGCCACAGTACTGCACTGAGTTAGAGTCCCAAGCGTTGCCTGTTTACAAATGCCAGACAGGCTACTACTATGGCTCTAATGTGCTCAGAGATTGTGCAGCCTATGAGCGACTGTAACTAACTGAAAATAGTGAATTAGCTGTGGGGGAAGATTCACAGCTTACCAGTGGGAAAAGCCACTACTTCAAGACAATGGTTTTATTTATGTTGGAAATCTGACCAAGCAGAAGTGGAAATTTTGACCAAGTACTCACTTTTGTTAGATGCTGGTTTGGTGTTTGGCCTCCTGTCATGCAATCCATAAACTTGCATCTTGGGCCTAGGATACTTCTTCCCTTCCATATGGTTCTCACACCAAGCCTGTAAGAGTGACAGCTGAATGAGTCACAGTCATGCTTGACTTCAAGCACAAAGGTGTCTAATTCTAAGTCTTAAAAATGCACATGACTGCATCATAAAAAGCCACAGGCTGCAACACAGATCTTCAAAGCACTGCCAGGGAGTGCACAGATGTGTACGTCAACCCTCTGCACCCACTGCGCCATTCTCAGGACTCAGGACAGTCAAACAAGAGTCAGATTTCCACTCATTTCCTGAGGTTGTTCAACAGCTTTGGACAGCATCTGATGGATGCTGTGGATCACTAAGATTCTGTCCCCTGGACCTTTTAACACACATTCAGCCATCCCCCCCTCACATCAGGGGACTTCTCCTGAAGAGGTGCAGGTCTCCAAGACAAAGACATAACTGATTCTTATATCTGTTCCAACAAGGAACTCCATGGCTATAGCAGTTGCAGCATTTCACTGTGTCCAACTGAGGTCCTTCTCCTGAGGCCTTAAAACACAAAAGACATTTTGTAATAGCTCCCTTTGAAATCAAATTAGCGATGTTTCAAGGCGTGACCCGTAAAGGGCTGCTGTCCAGAATGGACATGTGTTTGACAGATACATCTTCTACCTAGCGGGCCTCTTCAAGAGTACAGATGGAATCAAGATGTGTGAACAGAGCTCTGAAAGGGGAGCCATGGGATATCAGGATATACAGCAAAGCACTCTGCCTCAACAGATAAAAAGGAAACAATATCAGATAGAGCGTGAAATAGCTCACTCCAGCTGGTAGGACAGATTCTGACAGCATTATATAGGTAAGATTACTGCAGAGAAAGATGCTATTCCATATGCACAAAAGCTAGCAAAATACAGCCCGAATTAAACTATATAACCTTTTGCCAACTTCTTATAAAAGTCATTAAAAGTCACAATCTCCTACTTCCATTTGTCCATAGCAAAATGCTAAAAGTTATTGTGGTCTGTAGCTCAGTATACACAAGTACACAATTTGATGGTCTGGAGACTAGGGTATCTAGAAAGCATGTTTTACCTGTCTAGCTACAAAATTAATGGAAAAGTTAGAAAAGAAGATGAGCTTTCAAGTTTGCCAAAATGTATTTACTCAACTGACAGAAAGCTAACCATCCCCTTGTCCTGCAGGCTCAATTTCTCTGGAGCAGGAATAAAGATGAGAACTCCTGCCTGTCGTATATGAAAACAGGAAAGCATTTGGTGGTTGGCCTTTCCAAACATCTAAAGGTCCCATTTGACTGTAGAGAGAATTAACTTAAAGCACAGCAACTTCCTAATGCAGTCCAGGCCTCAGCTCCATAACTCATTTTCACGTGAATTCACAGACAAGAGAAAAAAATCATGCTAGTATATCAAAAACGCCTATAGCAGCCAAATTAAAAGAAACACCTGCTGTCAGGAGCTCCATCAGCTACTCCTTGTTGCCAGTGTCTTTTTTCTGAAAAAAGGACATGACAGAGATTAAGTATGTGTATTTTGCAAGACGAAACAGAGTCCAGGGCAAGGCCCTAAAAAGACATAGGCTGTGCATTATTCACTATGTGTCAGGACGAGCCATTTCTGAAAAGAAACCAGATACTTTAGGCTAGGACTAGGAACCTAGGTTAAAACACCACAGTGAAAAATGCCTGTGGATGACAACAGCAGACTTCACTGATAGTAGAACTTAACTTACATCAGACTCCCAAAGGCTCATTTCTTCACTGATCTTCAAGTTCTGCCTCTGCTAACAACAGGAATGGCAACCATTTCAGGAAATGGAACCAACTTCTACCTCCTCACAAAAAGGATAGTGGGGCATGCCATACTGTACACAGTTCAGATATAAGGTTATAGCCAGGACTCGGCCTAAGTTCGTTTATCTATCTTTTCAGCTGCATTTGATTACTTAAAAATCACTGACTAACACTAAATTTTGATATTATTTTTCCAGGAAATAACTTTAGAGACCAGGAAACTGTCACAGTGATCACAGACCTATATGCAAGTGCTATCCTGATAAACACACCATCCCTGTGAGATATACACAATACGAGATCCAAATCCTGCTATGAAATGCCAACCCAAAAAAGGTGGGAATCCAGCTCACTCTCCACATTCAAGCAGATCTCCTTCCTTGGACTACAAAGACGGTCAGTTGTCAGATTGGCTTTGATCGTTCCCTCAGGGCAGGAGTGAGAAAACCAAACTTCTACCACTAGAATTGGATGAATCCCAGTGTGGCCACAGCTCTTTCTTTTGGATTATAAACCTAGTTAAAGCTTTGATTAAGGAGTTAGTAACTGAATGGTAATAGGATCATTCTCATCAGTGCATCTGTATCAGCAGCAGAGTAACATCCTCCTATTGTTTCTGAAGCAGTAACTATTCATGTTCTCCATGTGGACTATAAATAAACTTGGCCCTGGAAACTGTGCTGTTGGAGTAGTCCATTAAGAGAAAGTATAAAAAAACCAGTGAATTAAAACACAGACTAAAGCCCAAAGGCAGTGATCAGTCTGCTCCATCACCCAGGTTAGTGAACATGAGCCAACACTTACACTTTGAGTTCCCCCCTAGAGTGGTACCTTTTCCTTTTCAGTCCTTCATGACATATTTACAGCTCTGTCTCTCAGTAGTCCCTACTGAGACTCGAGGGATCCACACTGGCCCGTCATGAATGTTATTTTTCTTGTGCTACTACTGTTGAGAGCCAATAGAAGATATTCAGGAAGGAATTAAGAGTTTGTGTTAATGTGATTTCTGTCATCCCCATATATCTTGGATTAGGTTAAGCATACTCTTTCTCCCCTTCCCCATTTCAACGCAGCTTCCAAATGTATATGCTATAGAAGTAAGTTTGTATTAGCTGAACAAGCCTGGGACAGTTCTTTGGGATTACAGCTACTGTCTGCAAACACTTCCTATTCATACTATTTAACCTTCTTAACCTCCAAAATAAGATGGTCAGGTACCTGTTCCAAATAGGTCCTGGGCTGGAGCTCATCCCTGAATAGTGCCTGTAAATTATTTGAGAGAAATCTAGTTGTTCCAAGTCTAAAGCCTGCCAGGGACTCTCCTAACACTCAATTGTAGATAATGTAGTGCTTGGGGATGCTTCCTCACAGTTTTCTTTAATAGTATAGATATTACTGTAGACAACAGGAAAAGAAACTCAAAATCATACAGAATCCAGTGACCAGTGTTCTGGTTTTACAGTTGTTTTCTTTTGTTTTCATTTAAATTCCTCATCAAAACCGCCTTCTACCCACTTATATCATATTCTATTCCTTTACAAAACTATTTAATGCTCCTATGAACACCTTGATTAGCTGTCAATATATTATCAAACTTAAAGCATTATATTAGACACTGGAAATATTATGGGTACATAAAACACACCCAGAAATGATACAACCCTTTCAGACCAAAAGGGGTCTGTCTTTCAGACCTCCATAGAGAAAGACTGAGTCTCTCTTAAGGGGGTACCCAATCTGTATCATTCAGCAGATCTGAAACAGACTGAGTCACATTACCGAGCAAGCACTTACAGGTCTGTACTCTAGGACAGAGCTCCCCATCTCTTGTCTGAGTGTGACAGTTCCCATGCTAAGGTCACTGGTTTGTGGGTTATTCAAGCACTCAGTGTTGATGTAGAGTCGATGTGTTCCCACTCAGTTATGCAGCTAGGACACATCACCCCTCAGTTTCACTGTAGTTCTCAAACACATAGGCAGACACAAGGACAGTAGTTTTAAATGCTTGCAGAACGGAAAAAATCTTCCCTGCTCAGAGACAAAAATTCCTATCTCTCCCTGGCATCATTACTTGGTAGCAGTAACTCCAAGGTGTTGAGACCACATTTAGCTTTACGGAATAAAACATAACAAGCTGTCAAAATGTGCATAAATAAATTAGAGTCATTATTCCAGCTTAAGGTTCTGGGGACATAAACAATCCTCTTGAAGTTCGCTGTGACATTTTCTGCAGCAGGAGCCAAGCATTAAAATTACGTCCTATATACAGAGAGCTGTAAATGTATTCTGTCTTAGGGCCTGGCACTGTGGCACAGAAATCAACAGGCCTGCCTTGGAATAGAAAATACAGCAGTTCAGGGCCAATTCCCTGCCCCTGAGCACAAGTTTTATGGCACAGCCCATGTCCATATGGCTAAACTCTGTCCTTCTGCTCACTCCCCAAAGAGGAGTTCTCATCCGTATCTGCCTGCTTGGAATAGTCCCTGGCTCACACTGCTGCCCTGACCCATCTCCAGGCCCAACTGCAGAGAGCACTGGCTGGCACAGGCAGAACCATGCCCCGGAGTGTGCTAACACCCAAACTCCACAGGTCACCAACACCACAGCTCCTGGCCCGGCCCAGTGTACCGACACAGCCACAGTCTGTGACTTCTGCTAGGATATTACCCTAAATGTTTACCCTTTTGTTAGTTCTATAATAAGAAATGCAGAAAGTGAGACCCAAAAAACACATGAGGAATGAAGACATATACATTTTGTGTGTATAGGGATATAAAGGAGCTGTACCAGGTGAGACCATGTATTCGTCATGCCTCCATCACTAACCAATTACGCAAACTTAGGAAACAGTGTGATGTCATGGTAAGCACACAGTGATACCTCCTCAGCACAGTCTCCGGCAGCACTCTGTGACTCAGAGACTTCCTGAACAAAAAGTGGTACCCTGGTACTTAAAAGCCTTCTGAGGATTCTTCTCAAAGAAAATGAACTCTGTGGATTTAAATGCTGTACAATTAAAAATCCAGTGAAAATAGGCTTCGGCAATTTGAATTATAAACAAGGAGCAAACCCATTCATTCAGAAAACAAATTTTACATCAAAAGAACATCAAAACAAGGATGAACAAGAGTAGTGTCATTATAAGAAAGCATCAAGCTGAAAGCTACAATCTCTAAGAGCAAAATGGCACTGACATTATCACAGAAGGCTTTTGCTTGGGCTCAGTGCACATAAAACAACAGAATCAAATTCTGTAGTCTATTCAAGGCAGAGCCTGCTGTGGGAGAAATCAAAACGAATGGCTAGTAACTCTGGCAAAATGCAGGATCCCTCCTATTTTGCAACCAACAATTTTTACAGCAAATTTTTTTTCCTGATTTTTTTTATATACCCCTTTAAGGTTTTGAAAAACCACCATAGCAACTGTGTCCTTGGGTTCTGATGGGTATTTTTGAGCTACTTGCTAAATCCGTATTAGGAGCTCAGGCGGCCGTGGCAGTATGAAGAATTGTTCCATTCCTGAGTGGGAAATTCCATGAGATAAAACATTCTTGCATTTTGTCCAGCAGAAATACTGTATTTCCACTGAAAATGCCATACTAATAAGCTCACTAGTGATGTTTTTCTAGAAATTAGTAAGACAGAAAAACTTTTGACTTCTCTGTCTCCCCTTCTCTCTCTCTTCAGTGTGGGATCAAGCTGGTCAAACAAAAAACCTTAATGCATTTTTCCCTTTAATAATAAAGAAATTGATATTTCCTTACTTTTGCCTTCATGTATCAAAAACATACCAAGGGAAAATCATCCTGCTTTCCAAAACTTTTTGTTGACCATAGAAAGGAAAGTCTCCCTAGAAATTCACCTAGCACAGAAAAGCTCTTGTTTGCTCTGTGCTTACAGCTCGGTCACAAAGATGAAGATGAAAGCTTGAACATCCATGATCCATGATCCTCTGAGATTTCTCCTCACCTCCATGTACATTGTAAACACGACACAAATGCAATCCAATATTTTTATTTGGGAAATCATGGAAAGTTACAGAAATTAATTTGGAGCAGATGACAGAACAATTCTGACTAGGACAGAAATCAGGAAAAACACAAAGTCTTCTGCCAAACTTGGGAAGAAGGTAAAAGGTACTACAACACCAAATTCATGCCTCTATAGATCACTATCTGATGTACATTAGAGGAATAATGGTTATGTCATATGATTCTCTTCTGCCAAAAATTTCCTCATCTGCAAAATGGTGACAGCAGTATTGCCAACCTCACAGGGATCCTGTGAGGACAATGACATGCTTTCCGGTGTTCTTTCACTGGCCAAATATTAGACGAAGGACAGAGGAGCCCATCACCACCCTATGGCCTCCTCAAATGCCAGAGAAGCAGTATAAGGCTCTTGGAATGCAGAGCACATCTATTCAAGTGTGATCATTTTTACCTAAACCAGCATTGGCCTGGATTCCTCAGATCACTAATCACCTTCAGCTCAGAACACAACTGCTACACCAATGCAAGGTATAAAAATACAGTGCTTACAATTATATGTGTAAGATCAAATTAATAAAGAAACAGAATAAATTAATCTAATAATATCAGATCAGAATATATTTGAGTTGCAAAGGATTTAAGAAAAAAAAAGGGGGAGAAAACCCCAAAACTGTGTAAAATGATCCTTCAGGCTAACCAGCAACTCTAGTAAGCCAGCCATACAGCAAGGCCTCAGGTATCAGCTGGGTAGGGATGAGAAGCAGTCTCATGATGTGTAAGCTGTAATGAGGGCAGCAGGTGACACAAGCCCCTCAAAAATATTGCATTGCCGATGCAGCAACATCCTCTCAGAAGGAACAGTTTCATATGACAGTGTCCCAGAGTCTCTCACACCCCGTTAGTGATCTCCATGTCTTGGAACATATATGGAAAAAACAGAGGCATTGCTACAAGATATCCCTGGAAACAGGTCAATACACAGGAGAGGCAGCTTTACACAAAGACACCACGAGGCTCCCCATTTCTTTTCCTCTCAGGCTGTGTTGTGGCAGGACAAAGGGCAGATGTAACAAATACGGAAATCACCAAAAAAAAACCTAGGAAATGTTTTTCTGAAAATACTGTGTGTACAAGACTATATCCTACTCCTTTCCCCTCTGGTAGTTACAGTCCATCTTACATAGGCAGGCCTTATCACTAAAGACAGGCAATTAAATATGGGAACAGATGTCAAGTAAATGGTCTGCCTTCTTGAAAAACCATTTCACCATTCTTCCTTAAACCAGGAAATATTTAGCAAGAGGTGTGCAAACTGGGCACAGGTGCAAGAGTGCGATTGAAAGGTGAGTATCATCTGCTGGAAGCAGATCTAGACAGAAGGATTCAGCATGAAAAATATTTCCTTAGTTCTCAAGACATAGAATTTTCTTCCTCTGGTCTGAAAACATTTGTTACTTTCATTCTGAAACTCTGAGTTTTCTATTCATACTTCCAACAACAAACTGTCAAGTGCTGTTCCAAAATTTACAGTGTTTTACCAAAAAACTACTGACCTCAGCAAAATATTCTTCTGCTGGCTCACATAGACCAAAGCACTTGAGCCATTGGAAAACACAGCAGAGAATAAAACATTCAGCCATTAAAACTCACTTATCCATTTAGTTTCTCTCTAACAGCCTTTCAGAGCTTCAGTTCAGTGACATGAAAACCTCCCAAATCTGGAAAGAGGTCAGTCTGTACAGAAAGCGCTTTCCAACAGCTTTGATGTCTCCTGGTGAGACTCCACATCACTCCAGAAGCCCCGGGGATAAACACTGTAGCAATATAAGGGCTGAAATTTGTCCTTATAATTTCATACCACTAAAATTCTGAGTAATCCTCATTTTGAAGACTTAAGTGAGACTTAAGCAGTACATAGCCTCATACCAAGTCTTCTTTGTGTTGGCACAAATTTCACCCAGGCAAGACAATATTTGCTCAGGTGCAGTACCTTGGGTGAGAGTTAATCCCTTTCATTTCTGACACAATACTTATTATGTACAATAACTAATAAAAGCCACTCTTGAGATCGACAACCTACACACTTCCAATTTCCTCTCATGTACTGTAGCCTTTCATAAGCTCCTTTGATCCTGTATAGGTGTCAGTCTTTGCATGCATATAGTTCACAAGAAAGTTCATCTCATGTTAATACCCCAGTCACCCTCAGATACATAGATTTTAAGCCATTTCCATTTCCAAATTTCAATTTATCATCTTATTTTAGTTATTGCATTACTCTCAAAGATGCAAAGCAACAGAGACTGTGATTTTGCTTGGACCCATATTAAAAAGGAAAAAGTCATGTCAAATATCAAAGATTCCTTCTTGCCTGGCCAGTTGGAGACACATGCACACTGTGCTCTTCCCTGTCAAGGGAAAGATGGGCCATCTGAGGCAGGGCTTACGGGGGCTACTGACTCAGGAGCAGCATTCCTGAGACAATGATTGGTCTGAAATCACACCAAATGCAGAATCGAATCATGCGGGCTCAGGATGCCTCATGAAATCTGAGCTGAGGACTCTGAATTTGGGGAAAGGCAGAGGGCTACCTGATACAGGCACTCCTAGAAGAGCACTGATGAACGTGGAGCATGACTGTACCCTCATCTTCTTCCAGCCCCAGAGGCTGAGCACAGCCCTTCACAAGTGTACAGGCTGGATCCTGCTGCAGCCTGAAATCCCTGCCCAAAGTAAAACATCCTCCATAGCTTTTTTCTTTTTTTCCACAAACCACCAGCACTGAAAGTTCTGCCTTCTTTGGTGTTTCAAACAGGACCAGAGGCTGCCAGTGACAGAGTGCAAGACAAGAGGAAGCGGATTTAATCTTTTCTGAGAAGGCAAACCTTACAGAAATGTTTGTTTTCACTCTGCTGTTCAACATTCCAGCTAGTGGGAAGCTTCAGGAACTTGTTCCAATGGCTTGTTTCTCCTGCTCCCTCCCATGGCAAACTGAAATCAATATTTTTAGATTCTTGTCATTCCCTTGAAGACTCTCTCTCCCTCCCTTTCCGAGGTCACACAAACTTTGCTTTGGACTTCAAACTATTAATTTTTCACATTACTCATTTTAGGTGTCAGAAAAGCTTCTTACTCATCAGCCCATAGAAGGAAGTGTTTTTTTTCATTTTTTTTCCTTTTTAAGACAAATAAGAGATACAGATCTCAGCAAGAGAAATTAAGTTTCTTCCAAGCCATTGCAACAAGGCCTCTCCAAGCCTGACTTGAAGTCCCCCATCCTTGGCACACACTTGCTGGTTTTGCTTCACGATCAGAGCCCTTTGCTTCCATAGGCACACCAAAAAAAAAGCACCTGTGCCAGCTGAGGAAATCAGGAGTGCTTTTCTAACCAGGCAAAGTAACTGCAGGGAATGGTAGTGAAGTTGAATTCATTTCCCACAAGTCATCAAACACTGTGTAGAACATTACTGACTTTTGGTAGCCATGAGCTTAAGATAGGCTTACACTCTAACTAGAGCTTAACAGCTGCATAGCCCAGTGTCAGCTTCAGGAGCTCAGCAAGGACTCCTGTCAGCTCTGCCTGGAAAAGAGATGAGCATGTAACAGGAAGTGGCCTGTGAAGCAAGAAGCAGCCTTTTCTCATTTACCAAAAGTTCCCTTTTCTGCTCAGCTCCTCTTCCAGACTCATTTGGATTAGCAGAGGAATATACCAGTGCAATCCTACCTGTCAGCAGGGAAGAATGTTTGTGCATCTGATTCCTCTATCCTTCTACCAAGGCTTTGCTCTTGGATCTCCTGTGGCTCCTGATAACCTCCTATGTTACTGCAGCTGTTTGTTTAACACAAACCCATAAAATTCTTGAGGTTGCCACATCGCCCTTTTCTCCTGTCCACACCCAGGATCTCTTCATCTTCTTACACACAGTAAACAATTCCCCACAGGGTCCACATTTGTTGTGATAACTCACCAGCCCATTAAAACTTCAACTCTGACGCACACAATGCAGCAAGCTTGTGCAGTGCTGTCAGGTAAGACTTTGCTGATGCACTCAGACTTTACCAATAAAATAATATTTGTGTTCTCAAAAGCATCTGCTGAAGTCTCCCAGAATGCCATAGCAAGAGCTACAAAGTATTTTTAAGGAAAAAAAAAAGAGAGAGAGAGAGAAAATATTTTTCACCATAGAGACTTCAGCAAGTCTGAGATTATGTAGACAGGACAGAAAGCATTTTGCAAAGGCATAAAGACAGTTTTGTTCTGCTCACTTATACAGTTCCTTTGGTTGAGTACAAACTGGATGCAAGTAGTACCACAATCAAGTATTTCTGGTTTGGTCCTTGAGTGGGCAGAATACAACTGAAATCCAGATGATCCACATTTTTTTCCGCAGGTAAGCCAGGATGACATATAGGGCAAAACAAAGCAGTTTGCAAATGTCCCTATCTAGACTTCAGGTCTGAAAAATCTGCTGAGCTGCCTGTGCTTGTTTGGAAAAAGTCTTAAGCCTAGATTAGCAAGAAGGTCTTTGCTGCATTGCTTCATGCCTGCCTGGGACAAGGTCCTGTGCAATCACTTCTGTGCTCAGGATGTCTGAGGTGTGAGTTTTAAGTCCCCTCCCCTGCAGACTCTTGAGAATATACTCTGACAGACTGTATGATGCACAGTTTCTTCTCTCAGTTGTCTTTTAAGATGAGGTTCCCTTTTCATAAACACATAGGTCTAAATTTACAGAAATGCATAGCATACACAGCCGAAAGAGAGAGAATGAAAGTATTAGTCAATCAGTATTAACAACCTTTGTTTTAATTCTACAAATATCTGAAAGCATTTCTTTGTACATACCTTTCTGGAAGTCCACAGCCTATTTCCTAATCAAAGACAACATGTTGCCCATGCAACAGCAATAAAGCTGTCACACCGCCTTCAGCTGTAACTTGCAATCTGTCCATATCCGATACTTCATTGAAAAAGAAAAGGTGCAGGTCCTAAATCTGGATAAATTGACTGGCAAAGGCCTGCGTACTGAAAGTTCAGCTCACTTTTTTCTTGGCAAAAGCATTTAAATCCTCTAATGGAGATTTATGTCATTTTGCCTGGGTGCCTTTCCCACAGAGGCTTCAGAAATTAATCATGCTTCCTCCACAATCATGGAAACATCCCCGAGTTAGCATGGAATTACCTTTCAATTTTTTTTACCCCATTTTTTCCACTTGTCTCTCTTCTCCAAAATACCTGTACTGGCTGAAAATATCACATACTGTATTTTACACTTATGGAGAATTGTATCTGTGATCATCAACAAGATTCTGCAAATGATTAGGATTGTAACATCTTCAACATTTCTTAAATTGTTTTACAGAGTTGACTGCTGTTTGATCAGACTCACAGACACCAGTAAATTCAATATCTTTAGAGATATTTTCTTATTTTGCAATTTCAAAGAGCTCCAGACTTGTAATTCATTTTAGAGACAAATGACCAGCAACAAACTACTCTCTTATTTATTAGTTTTTGCTATGTTTCATGTTTCATTAGAAGATGCAAAACACCCTGACAAACAGGAACTGAAAAATAAAATATCGAAGCAGGAATCTCTGTTTGTAAAGATGTCATTTTAATGTATGCAAAATGAAAGATCTTTTATAAAACCTATTAATAAAAATATTCCCAAGCTAAGCCAAAGTTAGCTGCAGTATTTCTGGTCTACTTTAAACAACACTGGTTTCATAAGTAATTATCTCACAATTACTAATATTTTTCCTTGATGAACTCTGTGCTGCCTCATCCTAATGAAAGTGCTGCAAGGTAGGTAATACAGCAGTTACATGACAATGCAAATAGGACCCATTCAATTTGCACAAAAAAAGGTTGCAAGGAGCAATTAGCACTTCATTAATATGATATAAAATGCTAATTTGCTATATATCCCAAGTGACTCAAAACTCCCTTCCATCCATATGTGCAAATAATAGTTAATATGATGCAGTGTGTGTGAACCAGGTTCATGGTGCATTAACTGGAATCCCTGTGTCAGTTTTCAGTATAATAGCTATTAGTTAATATGAACAGTAGCTCACATTTAACCTATGACAGCAGTGTTAAATGATAAAAGGATCTGTTGGCAGCAATATCTCATAATTCCACCCCTGTAAAGTTCTCCCTTCCTTGCTATCCAGGATGAAGTATTGGAAACTGACTTCTAATCTAATTTATAAAGCAGATTGAAATGAAGTGCTGGTAGCACTCAGCTCGGCTGCTCAGCATTTTGAGAAGCAAGATCATTCCTGGTGAATTGCACAGCTCAGGCATTCAAGCACTCACTGGCAGCTTCTAATGATCAAAGTATTTGACTTAAATAATTGATTTATTTATACCAGTAAAGAAGCTCCAGGGGGTTGTGAATATTATGAGATATAATCACACCACTAGGGAATTAGAGACACTCAGATGTGCCTTGTGCTTGCTAATGCCCTACGGGTGTGATTAGGATATCACACATCAAAGGAATTTGCTCTAAAATTTTTCAAATAATAAATTAATAAAAATGATTTCTTTAAATAATTCCATTGATTTAACCGGACAGATCCGATGCAAGATACAGTATGAAGAGAACTACAGTGAAGTGTGTTGATCTAGGACACTACAGAAACCCTGACCATCTTCAGCTAACACCCAAGCGCCAGCAGGATCCTCTGGCTAGCAGGTCCTTTACGAGGTATTAGCATCACCTCAGAGCTTACTGTCTGCAGTGAGCATTCCCAGAGATTTCAGTCAGCCTGCATTGTCTGAGATGGAGTAAAATGGTGCTCTCCAACGAATCCTTTCAAGAAGGGAAATGCTGATTAACAGTGACACACAAGGCGGTACAGCATTCTGGCACAGGCAGGCAAAGCAAGGGCTGCAATACCTCATGGAGAACCCAGGCTCTTCTGGCCAGATTATGTATTCAGGTATTTTAACATCTACCTTAATGGCTTATGTGGCTTAACCATTGCAGACTACAAGGATTTTACAGTCTTTAACGCACTCCTTACACCAGCATAAAAAAACATTAGGGAAGTGTTCTTATTTCAGTTATAAGAAATTGAGTCACCCAAAGACCAAATAACCTGCTCAAGGGCACACTGACAGTCTGGGCAGACCAGGGGATTAAACCTGTACTGACTTTTTGCAATATGCTTCAGAAAATTTTAGAAATACACCAATTTTTCCACAAGGATATTACAGCAACAGGCAATTAACATCATGTTATCTTCAACCTAGTGTGCTCTAAGGGAAGTATTTAGATGTTCCACTTTGAGAAGTACAATCCTTGTCTTTATCCCAGGACCCACAGGGAAGCATTTATGGCAGTGACAGGAAAAACAAAGGCATCTTTTTAGAGAAGAGTTGTGAAAAAACCCTGTAGATGCTTTCAGAGCCATAGAAAGGCACGAAGACAGAAAGTAAAATTTGGGGGTAATTTGTGCCTCAGACAAACTAGTACTCCAGGTGCAAAACATGATTGCTGTCCTTGAGTTGCAGAAAGAATGAGTGAATAAGACTCTTTGAACCCATGCCTTAACTTTCCTGGGGTCAGGCCTAGTCTGTTTTATACTGCTTTAGTGCCCTCCTAAGATGTTGCAAAAGGACTCCAGAACTGCAATGTTGTTTAAACAAGCCATGCAAGTTCTAAGTGAAGAAATCAACAGCAATTATAAATTCCTGCAAAAGCAACATCTCCATCACTAAAATTAGAAAGGGAGAGGCGTCAAGAGATTTGTTCATGCCTATGGGAAAAGCCTGAGACTGTGTTTGACTTCTCCACACTAAAGCTTCATTCCCATCCGTGTATACATGTTCTGATTTATTGCAAGGATCACATCTGAAATCAAATGCACACAAAGTTCACTCTCTCTCTCTCTCTCTCTCTCTCTCAGTGAGTTCAAAAGAAACTCTCCTGTCTTGCAATTTCAGGATTTGAACTGAGCCTGGAGTCATGCAGTCCACTGACTGTGCTACATGTAGCATGCTGTGTCAAAAATAAATGTACACATTTTTTTATGTTTATACCTTTTTTCCTTTCTTTACCTCATTTTTCCAACATGCACATAATAAATACAGCCTGTCCTACAGATGCAGTTTTACTAAAGCGCACAAGAGGACTTTTTTACTCCCCAGCACTAAGGATCCAGCAGTGTGCACTGGTTGGGCTGTGGAAGAACTTCAGCGAGGGTGCAGACCCCACATTTAGGTAAGGCTTAATCTGCCCATATGGTCTTGCATCATGATGTGTATTTGCTTTGTACTGCTTGTGTTTCTCATCTGCCTGAGTTCTCCCGTGCCAATTTACCCTTGTAGAACTGAGTTGAATACAATTACCATGAGGAATCATGAAAACTCAGAAAGTCTATCTAGGCCCACCTTTGAAAAAAGTACAAAAAGTCTGTAAATCTCTGACATAACTATCATCATTAGAGACAGAGTCATGTCACCAACTCTGACCTCAATTTCGAATTCTTAGTTTTTTGTGTGGTTGCCAACTACAGCCTCAACAGCTACCTGATGTGAGGGAGTCCTGTGCTGACTGGGAAATCTCAGATGCGATCCCAGTTTAGATTATAACACTGTTTGATACTTCTGATCCTAATGCTATCCCAATATGCATCCCACAGCGCTGCTGCCTGAAAATACCAACAGTCTACCCTTGAAGCAGACTACAAAGTTTACAAGCAGCCAGTGCAGATCAAGGATTATTAACAACATCGGCTCTCAGAACTGAGGTTTTTTTAAACAGTGTCTGTTTTGTTATCTATATCAGCCATGACCTGTGTGTTTTTCTCAAGGATAATAACAGCTACACCACCTTGAGCAAACCAACTACTTAGGAGACCAGAGAAGTGAATCACTTAGATAGAGCTCACAGCAGAAAGCAGCCCCTGAGGGTCTCAGCAGTGAAAACACCTATTCATGACTGGAGACAAAACTCAAATGCCAAGGAACGAAATAGTATTAAAAGCTGAAGCTTATAAATATTTTGGAATTTTCTATGTTTGTTTTTAACTGAAAATATTATTTATATCCATACAGGACTAAAAAACCTCTCTCTTTGTGTACAACAATGCTCTTTGCTTTAGCTCGAGTGATGGGTGGGGAGCATTTCTCAATACCAAACCTCAGCAGAACAATACTCAACACGGAGGGGCCCAGTGTCTACGATTAACATAACGAGAGCAGGCTGACAGCAACTCAGAGGCAGGAAGGTAACTGCATGCCAATACCGCTGTATGAATCACAGGGTAAAAGGGATTCAACAGGAGCTTTCGTAAGCAGGACCTGACCTTGAAGGCCTTAGCTGTAGTGAATCAAGAATGGTGTTAACTAACACATGGCTCTTTGCACAAGCTAAGTCTCAAACTTGCCTCCATCCTCATCCTCCACTGCAGGAACGCAGTCTGAAGGTAACAGAGACCTGAATCATTCTGTCAAATCACATCCAAGTGGAAGATACAAAGTAAAAAAATAGAGTCAGGAACGAAACACATTGGGACATAAGAAACAAAGGATAGACTCAGCAATGGCAGTGGGATTTGTAACTTAAAAGCAGGGGGTAGTTCTCCGAGGAGCAGCTTTCCCTTCTGCAGAAAGCCACTCTTCCTCAGCCTCCCTCACTGCATGAATTCAGTTAGAAGACTGTCTCCTTCATCCCAGTGGTTGTGTCCCAGGCATTGTGAAATATGAGTGCTGTCAGCATCTGCAGCTGTAGGAAGTCAGATATAAGCCCTAGTGCCACAGTATGCTGCTGGCAATGGAGCCTGGCAGCCCTATCACCAGCTAGAGCCTTCAGCACACAAAAAAAAACCCCAGTTAAATAAACCACAGACTTGGTGATCAACAAAAGACCTGCCTGTTCATTCTGCCTGGAAAAGAAATTCCTTGCTTTTGAGCTGGCTGTTAAACTGCCACTCTTCTCTGAAAAACACCTGATGTAACATGACATCCTCCACCCAAACCAGCAAAGCTCCTCAGCAAAAGTTTCAGATCTGGGAGTTAAGGTAGATGACTGAATCCACACTAACTTCCCTGCAACAGAGAAAAGGATTTTTAGGGGCACTGCTCACTCAGGAGCTCTGAGGATGAGCAATATGACAGATGTAAGTGCAAACATGAGGCACTGCAGCTCAAAATTATTTCTCTGGGTACTGACTTCCTGCTCTGGACAGCCCCTACTCACTGAAGGAGTCATCCTACCTTGTATGGTTGCCTGCTCTGTATTGCTCCTCCCCATTTTGGGGCCAGTGGGGCCTTCATTCTGAGTAGAGGTTTGCAAATTGAATAAACAAAATGTTATTCATTGCGAGGCCAAATTCAGTCCTTGGTGTATGCTTGTAATGATATAGCCAAAACTATCCAAGGAGGAACCCAATGACATGTTTTCATATGAGAGAGAAAGAGCATTACTTATCTTTCAGGCCTTTATATTGCTCCTGATAAAATCAGTAGGAAATTTGTCTTTGGTTTCGAAGAGAGTAGAAAGCTGCACTATAAATTTAAAACCGAGTCTTCAAGGTGTTGGGTTTTTTTTAAATCCTGCCTTTTTCAATAAACTTGCAAAATGGGACAAGCTTCTTTGCCATCAATAAAAAAAACCCAAACATAGAACTCATTACTCCTTAGCAGCCATTGTACATCACAGAAGCAATACTTTCTAGTAAAATGTCTAAATCTAACTCCTCATTACGTCAAGTTCCCCACTCCACCATCAGCCTGACAGCCTTGGAGCCTGTGAAAGGAGGAATGTAATGAGTATACATTCATGTTATATACTTTCCACAGTTCTTGTTCTGGTGTGACCAGATTTATGTATAGAGTAGCTTGAAAGTAATTCATCACGATTATACACAGCATTGACTTCAACATTTCTGCAGGTAGCACCGTCTCCAAATTCTCTTAGCCATGGCTATATAAGGGAACTGAAAAGTGGTGACACAATCTTCATTTGTTTTGGTGGCAAGACTCAATTAAAATAACATAACAAGGTCTAAAAAAATACTAATCTGTGAAAAAATGTGAAAGTGAGTTAAGTAAAACCTTCAAATATTCCCTTGTTCATGACAAGCTGTGTGGGCTGACAGCTTGTCCCAAGGGAGTGAGAGGTCTTAGAAAAAGTCCTGCTACAAAAGGACTGGCTGTTAAGGCAAATCCCCACCAGTCGGAGCCCTGAGGAGGGTGAAGCCCAGCTATTGATGCCCAAACACAGAGAAGACATTGTGAAGGAAATATGGGGGATGAGAATGGCAGTGGAGGAAACAAAATAGGGACTGCCTCCCACACAGAGGAACAACAAACCTGTGAAAATAAGAAAGTGCTTTTTTACTAGACAGATTTTTAAGGAAGAAAGACATGTCCCACCACTTTCAAAATGCTATCTGGGCCATTAGTGAACTGCATGCTACCACAGCTTGAGGCATGGGGGGAGACAAGGCAGGTTATTAAAAGTAAAACAGAAATACAAGGAGGGTTCTTTTCAAGTAAGAATCAATTCAATTGCTGCTATCTTCAGAGGGGACAAATAAATAATAAGGTGACCTCAAATATTGCTGACTTCCCATTTTCATCCCAAGTTCTGCAATAGCCAGTGTTGTTCCCAGAGCACCAGAGTCCTCCAGCCTTGTCACCAGAGCTCTCATTTCTCAGAGGATTGGAGTTCAACGAAATCATGTTTTAAAGCCTTTTGTTTTTTTTCACACACAAGCTATAGTCATGAATGTAATGCAAACTGTTAGAAATAGTCATTTTAGACATCTCATTTGGGAGTGGGTGAGACAGAGGAAGAGGAGCCATGTAAGGAAATTTGAGTCTCTGAAGCTGAGAGTAACTGCACAAAACTAGGATTGTCAAAGGAAAGCAAAGCTCTGTTGTTGGTTTGCACTGTCCAGAGCCATAACCAGATTATAATTGAAAATAGTAATAATAATAATAGACAGAGAGTGATTTTAATCAAAGAACTTACAGGTAATTTTACATATTTGCAGTTCTCATAAGTTGCTATACCTCCCTTTGTAGTTACTCCTACAGCTGTTTCATGGCATACTGTACAAGAGTCCTGAAAGCCAAAATGCTATTCCCCAGGACACAGTCAGGGCAGCTAAAGGACCACAAAATCCCTCCTCCCAAGCCCCAGGTCTCACCAAAAGTCCCTAACATATCTATACAGGCAATGCTGGTAAGTGGTATGACTATAATGACTAAAGACAAAAGAAAACATCGAAGAACAATTCAACACTAAAGAAAGACACAGACTTTCCTTATTAAGTACTCTAAGGTTGTATCTCTAAGTCTCTTGTTCAGCTCCTAAGTTCTAATGCGTGAGCAGTGAAAGAACAAATCTTGAGAGGCCTGGACATGAAAGAATATGTCCCATCTGTGAGGTTGGATTTACTTCCCCAAAACTTTACTCCCCAAGAATCTTCTAAAATGAAGTAAATCCACTAAGGGAGAGGAATCTATTTGCAAGGTCCATTCTTCACAGTGAACTGCCTAACATGGAGGCTTTTCCCACAAAATAAGCAGAGTATTTAGCTGTGGAAGTATGATTAAAAGACATCTGTGCAGTTCTCGGAGCCCTCAAAGAGAAGATGTGGCCAGCAAGACCCAGGACAGCCTATTAGCAGCCTCATTTTCTCATGACATGAACTTTCTTGCATACCCCATAGCAGTTTCCACTAAGGGCAGTATTTCATTTGTTTAAATTTGCATTAAGAACAGAAATATTTTGTTTCTTAGAAGGCAAAATCCTCCCAGCAATTACTTTACTAGATGAGCATCTCTGCTTTCATTTTAAAAAATAAAAGGAGCTGTCTCTGGTGTGTGTCAAGAGCTGCAGGGACTACATGGAGCTTGTGACACTCAATTTGCCAAAGAGGTTCAAGGCAGCTCACAGGCCTTAGACAATGCCAGCAGGGCACTCACAGGGAAGTGACAACAGAACAGCCACATGGCCCTGCAATATCTCAGACAGCCCTGCCCTTAGCCTCTGGTGGTCTCCAAAGAGTCTGTGAGAAGGGATACAGTCCCAACAAGCATTATTCCTCACTCTTCCCATATTCTACAGCTCTTCTCTGGGCCTGGCAATGTTGAAGTTCATCTCTCTGAGCACAATTAAACAGAATAAAATATCAGGTTTAGCACCAATAAAGGCTAAGACAGCTCACCTCCAAATCTCCCATCAGGCTGCCCAGCCCTGAACGTGATGACATCCCTCTCACTCACACAACAGGCCTTTGTCTTGAGACACGGAGACAAAGCCGGGAACGGGATGTACCATGCGTGGCTTTAACATATTCAAAGTTTCTTTCAGAAGGTCATCTCCTGTGTTGGCAGTTCTGTGCTCAGGAACTGACAGCAACAAAAAACACACAGCCCAGCTGAAGTGATGCTGGATGGGCCCCTGCATTGCGAAAATTACAAATTTGCAACACGGTGCTGCTTAGGAGCTGCATCCACAGGCCCCACACCACTGTGGGCACCCTGTGAACTGTAATAAATGTGGCAGAACAGATGATTAACTACCAGACCTATGACCGATTATTTCTTGTAAAGGCAGCATATACTTGTATCAAAAAGGGGTGTGCTGCTTTTGAAAAAATCACAGGGACAGAGACAGCAGTGTTTCTGTTTGCAAAGGCCTCACATACCAAACTAACATTATCTCCACAGAACTACCTCAGCTGACTACACAGCAAGCACCTTTGTTAATGCTGATACAAAGAAAAGTACATTAACATAGGGAGAGTTTGGGAATCCAAGACTCTCTTTCCCCAGCTCCCAGTTGCTACTTGACTACTATTTTCATCTCAAAATCCCAGAGGAAGAGCTAGGGGTTTAAAACATACTATCAACATTACAGCAACATTCGTGGAACTTGGATGTAAGTAGAAAAATGGTCACAGGGAAGACTTTGGAGGAATTACTTGAAACTTGGTCTGTGTGCACTGCTGGAATGCTTAATGCTTCTCCAACAAAGTTCCAGTTTAGTTTTACAAGCATGGCAGCCTTTGCACATTAGCACATGTTACGTGAAACATCACCCTGCTTTCCCAAAATAACAGCTCTAATGAGTTTCATGGTAGCTGTCCCGCTGATCAAACATGGGTTTATGAGCAATACAAGGAACCAGTAAGGTGCTTGTTCTCATGCATCGGCCCAAGTGCAGGCACACTGCAGAACGGCTTCTGCCCACACAGGGGCTGTTTGCTGGCTAATGAACAGGGAGACACAAGTACAGTCACACCACAGTTCATTAATAAGTTTAGATGAAGTAGTAACAACCTTTCGAAATTGTTCAACAAAATCTTTCCAAAATGTAGTAGTCTGGATACACCTTTTTATTGGAAAACAGAAGCTAAGACTCAGTGGCACACAGATGACAAAGGTTAAGCCTCTCTCCTCCAGCAGATGTACAAGAGACAGAAAGAATGAGACAAAAAGATAGAATGCTTCCTATGCTCTCCCTTCTTCCACCAAATGCACACAAGCCTCTCCAAAAGCCAGCAGTAAACCTGGGCTCCACCTGAGGGCATCATCTTGACACAAGGACGCACATCAAGTTTATATGCACTACTGAATCCCTAAATGGGAACATTAATACTTATCTTCTGTTCTTTACGGCTCCTGTAACAGGGCACAGGAGCCAGGCAAAGCAGTATGGCTCATCAAGAGATACCAATCACTGGTATAACTGGAACTTCAAGAGCCTAAAGATAAATTTCTCTGGCAAGGTGGATCACATTGCTTCTATGGAAGTAAGAAAAGCAGTCAACATACTGTAATCTCAATTTCTAACATATGATCAGTCACATACTAGTCTTCTATTCAAAACATCACTATTTTGCCACATGACAAGAAACACACTTATACAACCAGAAAGAGAAGTGGAATGACAAAAAAGTCACCTTGGTCCATGACCAGGGTAAAGACACATGGCCATAGCCCATAATGCAACTAAGAGAGATCCTGATAATGTGACTACAGAGGAAACATGCCAAGCACACAGCTGTAAATCCAAGAGCCTTTACACCACAGAGTCCAACATCATACAAGAAAAGAGTTTTTCACACATGACAATTACACAAGAAGGAGTGCCCCATCAAAATACCCAGGCAGTCTGCAAATCACTCCCTGCCCACAGCTGCAAGGCTTTTGAAGCAGCAGGTTGCTGGCCTGGAGCTGGATGGATTGATTACACAGCCTAAGTTGAATATGACTGGCAAGACTTTAAATCAGGCAAACCTGCCACAGAAGGACAAAGAAGTATTGCCTGTATTACACAGTTTTTAAGCTCTCCCCACCACCTGAAGAAGCTCAGCAAGGTGAATTTCTGTGTTCCCATCAATTTCCCCCTACAATATCTATTTCCCAGGAGGCAGGGACTAGGCCTAGTTACAATAATCAGGTCCCAGCTGATAGGATCTTGCCCTCTTTTCTGCACTGGGAGCACGTTTATGCTGGTATGCATTTGCTCAGCCTCTACTATCACACATACAATTAAGTTCAGCTTCTAAATGTTCTACCTGTAATTGGAGCCAGCTGCAACCTTTCTGACACATACTAATTGCCAGTAATGATTTAAGTGCAGTCAATTCACATGCTGCAATTGTTTTAAATAAAGGAATCTCTCGTACCTTTTCCCTGAGAAAAATCTGTTAATCTTTGCTGCTGACTTATCAAATCCTCCAGTCACCTGTTTGCCATCAATTTCATGAGCTGATAACGTGTTTATTAGAGCCATAATATGCAGGTGGAAGCATAAAGGTCTCATTTGGTGGAGTATGAATTCTGTCTCATACAGCTGTATGGAAAAGCTTGGTTTCACCCTTCAGCTGTGCCTCAGAAAAGAATAAGTTCCGAAATAGTATCTTTTATTCTTTTCAAATGGAATATTAGTCCTTTTAAACTCAGTACGTACCTCAAAATACCATTCAGATGTGCATTACAGGTTGGTTTTTGTTAAGCTCCAGATATCATCACTGCCTATGGTAATTCTATCTAGCCTTAGTTAATTTCAGTTTAATTGTATTCTCCTTTTAATTATTTTTCATATTTAAAAGCAAGTTCTACAAAATAATAAAATGTCATGTGTATTCTATAGGGCTGGTTTAAGAGTTCTTCCCACAAACTATTTTAGTTTCCTGCAGGAGACCTGACCTGAGATATTGTAGATAATACACTTCTGGCAGAATGAACCCAGTATATCTGTGGAAGTTTTGCACTCCTTTCTGCAGTGTTTGGGGGTTATGGTTGGCGTTTAGGGATTTTTTGGGGGATTAGACATTTTAAGGATGGAAGTGTCTGATTGCTTTTTAAGACATGCTATGAAATTACTACCATCTGTGCACCAAGTTTATCAGGCTACTTTTTCCACCACTGAGTTACTCAGAGTGGACAACCAGGTAGCAAATGGATGTTCTGCTGCAGCTGAGTTCACTGGCCCTTTGGCTATTTTATATGTGTGTTGTACTGAATGCCCTTAGATGTTGAGGCAGCATGTACAAAACCCCAGCCTCAAATGGGGTCTAACCCAGGTATCTGCCATCTCCAGAAAGACATTCATAACCCTTGCCTCACCTGTGAGATTCTGCAGGAGAAAAAAAATGTATTGACCAGAATTCAAGTGAGGATGTTCTGCCAAATATTTTTAACTAAGTAAAAGAGAAGAGAAATAAGTAAAAAAAGAAAAGTACTGACCAGACACTCACGGAATCAAGGCAGATTTTTAATGTGAAAAAATAAGCCTGACTCCAAAGAGAAAATATGTAAGAAAGAAAAAGACTGTCAACAAGAAGAAAAGTGAAAACTTAAATTATGTTTGGGACAAACTTTCCAACTACAAGAGGAATTTCATCTGAGTTAGGATTCCTTGACTTGGCTCCTGAAAATATAAAGTAAGGGTCTAATTCTAGGACAGTATGTGGTTTACTATAAAACAAATCTAGCATATAATAATTTCCTTCCACGATTCCCATGACTTGTGGCACAGACCCAAAACCTCTTCCATGATTCATGTCCAAACCTCCCAGGAGAGATGTGATGGCCAGATTGTTAGTTTTAGTGTATGAGTAGTTTGGGTGAAATGACAAATGCTAGCACTCAGTCACACTGTGGAGAAGAGATGACCACAGTTATGAGCAAAGGGCAGAGCTCCACTGGCAGTTTATTATTAGCATCCTCAATATGCGTAAAAAAGTTGTGTTTTTTTTAAGGTAAATAACATTTTCCTACCTAACTGGCCAGTCCTCAGGGACAATTTGTTAGTCATTCCACAGCATGGGCCAATTCCTCTTTTCCAGAGAGGAGAACAGAATGTCTCAGCAGATCCAATAGTCTACCAGGCTGATATTCCGAGGCGCCTTACAACTCCTAAAGTCTGCTTCTATGCCCAGTAATCTCCTGAATCTGCATTTTACACAAACTCTGAGCCAGTGCTGACCATGCCCAGACTAACACCTCCTGGAATAGCCTTCCCTACCACTGAAAACCTTGCCAGAGTAAATAATGTACCAGTTTGCTGATGCAGCCTATTCCAGAACTCCTCCTAGCTTTAACCTTTCCAAATAGTCCCTAAATGTAAAATACAGTTAATCTATGCCTCTGACTCATCAGATTATTCATTCCAAATTCTGTTTGTTGTTAATTACCCCCTTTTTCTTCCTGTTTGCAGATCAATCCATCAAAACGTCCAGGGAAACAAGTCCCAGCCTCTAGTCTTTGCTCACAACTCATTGCTCCCTATACAAGAGTGATCATTTCTACCACATGTTATTTCCCCCTTGTCCCTGACTACTTGGCTGAAATTCTTGAATTGAGGAGAATACTGACAAGTACACAATAATGTATGCACCTTTGACACAGCATTGCAGAAAATAAAAGGTATTTCTACTAAAATTTGTGAGCATTCCAGAGTCACCAGTTTTTCTAAAAATACCTCTTAGATATCCCAGTATTAGCAGACAAAAGAGAATTGGAGAATACAAAGAAAAAAATAATGAAGAAAGAAATGGAAAAAAACTTGCAACATTTGACTGTAAAAGCTATCATTGGAGAGATCATATTATGCAGTTAGTTCTATCTAACCACCTCACCTAAAACTTGTGGCAGTTAGAGATAATTCAGCAGTGGAAAGCAGAAAGGCAGAGGTCTGCCTCAAAGGGCCAGCAACATCCTTTTTTTTTCTCTCAGAGCAGTTCCTACTTCATGTGTGGTGTCCCACATGCCCGTTGGACCAAGAGCTCTAAGTGGGAGCACCAGGCCAGTTATTCCTGTTTTTGAAGGGGAAGTGAGAGGAGAGACAGGAGGAGGCAAAAATGGTGGTGGCTGCTGGAGAAGCAGAATTTGAAGATCAAGATTTCCCGACTGAGATTAGAAGAAAAGATGACTGAAAAAAGAACTATGTCTCCTTGGATATTTTCCGACACTTCCCAAAATGTATCTAAACAGCACCAATCTTATCAGATAGAGGCGCTGAGAGATGGAGGTGAGCCAGCTGACAGCCATGTGAGCAAAGGAGGGCAAGGGACAGGCAAGATGAAAGCTCAGGCTACCGCAGAGCAGGGGAAAGCATATGCTACTATTTCCCAGGCAGCCCCTTAAGCATGGAGAAAGGAGAGGAATACCACAGAAACAAAGCAGACCATGGCTGAACCCCTGGGTGATAAACATTTAAGGACAGGGTAGAAAAGAATTGCTTAGAGCCATTACAAACCCAGCACTGCTGAGTTCAGCCTGGGCCAAGGCACTCCAGCCCAGCTTGCCAAACTTGGAAGTGGCTCCATACAAACCTAAGCAGCCTCTTACCTTCCTATCTGATTGGCTGCTAATGCAGTTCCTTCATCCCCCACGTGTGAACAGTTGTAATGTTATGTTCTTACTTGCTATAGGATACCAGAGCCGTAATAGCAGTGGAAAGGCTGGAGAGAAATCAGGACAAGAACCTAGGATTAAAGAAAAATGCCTGGTTAATTGCCATTAATTAAAAAAAACCTACACAGAGGTGCTAGTTTCTGTATTTATCATGTGAACTTCCCTTGAAAACAAACAACGACTAGTCCCCTGAGGACTTTTCCAACAGTCACTGAAGATATCTAATGAGGCAATATTTAAGAGACCTAATTATAAGAAAAAATAAACCTTGATAACCATCTTATCCCACGTACAGCTCAAATATGACTCAGAATTTTTTTTAATAATCCTCTCAGGTTAGCACAGCACAGTACAAGCTACACTGTAGCAGTGCAGCTACCAAGAGATCATGAGGAGGAGCTGGGAAGTCACCCTCAACAGGATGCCTGACCAAACAGAGGTCAAAGACCAGAGATGTGCTGTGGGGGGCTGCAAATAGCAGCCTTGAGAAAGCAGAGCTTTGCATTGCAAACTCATATCATTATATCAATTTTGGCCACTTTGCTCTGATCACCTGTGTCAACAAGGCATTTCCTCTGTTCTGTACCTTGAGCCACACTGCTGCACCTGCCCTTGAGGGAGGAGTTATTGGATTAACCAGCTTCCTCTTATCTGTGTTTACTCACCAAAATTACTCTGCAGAGAAAACTCCCTGAATCAGTCCCGGAGCTGCAGTTTCACTCATATGCAAAAACTCAGATGTAGCATTAAACATGCAGAGCTTAAAAAAAAAAAAAAATAGAAAAAAAATTACCTCATTGTGAGTAACCACCACAAGCCAAGCTGGGTGAAGTCACTGGGGATTTTTCTTTCCCGCACGCCCACACCACTGGGACTCTTTCAGAGGGACAGACACCTGCAGTGCTGCTGGGCAAAGGCAAACCTTTTTACCCCACTTTCCCTGAACTGGGGGAGAAGAAAGTGGGTAACCACCAGAATAGACAAGGAAACAGGTTTAGACATGTTACTTTTTCTGCTTGCGTTGGGCCAATAACCAAAAAAAAAAAAAAAAGAAAGGGTGGAGTCATAAGGAATTTTGCTTGCTAACACTAGTGTTGGCTTTGCTCCAAGCCCATGACCCTTACAACATGTCGCCGTAGGATTGCTGGGCAAGCTGCTGGAGTCACTGAAGCAAGAGAGAGAAATCCCCAGATTTCCTACTGTGTGTAATTCTGCATAGTGTGAGCTAACCATAACCCGCCTGAGATACCTCTTGGTTTTAGTCTCAAAATGGGCCCAAAAAAAGGATACACACACACACACACACAAAAAAAAAAAAGCTAGAACTACACAACCTTTCTCTTTAAAGCAAGTAAATTCTGACAGCAAAGACAATAGACTTCAGCAACATTTTGTTAATTAAAGCAGCCTTCCAATCCTGAAGTGGGAATAAAACCTCAGAGCTGTATACCCAATTTCTGAGAAGGAGTGAGATACAGTTCCTAATGAGTCTTCCCACCGAACAATCGGCTTCTTCAAGGTGAGCAGAGATTTCAACTGAAGGATAAACAGGAAACTGTTAATGACAACCTTAAAAGGTTAGATAAGGAAACAGGTTCCAAAGTACCTTGTATTTATCTACTTGGCTTTCACCTGCAGATACTTGTCACCACTTACTGCCTCCTCTGCAGGCCATTAATGACCCACCATATTGCTTGCAGAAGACTTCACAGTAAGTCATTTGTGTGAAAGAACTGTAAACTCATATCTACTTGGGAAAAAATGAAAATGTTCTCCTTAAAGGCAAAGGAAACAGGCCACTTCTCTAGCCTGTAAATGATAATTTGCCTCTGCTGAGACCATTCTCTAATAATATAAGCCTGTCAAAACCAGTGACTTGCATCTTAAACCCAGGAACCCCAAAGATATTCCTTCGGCACATCTGCTGAACCTTTAACATACTGATTTCTAAGGAATGGCGTTTTTTCACAGCATCCTGGAGCTCAGGAAGCTCTCATCATGACATCAGGGCCAATTCAAAACCCAATGAAGACAAAACATACTGATGTAACTGATGCAAGTTAAAGTTGGATCTTGCCGCTTTCTAAGCCCTTGCACCATTTTCTGCAGATAGACAAGCAAATCCGTGTCAAAACCAGCCTATACCCACAACTATGCCAAACTGCAGAGTCAAAGAAATATGCCACCATTTTGCAAAAGTGAGGAGAGTAGGGTATCAGCACACTGAAACATTTTCTTAGCCTATCTTTCTAAGTACTTATAGCAGTGCTTCTGAAGTCCCCTTCTTCTGTCAAGTGGAAAATTTCTGAGATTCCAGAGGCCCACATGTGACTTGGCTAGAAAAATGCAAGGCCCAACCTTTTAGCACACAGGCCACCCACATGAAGAGATCATTCACAGGACCTGGGATAAGAAGTCTGAACTCTCAAATAAATCAAGAGTTTGACCTTGGGTGGGTTTAGCAGAGCTTAGAATCAAATCTAGGGAGTCAAGCAGACATGAATACTGTGGCCCTTTGCTGCTACAGCTTCCTGATAGGAGAAGACAATGATCAATGTTGAAGAATAACTCAGTTACAGGAATGTAGAGTGTTGACAGAGGTATAGTGGAATACTAGATATTTTAAGTTGTAGGGAAGAGGAGACAGGAAAACACAATTTCTCACCAGAGGAAGGAAAACTAGGACAGAAATTAAAAAGAGTAGTTGACAAACAGAACTCCCAAATACAACCTGCTAAGCTGAGAGGATCTCCATACCTACAACATAGACTATATCCAAGGTGTTGTGATGACTTGGTAACACATCATTTTCTGGTTGTCTGTGAGTTTACATAGCTGCAAGGCAATCATTTTCCCCAATAAAATCATTCAGCAAGCAGGTTTCTAGTGATTCACTCAACTTCTAAAATAAACACTATCACAGCTGATTATAAGCATTTACCCGTGCTGTAACTGCTGTCATGTTCAGATACACAGGAGTATAACACTACCTTCAATAACAATACCAGAAAAATGACATTCATTTTCTAAGTCAAGCAAGGTCTTACTTTCAGCTCGAGGGCATTCAGCTGTCTGCCTGTAATATGGGAACTTTTCAATGTCATCTCCAGGCAAGCCCAATGTTCAAGAAAAGTTCTACAAATCAAAGCACAGACCATATGATTTTGATGACAACCCGCTCACCCAAAGAGAAAAGTGCAGGATGCATGCAATCCCTTGCCTCTCCCCAGTCAAACCAATACCTTTATTTCCCCCTGCAATGGTTTATATACTGAAAAGAAAAATAACAATGGCTATTAACCATCTGCTTCTCACCCCATTACAGCTAAAATGTGGTCAACTGAATAATTTACTTCTTTTTGCTCTGCCTGGGAGATAAGACTGGTGGGAAGGAAAATTACATTCCCAGCTCCTAGCACAGGAACAAATAAGGGACCTTCAGCAAATGAGAGCGAGATGAGAGAGAGAGATAAGGAGGCCCCTATTTTCTGGTAGAGATGGAAGTGGGGATACGCCAAGCACAAGAAGGCAAACCTGCAGCCAGCAGGAATGTTTCAAGAAGCAGTAGATGGGAGAGGAGCCTGGAGAGAGCCCACGGGGGAAAAACATGGTGCAGGGAGTTCTCAGTGCCATATTCAGAGCTGCAGAATACACACCACATGGTGATTTTCAATATTACAGTTTTCTGAAACTAGTTAACAGGGTCCCCCCTGACACCCTGAGAACTTTTTATGAGACGGATTTGGTGAAGTGAGTTGAAATGAATTCACAAGAGATGCTGGACTTCCTCTGAATTGTGAAGAGCACTGGAGAAGCAGAAAGAGGATAGGCAGGTACAGGCTGACTGTCACACCTGGGGACAGCCAAGGAGCATGGTGTTGGCCTGCACGTACACTAAGGGCTGGTGCCTGCTGATAAAGAAGCAGTATTTTTACCTCAGGGTAGCCAACATGCATGTCAGCTACCTCGAGGTAAAATAACAGTGACAATGAGGCACTACAAGTTTTACCATGAGGTGACTTGCCAAGATGAGTGTTGTACCCTGCCTGGGGTTGACCTGAGGGAGTTTACCTCATGGTAAAACTAATGTGTGTTGTCTTTGCTGAGATTTCTTATTCAGACAGTTGACATGTACCTTTGCTACCCTGAGGAAAAGCGACTCAGGTTTTTCTGACAGTGAAAATACGATGATTCACATCTTGGTGGCCTGTTCAAGAAACTGAAACCATTTTGCATTTGCTCTGGGTGTCATTAGTAATTTTTCTTCACTTACTTTCACTTAAAAGCATATAATTTGACCAATACACAGACGCATATGCTCACCAGACAAGCTTCTGCAAATTTTGCAAAGAATTTTTTCATATACTGCAAACGTACTTTACTTTTCATTTCTGCACAGAGCCATGTTTCACCATGTCAAGTGCTTGCAAACAGTTAAGAGGAAATTAACACAAGACAAATTAAATTTTTAACCAAAATCACTCTGGAGGAATAACCCATCTTCTTGTTTTAATTAGAATAAACTTTATTGTTCAGCATTTAAAAAAAGAATTAAAAGTCAACATGCAGGTGAAAACCCTTTCAAGCATACATAACTCCTTATTATTCTGCTCATGTGCCAGTATCACAACACACCAAATAAATACATATTAAACTTTTCACAAGCATTAATTATTGAGAAGAAAGCTAAATTCTTGCATGAGTATTATTAAAACATTATCAGAAGCTTCCACACTAAACTCGCTGGGGATCAATTTCATACTCCTTGCATCCCTCAATACATATGCTGGGCAATAACTGTAAGCAATTCAGGGTAGGGATGGCCTTTCCTTGTATAAGAAATTGTCAGTACCATATATAATTTCACTCCTACTTCACTGTAAACAATGATCAGTGACAATTTATAGCAATCTTAATGATTTATAAATCCTTTATAAAGGATTTTAGAGAGATATTTTTTAATTAATCTTGGCCTCTCTATAGAAATATAGCATAGGAATTGGATTGCTTTTAATGTGCCTCCTTCAATCAGGCAAGATAGAACAGGCTGGTCAAGTTTCCTCTGATCCTCTTCGACACTCTCCCGCCCCGGTAAAATGACCTTTCCTACTCCATGGTACCATGAGCAGCCAGCAGATGGATACAACTGGTGGATGCTCTCCCATTACAAAACTCTACAAGGTTATGCATCTGCACACAGCAGTCAGAAACACGTCATGTGCCTGCTATAAGCATTTTGTACTCAGTGGTAGATAAGCTCTCAGCTGCTACCCCCAGCATTTCCCACCAGGATAACAGGCATATCCTGGCCAAGATCTGACATCTCACGTCTGCCCTGCACCACCATTTCAGGTGCCTCTGCCCTTTGCATGGTCACATTAGGACTTCAAGGATGTGGGAGACCTATGCAACTATTTCAGTCTCTAGGAAGCTCGGTCACATATCAGGCAGGAGTTAAGCAGGCACACATAAACATCTAGCCTTGGGCCTAGATACTCCTCTCAACCCTCTCAAAAGACTAAAGCTTTCCAGGCTCTCAGCTACACGAACACTGAACGTCTGTGTAGAAACAGTTTTGTAGTCCCAACTACTGAAGCGATAAACACACAGGCATAAAAAATACCTTCTTATCCATCTTCCAGAGCACTTCAGAGGTCGGAAGCGTTTTCCCACCTGATTGTTTTCACTATAGGACAAATTTGTGTATTACATAGCTGCTCTGAGTTGGAACATGCAAAGACAGTATTAGCAACCAATGCATTATACAAGGCAGTAAAAGATGGCCTGGGGTTTCTTCTACTTCAGAGGTTTGGGTCATGCTTCCAACCTTATTGTACTGATAGAAAGGCTAAAAAATTAGTATCACAGTGAAAGCCAAGATTCTCATTGCCATTACCTTCCTTTGGGAGCTAGAAAAATGTCAAATATTACAAGAATCAAAATACAAATCACAAGGAAAAACAACCAACAAGCTAAAGGAAGACCAAATCTTTCATGCCACACCAGGCCAACTGCTCGTGTCCAGCATCCCACTCCTAGCAGAAGCATTTAATCACTGCCTTGGATTTAGAGAAAGACAATAACCCCATAACGCACCTGACCGATTATGAAATGCTGTATATGGATAAGGGAAAATCCTTCCTGATCCCTACAGAGACTAGCCAATGTGCTCATATATGAGATTTAATTAAGCCTGTATTATTACTTCAAATGTTACAACCGTTCATAACGTTTTCTAGGCCCTTTTCAATCCAGCATGGCATTCACATTTATAGCCTCCCGTGGCTCAGAAGTCCACCAGCTCAGCCTCACACTGTGAGGTACCTTCTGTGGATGAATGAAATTGACTGGGCCTTTTGCCTCATTTTCTTAATACAACACCATGCCAGGCAGAAATATAGAGCTTTTTTGATGCTGTTGCCCACCTTAGGCAGTCACCTCCAAGTCCCCATGGACGTTGGCTGGGTGATAGAGCAGGGAGGTTGAGAGGAGGAAAGGAAGTAATTGAAAAGGTGCACCCAGACTAGCAACACAAGCCCTTCTCAAGCTTGCCTAGGACACTCTGAGTTTGCCTGCATGTGCAAAATTAGGATTATACCTATAATGGTGCAATTATTAATCAAAAACAATAATTAATTATATTATTGTTACTTCAGCCTCCCTTCTAGAACATCCTCTGATTTCTGCCTCTTCAATCCCACAAAAATTTACTTTTAACATGTTGAAAGCAGCAGATAAGAGAGAAACCCAAAACCTCAAGTCCAACTATAAAGAGAAAAGGAAGGAAGGAAGAGGGAAGGCAACAAGTTAATAATTGTTCAGAATCTGAAGTCTACAGTAAAGAGGGAAATACTTTTGTTCTGTTAAACAAACGCCTTACTAATGACAGGGTCTCCTGCCCATTTCCCACAGTCCTCTGGATAATTAAAAAAAAAAAGGATCTGTAGGTTCAGCCTGTGCCTTACATAAAGTCGATTCTGAAGAAAATTACTTGGAGGGGGAAGGAAAAAGGGGAACTGACAGAGAAGTCAATTCAGAGAAGAAAATGTTTTGTTTTTGGAAATTCTCCTCCCTAAAATTACACAGTACCTCATTTTGGAAACTCCAGAGTAATGTTTCAGCAGTCCTGGAACAGAGGGAGACCCTTGGCAATGCCAGCTGACAATCTGCCCCAACTGTGGCTGCAGCGTTGCAGAGCCAACGAGGCCAGGAGCCCCACAGCCCATCAGCTCACTGCTGGGGCCACATCTGAACCGGAAACAGTTTTCCCCATGGAAAACAGAAATTTCCAATGGAAGTTTTTGAGTTTGAAGGAATTAAGTGTCTTCCTGTAAATCTGTATGACTGCAAAGCAGCTTATCAATAAACCAGAGTAAGTTCAGCAGAAGTCCACCAGCACTGGAGCACTTGCCCAAAGTGCAGGGGCTGAGGAAGGTGGGCTTGTCCTTGAAGAAGAAGCTTGAAGAAGAGATGGCTTTAGAAAAACAGCAGCCCCCAGTGCTTTTGAGAATAACCAACAAGGAGATGGAGGCAAGTTCTTCACAGTGGTACATAGTGGGAGGGCAGTGAGCATAAATTGCAAGTAAGGTTCAGACTGGATCTGAGGAAAATATTTTTTCACAATAAAAGCGTTTGAAATCAAGCAGGGGAACAGGATGTCCAAAGAGATTATGCAACCTTCATTGCTGAGGATTTTCAATACCTGACTGGACAAAGCCTGGAGGAACCTGGTCTGATCTTTTAGCTGACCTCATTTTGAGCAAAAAGTTTCACATGAGGCTTTCTAAGATCCCTTCTAATCTGAATGATTTTAGGTCTTAAAACTCCCTGCCTGCTCCACCAAACAGATTTAAAACTGAACCATTCGGAGCAGATGAAGTCATTCAGGGGCAAACCACACCATCCCCTTGCATCTCCTTTAAATTGTGTTAGAAATCATTCAGCTTCTCATCATCATCAGTGCCCATCTATCTGCAGTTTGTGTGACTAGAGAGCTCATCAAGTACTTCTGTTATCTGACACTTGTTTATAAACCTTTCTACAGCATTCACAAATGCTGTGCAAACAGTGCACTAACAATAATGAATCAAGGCTTCTGGAACGTCCAGAGCACACCCTGCAGCCACCAATTCCCTGCAAGTCTTGGAGAGGCTCTATCCCATCCTTTTATCTGTTTTAGTTGTGTGTCTTTATGAATTATATCACCTGTGATATTGAGGGGCCTGTTTGCCCTCCAGCACAGTATCACTAGGCTTTACTATCATTACCTTTCTAAAAGTTTGGAGGAGCAAGCAGAGCAAATGGAGCAATCCCTTTTAGGTACTAATGCTTTTCTTCCTGTTAATGTCACATTTGTGAAATCTGTCAATATCAAACAAGCATATGGTATCTAATGAAAGACTTTGACAAACTCTCAGCAGTCTTCAGATCAGCCTCTGAACTGTGAGGACATTCAGCACACAACAATAAATGCACTGGTCCATACGGGTCCTGAAGTCATTAAAGTCCAACACAAAGCATATGAAGTCACTGCAAAGATTCTAATAAAACTTTACAGGCTTTGGAACAAGCAAACAGAGCAGGAACAGCAGATTGCTATAATTTTGGAGAGCTCTGTGATTTTCCCCTCTTTGGCAAAGCAAAATGTTAGGAATAGGAATCCAGGGAACAACAAAAGTATAGGCTTCAAACTTTTTACTGTCCCACAGTACAGTAACATCACACTCTTCAAAGTACTGATCTCTGCAACACCTCTGCAAGGTAAATAGAGCACCCCTATTTTACAGATTCGGAAGTGAGGCACTGGAAAACGAAGTGATATGTTGAAAATCGAACAAGGAAAAGAGAAATGAATCCAGGTCTCCTAAATCCCAGGCCATTATCTAGACCTGGTAGACATTGTTAACATATAATTTCTTACAAAATTAAGGTGTTTTCATCCTCAAAACAGGTCTGCAAAGGTTTTCTAAAACACTTAATCTTCTCTCGATTTACCAAGATTTAAATTTTTCAAAATTTACACAAACATTCGACTGAAATGTAACACAATAAGTTTTCAAACTAGATCACTTTTGAACACTGTGAAATGGGATTACCTTGGAAATTTTTAATTGCATGTGCTTTTCCTACCTTTTTTATTTCTCTTTTTGTACAAGAATAAAGCATTGCTGGTTGAAAAGATGCAAAGACTGGGGTCGTGGTGTCTAGAAACTACAAGATTAGATGAATAAAATCTACCACAGCACCTGCTGCTCTTCTAGATGCCCCACACACAGCACTTTTAGCAAGAATTACTGAGTCAAGAGATACCTAATTAGCACTAAGTCTGCATCTGACCTTCTGCATCTGACCCAGGTGCAGAAATGAATATGCTAGCTGAAGTTTCAGTTTTCTAGCTTTCTGTTTTTAATGAAAAAACTGTTTTTCTGTCAAGCAAGTGTTTAATGGAAGGGGTTTTTTTGAGCAGTCCCATTGCGAAGTGCTCTCAAGGCCCATTAATTCACCCAGTAAGGGCATTTAGTGTCTCTAAGTGCTCAATACTTTTGTACTTGACCCTCTGGGATCAACATAACCTGATACTCAGAGGCAGAAAAGTAGTTCCAAGTAGTGCAAAACCTAAAAGTGATGATGCACATTCACTGGCAGATTTAACTGGGATGGATGGAGCATTCACCGTTGCCAGCTGTCGCCTCTGTCCCTCTTTTGGAAGTTCCATCCCAGGGAGGCTTTAGCAGAACAAGTATCCCCTCTTGAGTCAGCAGGGTTTACAGCCTGAAGTCAGCAGGAACTCACAGGAGGACAGCAGGCTCCCAGCTCCCTGGCCAGGGTGCAGGCACATATCACATCCCGCTGGCCCACGGCAAGGCACAGGGTGGGGAGGGAAGGGAGCTGGAGCCGTTTCTACTTCAGCTGCTTCTGACTGAACTCTCACCAAGCATGAGTCAACACCCAAAGCCGGTTAGCGGGCTGCCAGCATACAGCTCTGCTGGTTTATAAAAAGGAATGGCCCTATAAAAATAGTTAGGGTTCAAACCTTCAGCATGCACATCTGCTCTTTGAGACAGACTCTAAGGTCACTTTGAATCACAGAATGAAATACATGGCTAGTGAAATGCAAGAAAAATGACTGCCTTTCCCCTTGTGTCTGAACTTTTATCTGCTCATCTGAACATTTTGCAAAAAACAACAGAAAACCTATTGCAAAGACTGCTGGTGCATGAAATGATTGAGAAATATTTGCAGTTTGAAAGCAGTTTCACTTCCTGCCTGATACCACAATGAAGCTTTTTAATAAAGTTAACATCACTGTTACTGTTTTACATCTATGTTCGTATTTTCCCTGTTTTATATTTCTTGAATACTTACGTTAAAAAACAAAAAAATTCTCCTAAAGCCAGAAGTTCCTGAGTTTTCATTGTAAGTCACACTGCTGATAATGTAATAATGTTTCTAATAATAATACTTTCTGCTTACACTGTAAAGCAGCTTTCATCCAAATACTTCAATGCATCCTACCAATTTTAGCTAAGCTACCTAAATATAAGCATACATTTAACAGCTGGGCAGCCTGAAAGATTTTGTGACCCTCTTTCCACAAGCACAGAGGCTGAAAAAGTACGTTATGGAGTCCTGAGTTAAAATACTCTAGGAACCATTAAACTATACTGCCTGTGCAACACCTATTCACAGTAGTTAAGCTCCAGAGCTGGTAGAATACTAATTAAATTAATTCTGCAAATGCTTGTTTGCTACTATTTGTCAGGTTGTGTTCCAATGTGCAGACAAGCTGTTAGATAGTCATAAAATGTATTTGTGAGTTGTGAAAGTAATGAATTTCAGCATGAATAACTATCTAAAGACTGTCCTACAAAATAGAAAACGTAACAAAAAGCTATCATATGTCCCTACTATTATTTTTGGTTACTTAAAATGTTTCAGCTGCCCACTCAAAAAGCCATGTGAGCACTATCGTAATCTTGCAGGCTCTGTCTCTTTCTAGAAACTACTTGCACAGTGTCCAGAATAAAAAACCTAAATTTGTTCATTACATTTTTAACCAATACAGTTAAATACAAACCCAAATATCATTCTGACCCACAAAGGAATTGCCACAGGGATGGCTGGCCAATTGTCCTTGCTTTTAGTTCCAAAGAAGACTCTCTGGTTTCTTTGACAGCCTCTTCCAAGGTGGTGTAATTGGCAGTGGCAGCGTGGCCATTACCCCATTAAAACCACACAGCCAAACTTTGGCAACACGGTGATAACCCAGCCCATGCTCTGTACTGCCTCAAAGGTCATGTTTCTTGCATCTTCTTCTGAAGCCATCTGGGGGCACCTGTTGGCTGTTGGACTTGCTGGACTCTGGGCCAGTTCTTGCAGGATGATGGACATTTTTATATAACTAAGTAATCCAACATATATGTTAAAAGGGGTTTTTTTAATTTTCTTCCTATATGTAAAGTTAGACATGCATATTTAAACTAAATGGTTTTATTTCTATAGGGCTAAATGAGTTGCAAGATCCAAACCAAAATATGATTATGGTTAGTGACAAATGTGGGAAATATGCAGTAAGATAGGGTGTGAAGGGCAGGAAGCAAAGATGGTATCTGGGTGATTCATGTGTGCCTGTGTCTTCCAAACAAAAAATTTATTGCCCAGGGACAATCCCAGAGTGTGCTGGTGTGAAACCATCATAATATGTATATTCCTTCCACCTAGGTAGACCTGTGTACTTCAGATCCTTCCAGTGCAGCACACTGGATGGTTTATGCACCAGGGCCTGAAACAATTGGAAATAGCAGGAATCCTAGAGAAAAGCTTTTTCTGATGTGTAGAGCTCTCCTTCCCCTTCAGGGAGTCCTGACAGCAGTCTGAGGCTTTCACTGTTCTCTGTCTCAGCTCTCACATTGCCACTGCCCACCATGACACAGGGAAGTGCTGAACAGCCAGCGGACATGCAGGGCTTGCAGCACGTGTTTCCAGGTGGGCAGTGTCACTATGGAACCTGCAGAATCTCCACTGCTTTGAAATTCTGCTTTTATCTTTCCTTCTTTCTTCAAGCATAACACTTCTTTTTTGTTTTCTGATCTTGACTATGCACCCAGACACACAGAGATCATCAGGTCACTTGGGCAGGGCTGGGCTGGCAGTGTCCCTCTGCGCATGCAGACTTGTGCACGCACACGCCTGGCAGGATGACCATGTTTCAAGCAAGACACCAACAGTGGATGACAATTCAAGTGGAATATATGAAAGGAAACATGAAAATTGGAGGACAACTTTTCCCTGTTTCAGCAGGAAAAACAGTCAATTTATAACAAGGGACAAAGTTTTATAAAGATGGAATTATCACTGTATATTTTTTTCTGGTAATTCCCAGAATTTCCACTGCCTATGTGAGGATATCTTCTATCCCCATACCCCTCATCCTTGCATTGCAATCCACTAAACTTACTCTTTCCCCAGTAGCTTCATATCCACCACTCCAGCTTCTTATGGCTGTAAAAACTCCATACAGTCTTACATACCTGGAACATACAGAACATACACACCTATATTCATTTTCAGGCATATAAAGGAGCTTTAGGCAACACTATCCAATTCCCTGAACCTCCTGTGTTCTTCAAATCCTCTTCTCTGCATTGCTCAAGATTTAGGACAAAACCTTGTATCTCCTTTCAGAAACAGATAAAGACACAAACTGCAATGTTAAGAGTGCTGGGAATTGCATCTCTCCATACCTACTTTCCACTAGACCTGAGCACTTGTCAGTCAGGGTGCTAGCTTGGCTTCTCTTTGTGCCAGAGAGGTCAGGCTGTATTTGTTCATCCTTGTTTGGCTAACATACAAAATATATATGCATCTATCATATGAAGAATGTATGTTACTGTGTTGATGGGCACTGTAATAAATTACAGGTTACACAGTAAAAGAAAACAATTACCCATGTCATAGGAATAGCAATTGGTAAACATGCTGTCTCATTTTTTATGGAGCATTTCAGATCTTGTCTGGGGTTTACTGCACTGCAAGCAACATTTGCTTTGTGTTAGGTTACTCTTCTCTTTTATTCTCCTTTAAAATCAATGGAGATTTGTTCTACAGTTACCAAATCTTTGTTCTCATCTTGTATACCACTCCATTATCCACATAAATGCAGCAAGATCAACCAGTCAAGTGCAACTGAAGCAAACTTGGAAATAACAGGAATAAAGTGATATATTCCTCAACCCTTCCTTCAGCACACAAACAAAAAGTTGCTAAACAGTACAAGCCAGCCAACATGAAAATCTCCAGCATTGTTCTCTTCTTGATCCTGATTTAAAAGACACAAAAATTGGAAAATGTGGGAGAGGAAAAAAATAAGGCATAGACGAGTACAGATATAAGGACAAAAAGAAATTCTTATGTCAGGCATTGTATCAAATTTCCAAAGCTTTTTCTGGTTTATACCAAATACTTCCTCATTGATTCAACTAACAGAGGAAATAGTGGTCTATTGATCCAGCGAGCATAGCTGCAAGTTGTATGTGAGTACACAGACACATATTAAACACATTCTGGAAACAAAAAGTAGTTTTTAGTACATTACCCCTCTCAACATGGCTGTAGCAATGCTGCCAATTGTGCTGCAGTTTAATATAGATTTCCTATGGAAATTAATTCCACATGCTGAAGGCTTACTGGTTAATGCCTATGAGTCACTCATTTATCTGTTTTGCATTTATCGACTGTCAATGTCATAGAATAACCCCCACGTTCTCTTGTTATGAGACAGTGAATAGTAGCTCCTCATGTTTCCTCTATTCAGTAGTTTCCAATAACTGCCTTATGCTTCTCAAGGAAATTTTACAGTATATTGTATGTCTTTTTATACAGGCCTCCTAACTAGGATCATTATACTCTTATTTAGTCTATTTTGTTTCATACAAAGATTGTGAGGCGATCAAATACTTACAGTATAATTAGTAAGCTCCTAAATTGTAGAGTATATTGTTAATATTTTCCTTATCAATCTATTTCTTTGCAGATAGAAAGCAGTTGTTAGGTGAAGACATGCAAACATCATTGCTAAAATGAGAGTGGATGTTGCGTATTTGCTTTCTCCATGTGATCTCATGTAATTCTGTAGGGCTGACTGAGCGTGTTAAGGTTATGGTTTGGTTTGAGATCCAGTTTTGCAAGGAAAGCATTATTAACCAAAGCTGGATCCTCTTACTCTGGGTTTTATTCTACTTCAGCAAGACTTCACCTGGGAGATTTGCAGCTCAGAAGCAGCCTGAAGTCATTGTCTCACATTAAGGCAGTATATCTAGGAAGACCAATTTCCCTTTTGTATTATCAGTGCTCTTCATGTAAGTGATAATTATAGGTCAGGGCCTGATTCTCAGCTTACCACAACAATCGTGAAACTATTAATGTCCACTGAGTTTCTCCCAATACAATAGAGATTTCCAAACCCTGCAATCAGTTAAGATAAATATTACAATTTTGTAAATGACCTTCTGTGGATCTTGGTGACTATATGCTTGAATTCTAACAAGCATACCAGACATAAACATCAGCAAATTATTTTCAAACAAATTGTGAAAGTGGTTTTGTTAAAAGCAACATTTGGTAAAAAGTCCTGTAGTGAATGAATTTCTGCACTTAACAGAAAGCAAGAAAACAATTGTTTCCTGTAATTGGACAGTTTGACTAGAGGCAGGTGGTGCAGAGCTGAGAAAACTGGAGCCATGAAGCCAATTTTAACATCAAGTACACTTCCTTTTCTTTAGGATCCAGAAGCATAACATGCAAATGGCTTCCAAAAAAAAAAAAAAATCAGTTTCTATTTATTATCTCTTCTGGTACTCTATCCATAGTAGAAGTTTTCAGCTTGGAAAGAGTTGCATACTTGATGATCATCACACACAATGATACAGGTATAAAAAGAACATAAACTTAAGAGGAAGAAAAAAGAAAAAAGAAGAAAGAAAAAAGGAAAAAGAAAAAAGCCTTTAAGACATCTTTGAAAGAGTAGGCAAGAGATGTAGTGTTGTGGTAAGGATCTTTTCTTGTAAACCCCAATTCAAACAACACACCCTCACTAAACTATTATCAACTGTAGCTTTATTACTTTTATTACCAGTACTCTGAGAAGTCCCAGTGATGAACCACTGTTCTGGCCAGCATACAAAGAAGCACCTTGGACTGCAATAGAATTAAATTTAATTTGGCTCTAGCTCAAATTTCAGTGCGTATCAGTCTCAATTACCACACAAGCAAATACAATAACCAGGTCTGCTCACCCAGCCTCAGCCCACATTAAGCCAGACACTATATCTAATCAAGAAAAAACTAAAGTCCTGCCATAGGATGGGAAAGAGGTTGACCATTTTATATACAGCTGATTTAAAGTATACCAAATACTGAACACTGAACTGGAGATAGAATTAATTTTCTTCTTCATAGCTCACTTCACACTGATCATCATTTATGTTTTAAACAACTGAAGGATAAAACCCCAGGGACAAATTTGCTGCTGGTGTAGACCAACACGTAACTTTGATCCATATTTGGTGTAAGAAATAAGTCTGAGCAAAGGGAACTTCCTCCACAGAGGATGACAGCACACCAGGAACTGCCAGTGTCACCAGCCTCTCTGGAAGCCGAGTCCTCATGTGCTGAGGTGGGAGATGCTCATCACTCCCATTCTGACATGGTACAGAGGACGTGACCTCATCGCACCCGCTCCGACCGAGAGCCCGCTGCACATCTTGACAGCAGGCGAGAACAGGAAAAAAGCCCTGCGCTGGGCCCGGTGCGTGGGAGGAGGAAGCCGCCTTGGTTAGCTGTCACCCAGCGCGACTGCGAGCGGCTGCACGCTCCCACTCCCACCACCTGCATCCTACAAGCAAGCTACACCTCTGATCTGGACTGAGACACTGTGTGAGCACAAATTTACCACCCCAGTGCTGCCGGGAAGGGGGAGGCCCGTGCGAATGGTGGCACTAAACCACCAAGCGTGGTGAGCAATGTGGTGGCAGGAAGGAGCTTCGCAAGTGCAAGGCAAAACTTGCAAGGGCCACTCCCAGGCTTGAGAGCCTTCCCTATCACACTGCTCCCAGCTGGGCCCAATTCCTCCACCTAGCCATGAGTGTGGGAGTGCCTTTGGGCAAAGCTTCATCCAGAAGCACTGTCTGGTGAGGAACATTAGCAAAATGCACGCAGCTCGGGTCAGAAGCATCAGCAATGTAATCACAGGGAGGGCTGACACCTGTGCAGAACTCATGTGGATGACTTACAACATGTGATGGGGTAGAACAAACCTGCCCAGCTGGTGCTTGAATGAGGGACAATTAACACACATGGATATGTTGGTGCTGTTACAACAGTAATATTTTCACAAGGAAGATAAGTACTGAACAATATCTTAACTGTACCAGGCACAAACTTAACTTCAATCAACATCAGCCACGCATGACCTCTTCTCCGTCTATTCTTCCCTTCAACAAGGTACTTATTGCAGGCAAGAGCAAGCATACTGGCAGGGCAAGTGAGTTTTTGCATCAGTACTTGCATCTTTTAAATGAGGGTAACTTGCTGTATATTATATCCCAAATATTTACAAGTTAGGCTTGGTAACAACATAAGAGTAAGGGAAAACAGAAAATCCAAGTGGTTGCTTAACGCGAGAAACAATGCTCTTTGTTCAAGAAAATCACTAATTCTGAGAGACAGAAGTGAGGCTGTATGAAATCTAGGAGTGTCTATGTGACTCTAACACACTTCACTGGTCAGCGCTAGTAACTTGTTAGTTCCAGCTCAAAATACCATCTGTCTTTTTCCTAGTTGTCCCAAAATTGTCCTTACTTTGGCCATTAACTCTTCCAGAGCAGTCCAATCAGGATCCAGCAAGATGACTGTCAAGCCTGGCATTGGTTCAGTAGTGACCAGACAAAAGGATTTGATATAATAGGAAGAGTCATTACCTACAAGAGGGAAATTAAGCACTTTTCTGAGCAACTCCTGGAGTTCATGCCTTCCTTGGCAAGTCTCTAAGACATGCAGTAAGATGAGCAGAAAAGGATCTGTTCTGAACAAAACACTCTGGATGCTGGTCTGGAAGAGGTTCCCTAAAACTAGAAACCTGCTCCTCAGCACTGAATAAGCTTGATCATCCTGTGTTATATTTGTAATATCCACTTATTCCATAGGATTTTTAAGTTTAATTTTAATCTCAATATCAATCCACCAAAATTCTTTCCATTTCCTCAGAGGAGTCAAAACAAAACAAATTCTCTTTGATAGACACAGTACTTCTCAGGCTATCATGCTGACTATGGATAATGAAATCACACTATTTAAGCTCTCTCACTGTACTCCTCCTCAGGTTTTCTAGCCTCCTCCATGTGAATATTGCCTCTTTTCATACTACAGTATTTACCTAAATCGTGCAACACCACAGGGATACGCTGGACAAAACTGGAATAAAGTCAACACAGATTTTAAAGATGTTTAGGCATTTAGCTCCCCTGGCATTAGGAACAAGACATCTCACAAAATCTGGTTATTAGAGTGGGACTGGAACAAAACTGCATTCCTCTGTGCAGCTGGAGTCTGATGGTCATGTTTGAAAATGCTCTTTATCACTGAAGCGGAGAGAAAGCAGGCACAAATCAGCTGGACATAACGTCAACAGCTATGCAAGGGAGGAGGAACTCCTGCCCTTATTTTGTTAAATCTCCAGCAATTCCAATCTAACTAGGCCTAGTCCGGGAGCAACTGCTACTGAGAAATGCAGTCTCCTCCCTAACCTACTATTTTCCAGTTCAGGCACAAGATACCTCTCTCAGTTCATCCTGTTGCAACAAATATTCTACAATATACATCCTAATAACAACAAAAAGATTCTACTAAAACAAGCCCCTCCAAGAAACACTGGCTCTCCTGGGAGGAGAGGCTGAGAGAGCAAAGACACTATGGCTGTTTTTAATGAAGGTCCTCAGATACTCCAGCAATGAGTGTGATGCAGAAACAAATTAAACAGAAACCACCCAGCTGACAAGACTCTGATGTACTTGGATTCTCTCTAGGTCATCACTGACACTGCACACTCTTGCCAGTCCTCTAGCACCTCCCAGTTTTCTCATGTTGTCCCAGTTGCCTCAGAATTCAGAGAAGCTGGTTACCTAGGCATGGGTTATATCGACCTTGAGAAATTGAGTTTTCAGGCATTTCGATTTCATGATCACCTGTGCAGGTCTGATCCTGATCTTCTCTAGTAATTCTCTTTTCTCCTTTGGGAAATTTCTGCCATCTGTTCCCTTATTCTTTCCTGAAAATGGAGGCAAAAATATAGCTTTCAGCAACACCCTCAGTAAATGCTTTCACTTTCTCTCATAGGCCACATCATCCCTTTCAGTAGCTTCTTATTCCAAATGCACTGCAAGCAAATACATTTAATTGTATTTTAAAGTGAGCAAAGGTTTCAATTACCAGTTTCATTCTTGCCCAGTGCATATATTTATTTCAAACACTTAGCATGTTTCCTTTCATTCACCATCTGTCTTATTTTATTTCCATTCATTCTTTCTGTTGTGCATTGTCATCTAATGTAGAGCATTATAATGGAAGTCAGGTCTTCTAATTCAGCCACTTATCCCTCAAACTCATGGTGTGACCCTGTGTGTGTCATTAAGCCTTAATAAGCCTCATTTCCTACCTTTAAAAAGGATGTTGTCCATTTGAACAATTACATTAAAATTGTTTAATTTAACTAGAGTAGTAATACTTTATAAATGTTAGGTACTATTTCCATTTCATGCCAATCATGCCACCCACATTAATAAACTCCTTCGTGTTTACTTCTGGGCTCACACATATGTCAGAATCTACTCTCAGGCTCTGGGTCTGCAATGAACAGGTAAATGTCACTTTGTAGAGATCTGTCTTGCTCCTGAACAGTTTTCCCTTCTCAACAACTTTCCTCCAAAAATTATCCTTCATGAAACCATGCAGAGAAAACCTGTTAAAAAGAAACCGAATTTTTAAGCTGAACAACAGATAATGTAAGTAGTTTGGTCCCCTCTTCTGCTAATTGCTCTCTTTTTTTAGTAAGAATATCTGAATGTACACGTCCACCCAAAGTATTTTCAACACAATGCAATCACACTGAAATGAGGAAGGAAACCCTAGGAAAGATACCTTAGGGATGAACCCCATCTATTTATTTGTGGCTCAGAGAGGTGCAGAAAGCCTGTAATACTCAAATAATGGTAACGAAGTGAAAATTGACACAAAGTGGTTTGCTTTGGTTTGTTTAGGGTTTTGTTCAAGTTCGGTTTTTTAACTCCAGTGTGATATTACTCAAAACAGTAGACAGACATAGGTTACTCGTTTTAGTTTTGAATGGTCTCATTAATATTTAGCTCCACAATTTCTAGTTTCTTTAGCAAAGCAAAAATATCTTTCCTACTCAGAGCAACTCAACAAAACCTCATTTGGTTACTGCCACTGGAACCTTTGCAGTCACAAGTCCAGGTGGCCTTTGTGCTTCAGGCAATAATTTCCTAACACCTTTCACACACTGAGCCCCAGCTACATTCCTGACATGCTCAAAACTCCTCTGAACATCATTTGCCCATTAGAACATTCAAGAAATACAGAATCAGACCCAAGGACAGCAGAGCATGCGTTATACAATTTACTGGGATAGAAACATCTCAATCATCATTTGTCCTTGCTTTTAGGAGGTTATATCAGTTCTTCAGGTCTGGTTGCTTTAGCAGAGAGAATTGCCTATCAGTTGCTTTCTACTATAATGTCAGATAGTATCTGTTCTGGGGACCTTCAGTAACACACATGGGTGGGAGACAGTTTATAAGTGGAAGAGTCCCAGGATTTTCATTATTCCTTTGAAGTATGAAGGCTTGATCAGTGGCTTGATCCTAGCCATTGAGAGGACTGGAGCAGAGTTGAGTGCCTGTTGCGTGTTGAGTATTTCTCTCCTCTGACCAGATAAAAAGGAATAGAGAAAAAACACAATCATGACACTTTTCCTCAGTAAACCTGTAAGGCAAGATGACCCACAGCAGGAGCAATCCAGGAAACTTTAATGCTCTGCAAACCACAACTTTTTCTCTAAAATGCACTTCACCTCTTTTTTTTTTTTTTTTTAAAGTGAGTTTTTTAGTGATTCCTGACTAGCTGTTACAAAGTTCATAGTTTCCATATATTCTTCCATGAGAATTCAGCTGCTTTTGTGTCCTGGATCCTTACGCATTTCCCCTCACCCAACATTCATGACTTTTTCCTTGGATTTTGTTTTCTAAAGTTTTTCTTCTCCCTCCAACATCAAAGTTATCTATTTTTTAGGTCATCTGATGTCTCAAGTGCTCACCACTAGTTTCTTCCTGTCTGATTGTCTAAACCTCCTGCAGAGATCTCTGCCAACTAACCACTATTAAAGAGCAGGTAGGGGCTGCAGAAGATCTGACACCTCAGCAACTACTTTGTTCTCAAAGACTAAGTAAAAACTATTTTTCATTCATCACCCAAGGATAATCATACACATTTAGCAGCCAAAAGACTACTGCTACTCAAATACAAGTGTTAGCATTACATAGATTGTTACATCTATTCAAGATAGATACCATCTCCCTGTTGTCTTCTGCAAATCTTTCTTTGACTTCAGGCCTTAATTTTTCCTTCTTCCCTACCGAAGGATATTTCCCCCTGCGTTCTGTTTCACTACTGTACAGCACTTCCCAAGAGGTTATGGAATTTATTTGGCAACACCAGGATCTTCCACTCCATCTTTTTTTGTCACCAGTTCCTTACACCTAGAGCTCAGTCATCAGCCTGCTGAGACTTTCACTCCTCAGGCTGCTCCATCTTCAGTCCACTTGGCTTCTGTTTCCCATATATCTACTTCATAAGTGCTGAGTAGCATAACTTGCTCGAACATCTCGCTTTTGCACTCCTGCAGCTTTGGAGGCCTTGTCCCAAGGCACATCTCCCTGCAGTGCAATACCCACTCCTTTAGACTCACACCTGGCAAGACTCATCCCCCAGAAAACAAAGGGAAAGGGCTTGTTTCACCTACAGACCTTACAGGCTCAACTGATCCTCTGGTAAAGGAAGACATTTAGAATACATATTGCTGCCATAAATTGTAGGTAGTTAAAAGAAAAAAGAACCCTGTGGAGATATCTGAAATCTAATCTCAGACAGGCAGCAATCTAAAATAAACTACAGCTGGTGTTTCAGCTTTGATTCTGCTGCCACCAAAGGCAAATGGCACAATTCCCATTGATTCCAATTAAATCATAGACTAGGTCCTCTTCTTACTCATCTTTCTTTTTTTGATGCCTCTATCTGCTTTTCAGTCGTAAGTTTCCCTGCAATACCACTCTCAGGACCATAAAAGATTTCTGAGAAATCCATACAAGTGCAAATCTTGGTAGTATTTTTTAAATAAGAAAGTAGGGAAGACTTTTAACTCTCCTAATTAATGGCATGGAAGAAAAAGCAGCATGGTTTTGTGCTAATGGTTTAGTTGGTTTCAGTTAGGGCTATAATCCATCCCAAGGACCAACATACCTTACATACATCTTTATACTTCAGAAAAAAGTACTCTCCTATGACAGCAAATGCATAAATGCAAGAATGCAACTGTTAACCATTTTGCAGTGAGATGGGTGTTTAACCCTTTTGCATCTAGCTTGACCTTGATATGCCTTATCTCAAAGCGAACATGCACACACTTGTTTTTAGGCTGCACTCGCACACGTGTACGGAGGAAGCTGTGCAACGTCCCTGCATTGGTGCTGCCATTCTTGTGGGAGTTGCATCGCCATAAGTTATGCAGCTTTTTGCTTCAGTCACTGTTCTTACAAGGACAGCCAGAGGGTCTCCTGGTTTCCACTTCAATGGTGACACAGAGCATGACACTAAATCTATGCTGTGGGCAGTTCAGCTGCAGCTGTTTTGAGACACTTGGGGGCAAAGTTTCAGGGCTGTCAGCTCCCGCATTTTGCTGGGCTCCCTGTCCTCTTTCCTGGAGGTCTGCCCTTGAAACTCTGGCCTTCCTGGTTGCAGAGAAAAGCCTGAAAACATGGAATCTTATTTTTAAGTGTGACTCATGACTTTTTGCCATGAAGGGCACATACGATTGCCTCCTTTCAACTTCCCTTTGTGTCTTTGCATGCAGCCGCACCTGCAGATGTTCAGGGAGGAGTGCCTGCACTCATCCACCCTAAAAGCAGCTTCTGTGTATGCAAAAGTCAGCACCCACTTGCACAGGTGTCACTATTCCCAACGGGCGGGTGCAGAGGTTCTGCTTGATGGGGCTACATGTGTATAAGCAGTTGTCCCTTTGAGCAAACTAGTCTCTGAATATCATATTTTAGCAAAGTAGCACAGCTTTTACAGTGTGTGCCATCCACAGAACATTTTTTAAAGTCGTTTTACAATGTTAGATATACAGATAACTATCTCAGACTTTTTTTTTCTACTTCCACTCTCTGACCTTCACAATTATTTCACACAAAGCCTAGAGTTCAGTTAGCTCTTTCTAATGGCTGCTGCTCAGAGTGCTCAGCTCACAGAGGAAGAACCAGCCCAGACCAGGGAACAAGGGATTAGAAGTGCCCATCCTCATTACAACCAGTCCTTCTCAGGTTTCTCCAGGGCCTGGGGGATGCATGGACCTGTCCCATAACCAGTGTGGCTGGGATGCTGGTAGGCCAGTCAAGGAACAAGCCACTCTGCCCTGTACCCCCTCCCAAAACAACATCCCTCCTGACTTCACAGCATGTCAGGGTCATGTAGCAACATAAAACCAAAAATCTTTGTCATTTAAATTCATCCCAAGACAGATTTTAAAAAGATATACCAACAAAAATCTCAAAGAGCTCTGTCATTTTGCCTCAAAGACAGCAAAAGAGGTTTGCTCCTCCTCCAAACCAAAAGGCCAGAGCCCTGACCACACAGCAGAATCCCATCCCGGTACTCTGCAGGCAGAAGACCTTCTACAAGCTGGCAACAAGTTTTCTGTATCAGGTAGATCACCCAAAACACCTTGCTGCTTTCAGAGCACTTCGGGGGGAGCATGGACCCTCATTTTTCTTTCCCTGGATCATTTAATCAAGAAATTACACCAGATGATGACATTGACACCATGGCAGCCCCAGGGGAATATGCCCAGAAATGGCCTCAGACACCTTCAGTACAAAGCTGCCCAAAGAAATCATCTCTCCAGATATCTTTAATAACAACACCTATGACTCAGAGAGCACTTAGCAGTGAGTGTTGAAGGTAGCTGAGCATCATTACCCCATTCGGTTGGGGAAAACCAGACTCTCTGGGCTAAATGATTTGCCTGCAGCCCCGCAGCACCTGGCAGACCTCAGAGCAGGAACTAGGGCCAGGGCTATGGTGTGCTAATTCACGGCACAGAGCCAGCGCGTCCCACAGTCCACTTGCTCCTCTGTATGCACGAGGTGAGTGTGACCCCACAAATTCTTTTGCCTGGAGACAGGATGAAATATAAATTTAACTGCCTATTTTTGTAATTAAATGAGTTCCACCAGCCTAGTCCCACCATATCAGTATGGAATACATAAATACAATGCAAAAAAAAATGTTAAAAATTAAAGCGTAAGTGGCTGAATTCAGCAAAGCCAATAGTTGCATTCAATAAAGTAACATGTTTGCGATTATGGAATTTTGCTAGACACATTTTGAAGATAACATCTTACTTGTACAATGAACGGTTAGGCTAATCAGTGCAAGGGTTTAAATAGTCTTAAATACATTAGCATAATCACTTATGAAGCACATGAGGTTTATAAATGAATTAACAGCTACAAATTAAAGAAGAAGTGTCTGCTTTTTAAAGCATCTGCCTTTTTCTTTTTAAGCAGAAAAAAAGGACAGTTGGGCATTCTGATTTTCAAATGCTCTCAGACAGTGCAGTGTGGAAATGCCTGCTTGCACCCTCCACTCTTCAACACGCCCAGCTCCCCAGGAAGCTCCAGGGGCAGCTCAGAGGAAGTAGGACTCTGCATGGATGAAGCTTTGCAGACCCCAGTCCGAAGCTATCATCAGTTCTACCTCGCTCCTGTTCAAGATTTTTTATGCTGTGTTAAGGTTAAACTGTTTTAGGTTTCTAAAGTGCTTGCACCTTCCCAGAATTTAGAAAAGGTGTATTTTTAGTAATAGGATGGTTTTACAGACCCACTGAGTCTTCTGAAGTGAGCAGAATGCATGGTTCCCACTCTGTGTGCCCTCGTTCCTACACCTCTTTCTCATGTATTTAGCAGAGGAGGATGACTTCTTTACTTCTCCCTGAGGTCAGACATACCTCAGCCAACCTGACTGTCCATTTCCCTTGGAGGTGAGGAAGACAAGCGCCTACATGGCTGCTCTGCAGTCAGGGATGATGCCACCTTAAGCCTATACTGAAGAAATCCCAGCCGTAAAGACCCTCTCCAGCCCCAAATCACAGCCTCCATTGAATATGCAAAGGTGCACACACGACGGAGGTACAAATGTTCCATTTCCTGGTAAAGAAAATGAAAGGGTAGGATTCTTACAAAAAGTGACATAGGAAGGGGAATAAGAAATCGTCACTGAGAATGAGGGACACGAACTAGGAATGAGGAGATAGAACCAAAGCAAGGAGAGGTTCTCAACAGAACTGGTAGTTAAACGGAGGAGTTCATCGCCAAAGAACATTGTGAACGGTACATGGTTTCAAGATGCAGTTACACAAATTAACAAGACAGATACCCATCTGGGTACTAGACACAGACTTCAGTGGCTTAGGAAGGCAGGAAACTGATAAGGAAACATTCCTGCTTTTGCCCTGTATACCCTTCCCTAGGCATCAGATTGACCATTGTCAAAAGATAGAGACAGACCAGCCATTTTATGTTCTTGTATTTTTTACTCCAGAGTGCACAGGTGGAAGTTAAGAACTGCATTTTCCAAAAGACAAAGCACAGGGGGAAATTTTACCCCAAGGAGACAGGCTGTTCCCTTAGTCTCTTGCACAAGATCACTTGAACAAGCTCATTCACCTCGTTCCTTAACACCCACCTCACCCACAAAACACAGCAGCTGTGGGTGTGCCGGGGCTGTGGTAAACATCTCTTGTCCCCTCACTGTCCACCTCAGCCTGCAGACAGCCCTGATGGAGGACACAAATAGGCTCATGAATCCTTCTCATGATGCAGTTTCATTGTCGGCAATTGTCAACTACTTGTGTGTAGATCAAAAATTTAGTAAACACATTTCTCTTTTGGTTATACTACTACTACTTTTTTTTTCCCTACAGAAAAAAATACTAGTAAAGCATATTTAGCCCTTCACACACACTAAGTCTTCAAAGGTGAATTTGCCTTTTATTTTGGATGAATTTTTTTTATCTTCCTGACTGACTGGGACCCACTCTGAGGCAGTAATCAAGAGCCTTGCACTAGGTCCAACCTTCTGGCCCAGCTCCCTAGTAAATGTACTCCTATTTTCATCTGAGGCTAAGGGCAGCCCAGCCACCTCTCACACTGAGAAGTATTAAAAATACTTCCCTCAGTTCTCAGAAAGAGAATAATCTAAACTCTCAAACTAACTGAACTGAAAAAGAAAAAAAAAAAAAAAAAAAAAGAGGAAGCCTTAGCGTGAAGAGCTATTATTATGTCTTCTCACATTTTGCTGTAGCTAAAAGCATGAGTTGTATATATAACTAATGCACCACCCACCCAAGCAAAAATACTTGCTTGAAAAAGTAAAGGCATGCCTGTCAGAACTCATCCTCTTCCATTCAGTCTCCATTGTATATTTTTGTTCCTGTGATAAATTAGCCCACTACTTCCCAGGTGATTCTGGCATTTCAAATTTTAACACAAGACATGCTCAAGTAAAATCATATAGTAGTTTCACCAGCAGTCTGAACTCACAGGGAGCTAGTACTCTGCAAAGCAAAACTGAAATGTGAAGGTAATGGGGTGAAAGTTTGAGGCCTGCCCTCCACTTGCACTCACTCACACGCATTAATGTTTCCATCCTGGCAGCTATAAACACTGTTTACCATCAAACACCTGCAACAGATTTCCAATACTCTCATGCTTGCAGTCTAGGTTAGCATGTAATCTGTTTTGTATGCTAGTACACAGCAGAAACCCGAGATTGCCCTGGAGGGGTATGGTTTGTAGGTGGAGCTGCCTGGTCACATCTTTCTTAGTGTTCTAATTTCTGCCTTTCTCCTTCAAAATTCTAAATGGCCTTCTCAGCGTCAGCACTGACTGGAATTCTTTTTTTCATTAAGCATAGCTAACATCTACATCAGCTTAAGCTGTAGTCATTTTCTGGTTACACAGGCAGATTTTCCAGCCAGTGAATAGGAACACAGAGAGATACACAGAGACACCTCTCAGTCAGTCAAACAGTGTCTTTGCACAAGCATCTTGCAATTTTAGCTCTAGAACCAGGCTTAAAAATAGAGAGAGGAAAGCAAAGAGATTTTACTTTATCTTTTCATGAAAAGATGGCACAGTCTGTGACCAGCTATGCTTTTGGAAGGCAATGGTGACAAATTCTTGGATTGCCTTGAATTGTAAAACAAGGTTGAGAAATTCTAGGCAAGACTCAAAATATTAGCAACTTTACAGGTGGTTTTACAAGGATATTCCAGTAGATCTCGGACCCCTGCTGTATGCAATTAGTAACGTCAGGATAAGGAACAGGTCTTCTCACCAGTTCTGCTGCTTTCAGAATCTCTAAACAAGCTCAAGTTCAGTGTACTTGGCTCAGCTCCTAACTTTCACACAAAAGGAAATTATTATCCTGTAACATAATGTGCAGGAAAAACCCTAATGCTGTGCATTATTCCTGGACCAGGTGACCTCCCCAGTCATTGTATGTTTCTCCATCTTGCCCTTATGACACACCCTAATTCCTCCTTAACAACCCACAACAGAAACCTGGGTAGAGTGGCATGAGAATATAATTTCCATAATTTCTAGGGTAGCTGTTCCTCCAGTATATCAGACATAGAGGGCAATGCTGGGCTCCAAGTGAGAGTTTCAATAAGTATCTAGACTGAGTTAGTAAAGGTGTACAAGTTGGGAGCAAGGTGCTCCAGCAAGCACCATTATGTACATATTTTGCAGGTTGTAGCTGAGGTCAGCATTAACATGTAGACATAAATAACTGCTGGCATGCAAGGACAGAGTAAGACATTCCAGAAGATCTCTTCTAAGATGAAGTATTTAAGTCTGCTCCCTAAGCACTGCAAGGTATAATTGCATTCAGGTATTTATGAAGTTCATGAAGTTCAAAGCCATTCCAAGGCTTTGCTGGGTCACAAGAAGTGATGGATGTGATGATACAGTAGAATAAAACCCTGGCCCAAGACCTGTGTACTGATTTGGTCTGAAACCACAGACATAGCTCTGCTCAACGTGGAAGAAATCCCTGGGATTATTCCCTGAATACAGTTTTGCCACGCAGAGCCTATGTTTCCTAGGCTTGGGGTGCACAGGAAGGCCTGTGTGCTACTGAGCCCTTCTGAAAGTGGGGCATAATTTTCCTATGCTGATTTTTCTGTTTGCTATAAGTTTAGGGCTTTTAAATCATGCAAATGTGTCTAGAGATTGCAATGGGTGTGTGTTTGAGAAATCCAAAAATAAAATAATGTTATGCAGCCAAATACTTAATTACCAACATGTGCATCTGTTGTCAAACCATACGCTAAGTGAGTGGCACTGCTCATTAGTTCTGCTTTCAGGAGCTACCAGGCGTTCGTGTCATCACTACCAAGAGTCTTCTGAGTCTGAATCATCCCCGGAAAGGACAGATTCTGTCACTCATGCAGTCGCTGTTAACAAGAATGCTGATGGCGTAGCAGGTGTTTCCTCCACTTCTCTAAACCTGGAAAGGTTCTGGCACAGCTTCCCTCCAATTTTCCCTCTTCAGAAAGGAAAAACAATCTTTCTCTCCTGGCTCACATGAACAGGCAGGCATGTTCCAATAACTCAGGTATTGGATACAATTGCTCCTATTCACTCTGTTGCCTACAATACTATGTGATTATCGTGCTCTGCTAGGTCCTCAGGAAAGAATGCTGGTTTATCCAGTCCAATCCCTTTTCATGCAATAAAACTCTAGCCCAGTGAAACAGAAGGGGGTCTGTGATGCACAGCAGTAAAAAAGGCCCCCTTACTATTTAGCTGACCCATTAATTTGGCAGTGGGTTTGAAATGCTCTTCCAAAGTCACTGACTGATAAGTCCTTTCAAACCTTTAAGGGCATCAGATATACTGAGATGGACTTGGAAAACTTTCCGCGCTTTGTCCACATCAAGCAAATGCCAGCTGGGATCTAAAGAAAAGAGCAGAGCATTACTACCAGGAAAACAACACAAAAGTGCCAAAGAAAGGATAGAAAGGATCTAAGCAATCCCAAATATGGGTCACAGCCTGATAAGATGTTACAGTAAAAGCTCTACAAAACTGGCTGCTCCAGTAGAGACTGACTGTAGGTCCCGGTTAGCTCTTGCAGTGCTGAGGGTCTAGGGCTGGCTCACTCCTTTCTAGGGATTGCCCAGGAATGGGGCTGATCCCCATGGCTCATGCAGTCAGTGTAGCCTCCTGTGATTTCAGGTAGGCTGTAGAAGGGCACACCTCCTTCTGGCCTCACTGCCTCACACCTCATTCTGGCTACTTTCCCTTGGCAGCTACCCACCTGTCCTGATGTGCAAGAGCTGATCCAGCCCACACTGAGGATGCAGTAGAGAATCAAGGAGCCATAGCTGGGCTTCATCCCAGATAGGGCTTTGCTAGATGCCAGTTACATCCCAGCCCAGATCCACTCAGTTCTCCCCCTTTCTCTGAACCAGAAAGGCACAACTTAGGTTTCCTTCCCTCACTTTTGAAATGCCTTGTGGCCTTTTAGACAGAGTTCTTTATGAAGGAAAAATTCAGCAGTTAGCCAACACTGAATGTGCCCAAGCCCAGGCTCAGGTAGCGGCATTTGCATGAGCACAGCAATTTCAGGTTGTCCCCAGGTTGCTGCTCCAGAGCTGGAGAGGGCAGGAATTCCCCCTCCTTCCCTGTGCCCCACTTTTCTGTGGAACAATACAGCCAAACCAAATCCTTCTTTTTTTTTTTTTCAAAGAGCTGAAGATGGCCCAGGCACTCCTTTCCACTCATAATCAAACACACATTTTCTTTTCAGTACGGTGGCTCCCAAGAGCTAAAGTTCAAGCTAGAACATTGAAACACACAGCTTAAATCACCAGTAGGACACCTCTGGTGCTGACGCTGACCTACCCAGCCTGGACCTGTTCAGGGCTTGGACAGTACTGGCTCTCTGTTCTCCAGAACTCCCTTCTGAAAGCTTTCCTGTCCCTGCCAGCTGCAGCAACCAACACTGCCTACAGCAAACGTGTCACATATAGGTAGGTCACTAAATATCATGCCTAAATGCAACACAGGACTAGATGCCATTAAAAAAAGAAAAAGAAAAAAATCATGTGGATGTAAGCACTATGCTTTTACTTCCCCAAGTCTGACAGGCCTCCTACACAGCCAGCAGCAAGTAGCTATTTCCCTTGTAATATCATCAACTTCCAGTAATGTTCACTTGCCTGTTTTTAATCCCCTCTACAGCCCTTCCTACTATCCTGTGAAAAATCCCTTCCCCGCTACCATTTCATGACTGTCCAGATCTCTTCCTCTCTCTCACCACTACATCTGGCTTCTAGACCATTCTCCACTTCTTTCAGTTAGCATTTTTAAAGCTTATCTAGGGCTCAACAGATTTTTTTCCCTTCTTGGTGGTGGAGGGAGGAGGAGGGGGGACCTGCTGCTCAGCTGGCTTTGGCAAGCCTGGGCAGCTCTAGCTGAACTCCCCAGCCCTCTGCCAAGAACAGTCTAAATAGGAGCACCAGAAACATCTTTTAATGTCATTTGTATTAATATTTTTGGAATTAGGCACACTTGAAATTGCTTTAAAAACATTAAAAAATAGAGGGAAAAGGTTGGCAACCATGTGAAGCTCACTGTATCACACACTACCGTCATAGGAGAGTGGCTATAACACGAGCACCTAAGCCATTTGTGTCAAAGGACTATTTTTCCATCACTTTATTTAACAAAGATGTTCTTAAAACAAGACTCCTCTTAGGTTTTGAACAGAAGAAACCATTCCTGTCTTTGCTCATCCTAAGCAACATACAACAACAGTTCAATGTATGACATGTTCTTGAGCAGAAGAAGACCCTATCCCCTCAAGGCATATCCAAAAGGAAAAAAAGGCAGATCAGGATGAAAAGGACTTAACATGCCTTTTCCCTCTCCAGCTCCTTTCCTTAGTCACCTGTTCTTCATGCCAGAAAAGCAGCATGGGCCTCAGGAAGGCCCCTGGCTTGCTACCCACTCTCATCATCAGGCCCAAAGAGTTCCTTAGAATTTCACTCTGTATGCCTCAACCTTGCTTCTGTCATCAGCAGAGATTTTCTCTGTACTCACAGGACCACCAGTTTTAACATCTTACAAGATCTAATGAAGGATCACTCAACCAGCATTTTCAAGGAGAGCTAAAGCCAGCCAGATTCCTGGCGCCTTCCTTCATTCCTTCTCAAACTTTGGCTTCAGAGCGGTAGAGCCAACACCAAGGGATAGATTCAAAAGATCACCTTTCAAGAAGCACAGTCAGGGTTTTAGGCTGGCTTTCTGATGTCGAAAGCAAATACAAATTAGGCCATGAAAATTTCAGGTATAAAGGAACTGCAGATGCTTCTTATGTAGAAGCGGGGCTGGACAGGCAGAGGGGTTGTTAAGCCTTAGACTTTGGGCACTGCATAGTTCACAACTTAATGCCAGCTTCCTCTTCTTCGTCCCACACACAACGTCCCACACACAACGCAGCACAAAGGCTTCAGACAGTGCTGCAAGGACGTCACATAAGTACCCCAGTGAGATAAAGTAGATGCCCTCAGCATCTGCCACTGGCTATCCTCAGCTCGGGTTTGTGTCTCCAATGTGATGATCACAACCATCTCCACACCTGAACTTCAGTTTGGATACAGCCAGCAGGTCTACTTTGGGACAGTATCCACAGCAACTTGCAACCACAAGTGAAAAGCCTCCTTACAATAGCAAAACATAGGTTTAGAAGCATGAAAGAAAGCAAAATAATCTGTAGGAGTAATCTAGATATATATGCACACTTTAAGAGGGAAAACAGATAAGAATCTTTCAGGTGAATTAGAGGTCATACATTTGCAGAGGAATAATGCTTCTCGAGTCTACAATCATTTCATGATTAACATCTGCTTTCTTGGCCAAGGAATGCTGGTTTCTATTTTTCCATAGCCCAACCCTTGTTCCTAGCTTCTAGACAGGCTTTTGCATTTTAGTTGTCTCAGTAGGAGAAATCATGCTCATTCCAACTCAGTTTGCATTTAATAAATTCCTCAGGCTCTTATTTGTCTCCTTAAATTTATTCTCTCATTCAAAAAATACAAGGAAATAAAAATTACTAGATTTCTGCTAGACTTATGATCATCTTTCTCAGTTGCTATTATCAATATGGATCACAGCATAATTCATTTTGCCACAGGCAGAAGAGGAGGAGTCTATGCATTTCACAATTATTTAGAAGTTCCCCAAAGCTTGAAAGGAACTTGTCAAAGTCTTTAAAATGTTTTGGCCTCATCTTGTGATGTCTTCTTTCTGAAGAGAACTTTCTGAGGTGCTTGCAAGACTGAAAATTTCCCCTTTTTTGCATCAAGGTGAACACCTCTCTCCTAAAGAAAAACAAAAGTTGCTATACATACAACAAGTGTTGTTATTTGAAGGTTGGTTTGGGATAATGTAGAACTTGCCTTTGGCTTCTATGACAAAAGGCAGCCCAGTCCTGGAGATCAGTTAAGTATGTGCTTCATTTACATGTGTGACCTGATAATCTGGGGTGCTGAAAAGCTTTTTTTTCTAGGAAGACAAGAAGGTTGTACACTCACACCTCTCTTCATACTTCATGGGAACTGGGGAGAGCTTAAACATGACTGACACAATCTGTACTTCTCTAGAAAGCAATGAGTTTTGTCTGGTTTTTTTCTTTCCTTTCTGCCATATACTAAAAGCGACTATCATTTTACATTATTATAATATTTTGGGTTGGTTTGATATGCTGTACATTGTTCCTTCTGTAAAACAAGATCTATGCAGGAAATTTGATAAAGTAATTTTATGTCTTCTATTCATTGCTACTACTTTCACTTGCTGGCAAATTAAATTCCAGTCATCTGAGTCAGCCTCTTATTTTAGATCATCATCCCATTCTCCGTGTTTTGTCAAATAAATACACTTGTATGTGTAACTACACACAGAAACCTGCAAAGGATCTACATGACACTCTCTCACTTCGCAAATTAGAAAAAATTACTTCTAGAGTAAGTTACTCATATTTCACAACCACTTTCCATCCCACTTTTCAAAGCTATATCATTACCAAACTTCTATTGCCTTCTGCATACAGAAGGCATTTTATTAGCTGAGATCCACTTCCTTGCTTCAAAGTTATTACAGCCTAGGAGCCTGGCTATGAGTGGGAAGTGACAGCTCAGAGAATTGCCGTGTGAATGCATCCACATGATGGTCTGTACCAGCACAAGTGTGTGTGTGTGTGTGTGTGTGTGTGTGTGTACTGAGGCAGGGCACTGACCCCTTCACTCTTCACACACTGTCCAGCCCAGCAGTCAGCCCTGCACTTCGCACAGAGCCCAAGGACTGCACGTCTCCCTCTGCTCATTCAGCAGCCAGTGACGGGCCAAGTGATCTGACCCGCTCCAGAAGGCAGCTCAGATCCTGGCAATGCTGTTCTGAGACAAACAAATAAAACAAAAATCTGAGCCAAGAATTCCAGGAAGGGCTGAAGGAACAGTGGGATGCGGCCAAGAGTCAGAGGCATATGGGCTACTGCACTAGGCAACCAAAGAGGGCCAGGGCATGGGCCCAAGCACTGGCACAGCATCACCCACTGCTTGACTGTCAGTGCTGTCCTCGGCACACACTTGTTCCAGGCAACCAGCTCTCTCTCACACAATGCCTGGACACTTTCAGCAATAACCAGGGACCATTCCCAATACACAGTTTGGATGAGCCACCTTGTTAGGGTCGGAAAGGAAAAGAATTTATGTTCAAAAGCAGTGACACTCCAGCTGACATTGTGGCAAGTGAGCAGTTCCCTGGACTATTTTATTCACTAATGTAGAAACAATCCTGAATACCACAATTCATTCAGCACAGAGAACTTGCCAGGACGGGCACTGCCTCTTACGAGGACTGCCCCAACCACTCCAACATAGCAAACTCAACTTTTTTGTATTCTTTTGCTCCCTGAGACATTTCTGTAGTCTATTTAATCTCCCCTCAGTCTTCATCCATTGTCTGGGCTGATTTTTAATTGACCAGAAAATTACATGACTGCATCTATTAGGCCAGAGCACTATTTCACCTTGATGTGGCCCTCGAAATTGTAGATTGCATCTCCAAGCAGCAATGTACTACCTTACAAAACCCTCCTCCTCTCTCATGGTCATTCTGCCCCTGAATCTAAGCTTCTCCTATTGGATTCAATTCCAAATACATTAAGTACAAGCTGAGATCAGCAGAGACAAGTTATAGGAATGATAAAGATCCTGTTTAAAAGAAAAACTATCTCTGATTAAGTTAATGCTACTTATCGATTTCTATTCTCAAAGAGCATTACAAACACGAAATTAGTTTTGCAATATCCAAGGGAGTTAGATATATAAGCATCGTTATGCATCTTTTACAGAGAAACAGGTGGTAAACGAGGACAAAATCACTTGCTAACTTAGGATTTCTTTGTGTTTGAGCCCTTCTGTTCCAAACAAAACTGAAGTGTCTCACATCACAGACCACATGAAAAACACTCTTTTCTTGTCACTTTTCCATGACACTATAACACCACTGTCCTGACAAAAGTTTCCACTGCTTGACACATGCAAAAAATACAGAACAAGTTAGGAAACGGATGTCTTCAAGCTGAATTATCCGTCCCCAGGCTGAATCTTCTTACCTTTTGTAAGTGTAACTCATGTCATCAGATAACTTCTACAAAAGGAATTGATGTCGTTTTCTCACCTTTTGTAAATGTAACTAATGTCGTCAGATAACTTCTACAATAGAAGTTGCATAATAAAGAGGTACTTTGAGTTTCAAGCATTGCATAAAATTATGTCACACAAATAGATATGCATTAGGTAGTCAGAGAATATGTATTAGATAGAAAAGTTCATGCAAATTTTACTGTATAAAAGATGTAATTTTTACCCAAATTTTTTGATTTGTGGAAACCTTCACCTTTCACCCTGCACAGAATAAACAATGTCTCCTTTCTAAACTAGACTCCGTGTCTATGTTTAGAGAGCTCCTAAAATCACCAACGAAAGGAACTGGGACAAGACAACATCAGGAATTGCTGGCACTCAGCCTACAGCTCAAACCACTGGACAGCATTGCTTTTCACAGCTCAAGAGATTCACAGGTCCAAGGGGAGAACGGGCAAGCACACACCAGAGCAGAAATCTGCCTGCTGCAGACCATAGAGTACATCTGCATTAGGTAAAAGAATAGATGTGTATAAACACTGAAAAAAGCAAGTGGCTGGACAAATACTGACTAAAAAAGATGAGATAGGTTTCTGTGAATGCAGCCCGGGTGTTCTTTGCAAAATTGATCTCATAGGAATTTTCTTATAAAGTATCAAGGTGAAACAATGTTCAGCTTAAAATGGTTTTTAGCAAATGCAGATCAGTCAGTTCTCCTGCTTGGGTGCTTATCATCTTCCTTTTCTGGGGTTGCAGTGATTCCTTCCACTGCTCTGCTACCCTGTCCCACCTCAGCCCCAGAGTTCTGCTTAACTCTGCTGCTGCCCTTATCAGCCCTGATGCAATTTGATGTTTGCAACTAAATGAAGGTGACCAACACAAACTTTCTGCAGACCTTCCTTCCTTCCTGTCTTCCTTCCTTCCCAGAGCTGCAACCTTTCCTGTTGCTACAGTCTCTTGCTCGCCCAAGGCTTGAAATCATTATGCACTAGTTGCAAACAAATGTGAATAAATTACAGTAATATTCAAATAAGGGGAAGAAAAGGAGGAGTAACAGAGAGGGAGACTAGGAAACCAGGAAAGAAATGCTAATTAACTCAAATAGATTGATTTGCCCTGTCTGCTCAAAAAATTAATTACCAAAAAAAATTGTAAATTAAGAATTAAAAGCTCACAATAAGAGGAGCCAAAAGGTTTTTCTCTGGAATCTATTATGACTATCTGAAAAGGGATTGTGTCTAATTAGACATTATTTTGCATCAAGATGACCTCATATTATAATTAGATATATGCTAAATTACTTGGAAATAATTACAATGATTGGATATCCTCCATGACTGCCAGTTTGGAAGCTTTCATGTTCACATTGATCCTACATACCTCAGTTTCTTTTGGCTGGGAGTTGGCTCTTTAGCAGGTATCTAACATGCAAAAAAGCCAGCACTCTTCAAAATCTCCATCAGGTGATAGACACTTAGAAAGACAAGAGAGATGTGCAAATTTTCATCTAATAAAACCATGATCTAAACACATGGCAGGTACCCAGCACTATTTGCACTCCATTTCCTAAACAGGACATTCACAATGCAAACAAATGTTATTAATTTTTATCTTGACAACTAATATGTCCACAAATACTTTGGGCTTCTAAAACATACTGTTCCACGATACTGCACATTGCAAAAATGTTAGCCCAAGCTCCAACAAGCGTCAGTTGCTACTTCAGTCCTATGGACTGGCTCAGTGAGTCAATCAAACTCCAGCTACTTCAATGGCTACAGAAAGGGAGGGAAGGCACGTCTAGCACCCTGGGCTGAGACATGCTGGGTTGTGTGATGTGGGTAAGAAAATGCTAGTCATGCTAGAAAACACTCACAAAGAAGCTAGGTCAGAAAGTCAGGTGAGAAGTAAGGTGAGAAACTTAAGGAATAAGGTAAGGAACAGCTACAGGAGATCCTCCTGTGTTTCAGCATCTTTCTGATCCACATGGAGAGCTGGAAGGACAGAGCCACAGTGAGCAAAAGACATTGAGATAAAAGTGAGCCTGCATACCCTGAAGTGCAGGCTGGGGAAGGGAACAGCTTCAAAGTTACCCACAATGCTTTGAAAGGCACAAAGGATAAGGGCTTACACAGCTACATCAGCCCTTGCATGGGGCCAGCTGCAAATCTGTCTGGACAGAACAAATACAAAATCTCCTCCAGAGCAAAAGAATATGCACTAGCCTTCAGGTCAGTATGGCAGCCAAGTGGGCAAGATGGGCAACTTCATTTCTGTGGGAACAACTAAGGGTGTCATAGGCTGGGTGCAGCTGGTATAACTGGTCTCAAGAAACATGATTACAACATATCTTCCTTCTCAGTGTCTGTTTTTGAGACTGTTTCACAAGGCATGGATATGGATCTTCCTGAAGGCCAGCACACAAAGACGGCCAGCACACAAAGGAGGGCAAGAAACTCCAGCAGACTAGCACCACCCAAACACTCAGCAAAAGTACAGGTCCACACAGCTCAGACCTGCAGAGGTACCTGGATGCCTCAGTATCCATGCTGTCCTGTGCCCCGCAGTTTCAGTATGCAGAGTAAAAAGTCCCATGATTTTTGCAGTTATTAAACAGGCCAGCATCTGAGCTGGGAAGAGAAGGTACATTTCCCACATCCAGGCCCACATCCCACAACTGCAGTCTCTGAGTCTCACCACTGACATGCGTGACTGGTGGCACAGTCCAGCCACCATAGCCTCATTCATTTCCAGAATGGCTCTGTACATCTTGGCTGCTGCAGAGCTTTCGAAACAATGCTTTTAATATTTTGTGGTATTGACTTACCCATTCATTGTGTAGTGACATTAGCACACATGAATAATCATAAAATAAAAAAAAAGGATAATTAATATTTAACTTTGCCAGAGGGATGTACTTAAGGGAGAAACCATGTTTTAGAAAGAGCAGCTGATATTTGTCAGCTGGAGAACAGGACTAATTAGATGCATCAGGCAGTAGTGACACGAAGTTGAAAAACAGCTTGTCAACTCTGAAATGACTTATAGCAAATGATTATATATAAAGATGCTTTGTTATACTCTCACACACAGGTGTGTTCCTCATTTTCCAAACACTTCCTGTGCCTTTTGTTCCTGTAGTAAAACAGGTGCAAAGCAGATTGCCCACTCATAGATACACCATAATTATATTTTAGGTAGAGCAGATATGTGGTCCATTTCTTGTGCCCAAACCAACAAGGTGTTGAACACTGAAGTATCCTCCATTCTCACTGATTTCAGTGGAAGATGGTCAACAACTTATAGGATCAAAGGCTTGATGTCTGAACCACACAAGGAAAGTGATGTCGGGGATGAGGCAACGAATGAGGAGGCCAAATTCATGTCTGTTGTAATGTTGGTTGACTGCAGCCAGACAGTTCATTGATCATAGCAAAGGATTTGCCCCAGGGTGTTTTAATTTAAAACAGATTGACATTAATCTGAGGAACAAATCACCCAAATCCTAAACTCTGATCTGATGCAAGTCAGATGCAATATGACAGCAACTCAATCTCCCGGGCAGCAGAGCTGCTAGCTTCAACTTCATACTCATTTCCCAATGGTGTCTGTAAGTTTTCGAATGCTGTTGGAATAGGCCCAGCAAGGAATAATTTATCCCAGGTAGAGGTACATATCCTTCAGAACACACAAAAGCTACCAGGAAAGTGAAGCTTCAAGGGGGAATGGAGTGCAGGTACTGAGAAGGGGAATGGGCCACTTTAGGAAGTAAGTGCTTGATTAGTGAATGAGCAATGCTAATGCTGAGCAAACAAAACAGAAGCATAAATTCTGAGACACTGGTTAAACTGCAATCATGAAGTACTCTAAAAAGCTTATTAACTTACCTAGGAAATTGAACACAAACTAATTGTTTGAATTGAGCTGCTCAAACAATAAAAACGTTTGAAATGTCCTGAAAGTAATTTGTTTAACACAGTATTTGAGCTGCCACAAAAACAAAAGACAGTATTTCTCTCCATCCACAACAAAATCACACCAATACACACTCTCTGGCACCAGAGAAGAATATTTAAAGCTGTATGTAGCACCCGTAATACATTGCTTGTATTTATAGTCCTGGTATGATTGGTTTCTAAAGAAAAATTATGTCCATAGACAGCATGTTTTGTTCCTCCTCATTACTCATATGCAAGAGTGAAAGATCTATTACAACATAGTCTTCTTTCCACCTGCTTTGATGAACTGCCTCAAAGCTCTCTGGGGAGACCGCTGCAAAGCCTGTGACTTACAGCTTAGGCTCAGAAAGCAGATACTGGATTGCAAGAGCAGACTCAAAGGTCAGTTCAGAGCAGCAGGGGCAGCAGATTGCAACTCCATTTCTAAAAGCAAAGGACACTGCTGTGGTACAGGTGATTCCCCTCAAGCCTATACCCTCACAAAGGAAAAACTTAACAGATCTGCCTTCAGGGATAAACGTAAAAAGTTCAACTTGAAACTCTTAACACCTGTTTCACAGAGACTTCTCCATATTGCATGTTATTTAAAAATTGCAGTTCACCTCAGAACCATTTCTCACTAAGTCAGTTAATGATTTCTACGTCTGCTCAATTTTCCTAAGAGAGTGTTTTGTTCTGCTCAGGTCTATGTAGCATGCCCATCATTGTGATATTTCAACACCTCCCTGCAGTGTGAGAACCCACTTCCCTGATGTGCATCTGTCACACATTGATCTTTCTTTTTTTCTCTTCTCCTCCCATGGAGAAATCTTCATAGATGAAAATAAATATGAACATATTCAGTTCACTTTTCAAAAATAGCTATATAATGTATTTATATTTTCATATATTATACATAACTTTTTTATAATATGGTTATTGATGCCTGCTATTATCCGTATTTTCAGTACTAAAGGCAGAGTTGAAGAAATGCATCTTAGCAAAGTATCCAGGTTTCTGGTAGGTCATACATCTTACTGAAATTTATTCCACAGACTTGTGTAAGAACCTGAGAAATTTTAGCAGAAGCGAAAAAAGGGAAATATTTGTTACAGAGCCTCAGACAATCTATCAGGTGTTCACACAACACGTGTTGTAGATAAATTCTGAGATCTCAAACTGGACACACCAGATACCTAAACAGTGAGGAAGATAACATTGTGACTAACACTGAGCTTTGTACTCGGCACCAGAGGTGTGACCGCCCTGATTTGTTGATGGCACTGACCTGGAGAAGCTGAATGCTTTGTCCTTTGTCATGTGCCAGATCACTGCAGGGTTACAAACAGAAACTGGGGCATTAGGACAGAACCTCGTGGTCTAATTATGTGGTAACCAGCATCTTGCTTACAGAGACTTACACCCATCTGCAAAGAGAGGCAATTGACACACTTCCCATTGTGTTTTTTGCAAGCACACATACAACTGCAACATTGAATGTGAGGCACCTACACATGGCTTTGAGTATTTCCTCAAATCTATTTTCCTTTAACCCTTTCAAGCATTCTGCTGACTGTTGTTAATTACAGTTTTAGAGAGAAACCTACGAAAACACAGCAGTATATTTCCTAGAGATACAGAGGTTTCAATACACACATCTGCACAGCATTCATCATTTTCCTGAACAGTCCTGCACAAAACAGCATTTCTGTCATTACAGTTTTAATATAACAATTCCCATGGGAAACTGTTGATGAGGACTGGGATACAGATGAAGAGAAAGCAGAAAGATTGCAAGATGAAGGGCTGTTCTCAGCCTACAGATGAATGAGGGTTCTCGTAGGAGCTTATCATTAAGTACAGATGAATGGTAGATTCTGCCATTTTTAGTAAAAACTACTAAACCAACAGGAAGGCTGGATTTGATGGAGGAGTTTTTTAAGTGAAGAACTTCCTTGAGAATAAGAAAACGCTTCAGATTTCAGGTGTGGAAATCATCAAAGTCCACGAATACTTCTGACAACAACCAGAGCCAAACCGGCTCTTTTAGCTCCTTTACCCATGACTGGATTGGCAGAGGAGATCTTGGAATCCCTACAGATCACACCACAGCGGGGGCAGGGAGGACTCTGACACAGGGACACAGGACCATCAAATATCAAAAAGCTGTGGTGCCTTAGAAAATCAGATTGAGGCATGGCAAAGCCACCCTAATGCCCCACAAACACTGTTTCAGGGCAAACTGTACTGTCATGTACCTCACTTGTGAGCAAAAGCACGTATCCTGTGAGTTTTCACAGTCCAGCTCACCATCAGTAACTCATTAACTCCAATGCCTGCAACTGTCTGCCCATGACATTACAGTCTGACCTTGGGAAAGCCACTCTCACCTGATTGTGTTAATCTATTAATTCCTCCCTGGCAGGTGCTGATCCTCCTTGTCTTTTTCTGAAATGGAGACGTGGTGGATTCAGGCTTTACACAGCATTGTGCTTCAGATTCCCCATCAGAAAAGTGGAGATAGTAACATTTACATACCTCAGCAGGTAGTTTGGATGCTTAATTAATCCTTTCAAAGCTTCTTAAAATACAGATAAGAAGTAAAAAAATTAAATTTTAATATAATTTTCACTGTGTAATTTAAAAAGTACAAAAAGCTGTTTTTCCAAGCAATAAATAGCTATTTAAAAGAATTCAAAACTTATTAAACTTTTCATTACTTTAAGACCTGGTAAAAAAAAGTAAGACCCTTTGAGTAGTTAATCTGACCTGATGTTTAATTAGAACAAATTCAAAGGCAACAACTCACTCGTGATTAAAGTAACATGATTTCTGCCATTTCTTTTTATGAAGTCCAATCAAACTTCACATTTTGTAGTTTAAGCCTTTGAATACCTGGGACCCTGGGAAATACCGTTCTGTCAGCCTCACATCTGTGTTTGGGAAGATCATGGCACACAGCCCTCAAGAATTTATGCTAAGGCACAAAAAGGACAGGAAGGGAATTCAAGACAGCCAGCACAGCTTCGCCACAGGGAAGTCCTGCCTGACCTTCTATGATGGAGTGACTACATCAGTGGACAAGGGAAGAGCTACAGATGTCATTTATCTTGACTTCTGTAAAGCCTTTATCACAGTCCCCCCCAATATCCTTCTCTCTATATTGTAGAGATATGGATTCTCTGGGTAGATTGTTAGATGGATAAGAAAGTGGTTGGACAGTCACATTCAGAGGATTGTGATCAACAGCTCAGAGTCTCAATGGACATTAGTGACCAGTGGTGTCCTCAGGGGTCCATATTGGGACCAGTGATTTTAATATCTTCATTAATGATGTAAACAAAGGGAGTAAGTGCATCCTCAGCAAGTCTGCAGATGGCACAGAGATGAGTGTTGCTGTTGACACACCTGAGGGATGGGATGCCATCCAGAGGGACCTGGACAAGCTCGAGAAGTGGACCCACGGGAATCTCATGAGGTTTAACAAGACCAAGTGCAAGGTGCTGCACCTGGGTCAGGGCAATCCAGGCTGGGGGATGAACAGATCCAGAGCAGCCCTGCTGAGAAGGACTCGGGGGTGCTGGTGGGTGAGAGGCTGGACATGACCCGGCCATGTGCCCTTGCAGCCCACAAAGCCAAATGTGTCCTGGGCTGCATCAAAGGCAGTGTGGGCAGCAGGTGAGGGAGGGGATTCTGCCCCTCTGCTCTGCCCTGGTGAGAGCCCACCTGCAGTGCTGCACCCAGCTCTGGGATCCCAGCACAGGATGGACATGGACTTGTTGGAGTGAGTCCAGAGGAGGCCACCAAAATGATCAGAGGGATGGAGCAGCTCTCCTAAGAGGAAAGACTGAGATTATTGGGATTGTTCAGCCTGGAGAAGGGAAAGCTTCAGGATGACCTAATTGTGGCCTTCCAGTACCCAAAAGGAGCCTACAAGAAAGATGGAGAGGGGCTATTTACAAGGGCCTGTCATGAGAGGACAAGGGAGAATGGCTTCAAACTTAAAGAGAGTAGGTTTAGATTAGATATTAGGAAGAAATTCTTTACCAGGAGGGTAGTGAGGCACTGGAGCAGAATGCCCGCCCCCCGTAAGCGTTCAAGGACAGGTTAGAGGAGGCTCTGAGTAACCTGATCCACTCAAAGCTGTCCCTGCTGATGGTGGGGGGGTGGAACTTGATGATCTTTAAGGTCCCTTCCAATCCAAGCCATTCTATGATTTTCTGACTCTGTGAACACAATTTAACATGAGCCCGCTCAATGATATAAGCTGCCTGCACCAGGAACTGTCATTGAGACACAGAGCTAGCAGCATTCCCATATACTGTGCAAGACACGATGTGCACCCCGGTGGGAGGTCATGGGGGTGAACAGACCATTTTCTTAGTCAGTCAAAGTCACACGAACTGGCTCAACTGGAATCCAGAAGGACTTATGTACACAAAGGGAAACAGTAACAGGCTGTCTGTCCACGGCAAAGGCCGTCATTCAGGTCCACACCTGAATTGCCCATCAGCACCATCCAAGAAGCCTTGGCCATGGTAAGAAGCACAGAAGGCACACGCAAGGTCCTTTGTGCCAGGAAAGGTAAGAGGGCATGTGTGGGAGAGCACAAGGACAGAGGCCATAATCAGCAGCGCATACCCTTCAATAGCAATAACTAATATGAGGCGTTTGTTGTTAATTATTAATATTTGAATATGATTTAACAACTTTAACAGTAACACTTCTGTAGGTATAGAGGCAGAACACAGTTAAGATACAAAAGGCTTTGATAAAATTTTGGTTTTATCACACACATACCAGCACAAGCAATGGCTGTGTAGGACTGTGAATATGGCACAACACCGTAAACATTTACTTTAAGAGAAAATATGGCAGATGACTATTGTCGGAGTAATAAAGAGGTTTAACCTTGTAGTGCCTTAATGCCTAAGTATTTGGCTTAAGTATTTGCAAACAGGATAAATGTTTTACTACTGTGTATCCTAAGAGATATACACAAGGTCAAGCTGTTTTTCAGTGTATTTGTACTGTCAATGTTGGAGTGTCCAACAACTTCGGTGACATTACAGTGTGACAGAACTCCAGATGTGATACTCACCAAGAGACTAAGCTGATCAAAATCCAACATGAAGCAGCTAAGTGATGCTTATAGCACCACAGTGCCTACAACATTAATGCATTAGAAAGTTCACTCAGTTTCAGAAATATTGCTGTTCCTCCTATAGGAGCAGTCAGTTTTGTCCATAATAACTTTTATACACCTTAGCAAAAAATTTCAAACCTGGATTTAACTTACCTAGCCTTGGTTCACATTCAACATCATCTTCCTGCTATCTCTCAGTGGGAGAAATCATGACTGAGAGAGGACATAGAATGGAGAGAACCTCTCCTGCTCCAGGAATACGTCTCAGATAATCCCACTTCTCCAGCCAGGTAGCTGGATTACAGAATCTATTTCGCTTTGGTTTTTAATCAATCATGTCTCAGCTCAGAATGCCCCACGAATGTCCAGCAGAGCATTGATAATACAGCCAGTAAGTGATTAAGGGATGCCTGTATGTGGAAATAAAAGCCCAACCTGGGGGGGGGGGGGGGGGAAGACACAATGACAATGAGTCCTGAGAAAACCACAAACCACCCCAGCAAAAGTCACCCTGTGACTTTTTAGCTGTTTACACCTGTGCTAAAAAAAATATCAAAAACCTCCTCCTTTTCCCTGATGAAGTTTTACATCTAGATTTCAAAGGTATAAAAGATTCCACAGGCTTGCAGCACTGAATACTCATGGCCTATATATTTCTGATTAGCTATTATAATATATAAAAAATATTTTACTAATTTGACAGACTTTTTTAGTACAGAGGTTAATTGCCTTTCTCTGACACATTTTCACTGCCTACATCTGTGTCACAATATTATTTGCTTCATTAGTTTTTAAAGTGGAATAGCTAAAACTCAGGTTATTAAAATAATAATGTGTCTATGACTGTGCTTCTGCACCACGCTATCTGCTTGCAATTCAGCTGATGAATCACCTACATTTCAAGCAGAGCTGGCCTTGCATTTGGAGGAATGCCAAGAAAACAGGTCAGTGTTATCAGCTGTAGGCACTGCTACCCCTTTTCATTTCCCTTGCCGTCTTCCAAAAACAGTTCTTTCCTGCAAGAAGGTATTAAGAGTTAAGATGACAGCTGCTGAAATATTCCTTTCTCTTTATTGGGAAGCTTTATTTCTTATTGCACCTATTTTTCAAGTTTGATTTGCGGTTTTAGCAAAACACAAGGTTTGGCTAGAAGTTCTGGTCTTTAGGCCATTACTCAGAGGAACACATTGGTGCTGACTGAATGATTACGTAGGAAAAGGATTAGTTGACACACACCAGCACCTACTGAGCAAAGGACAAAACAGAAACATAGGTTTCCTGGGGTGAAAATGTGCCTGTCCCAATGGAACATCTCTATCTTGCAGCCAGTGTCCAGAAATGCCTGCGGATATGTCTGAAGTGCTGATGTGATAGTCTGTGTGATACTGGCCCACCACAGCAAATGATGAGAGCACAAGACCATGGCTGCCCCAAGCAGCTAACAATCCCATTAAGGCAGTAACAGAAAGCAGACATACAGAGAGCATAAGGAAATTATGAAACAACATGGGTATAACACTACTTTTTTCATTTTTAAGATTATGCTTGATCAGGAATTACAGGATGAAATAAGAGAGATTGAGTACCCTATCCCAGGAGGCTCTTCCTGCCCTCTGTTCTCATGTCAGATGAAGGCGAGAGTCACATGCAGCACAGCTGCTGCCCAACTGGGGCTGTGTCTTACAAAAGGGATCGCTCTCACGCTGTGGATGAATGTGTGAGTCAGCCGGAGCATGTCCTTTCACTTTCTGTCCTAAATGTGCCTCTGTGCACAGTTCACTACCTAACTCAGACACACACTCATTGGGTATCAAGTCCCACAAAAAATCACCCTTCACCACTGATGATAAAGTGCCTTTTAGCACTCCTGACTTCACCTCCTTAATTGTCATAGTGCACCTTCCTCCAACAATTTCTACTCTCCTTTCTCTTCCTCACTGTGTTCCCTGTTCAACGTAAGAAGGATTCTAGGAACATTTCCTGACCTTTTGTGCCTTCAGTAATATGAGAGTGCAGAAGAAAAACAGCTGGAGGAAAGCCCAGATGCAACAGCCTCAAAAAGGTGCCTCCAGGCCATGCGTGTGGTTTGTCCTGCATGGCTTATGGATGTGTGCAGTGTCAGCACTGTGCTGATCTGCTCACCCCAGGCTCCAGCCCCGGGCCAGTATATGACAGGAGAGCCAACCACAACCAAAAGGGACACGTCTCCTCAATCCTATACCCACTCTGCATAGACTCAGCTCACTCCAGAGTGAACAGTGTCAATGCAGCAAGCCCATTCCAGACTGACCTCACCCCCAACAGCATGGACGTGAGCTAGTCTGCAATAACTTGCTGACCAGACGAGGTTTATTCTCTGCTGCTGGTCACAGGGGTGATATGAGCAACCCTGACATGCCACGAGCCAGAATGTCAGTGGTCTCATCTCAAGATATGCCACAGCTTGCACGGCAACCCTGAGCTGGTTTTGTACAAGCTCACTGTGGCACAGGCTCGGAGAATCCCAAGACAGCAGCAAGGAGCTCGCTGGAATCACCTGCCCAGCTTTGTTCCCAGTTCTGAGCAGCTGAAACACAACTACATATTGCTATGGCTACGCTGGGTTTGATACCCAGCTCAGTGCTACCTCGAGCACAGCTAAAAGTGCACCTCCAGATCACGGGAGAAACCCAGCAGAAGCTGCCTGTCGACAGCAGCTGCTCCCCGTGCAGCTATTCCCCTGCACATCCCTTCCTCCCCCTTCCACTCGCTGCAGAACAAAATCACTGAGTACAGTGCACACGGGCAAGAAACATAATTACACACACACACACACTATCTTGAGCCCTTCATAATTACATTTTAAATTGGTTTACTCAGAATCCTTTCAGCTAATCATTTTCACCCAACTCTAATCAACTCTAAACACTAAAATAAATATACAGCATCTTTATCTGGTATAGCCCCTCTCTTCTGCCTTAAGCCCTCACACTCCAGTTTGTTGGGCATTGGGAATTTGGATATGACCAGTTTTAGGTTCAACTTTCATTATGAGCAAGCACTAGGCTTTCATTCTAAGCCACCAAAATGCACTGGAAAAATTCACATGTGCAAACCAGTGGCTGCTTCCTTCTCTGTGGAATCCCACAAATATTTTCTTTACTTTCAGTTCCCGCGCCTCTGGATAGCTCATAAATGTATGGCTGAAACAGAATGCAAAAACTCGATGCAAACAGATGCCTGATTCTCATTCAAAATCAGTAACTGGATTACTTTCCCTCACAACTGAGTCTGAACCGAAGAAGCTCAGCCTGCATCAAGGAAAGCAGTTCACAGCTTCTTACTTGCTATGCGAAAGTTCTTACATACACAACTGTAAAATCTGCATTTTCATGAGCAAGTCAGCATTTCTTTGAGCTGTCTCTGGCCTATACTTGCCTGCCTGCAGCTCGCATACACAGTTTAGAAAAGGAGGTTCAAAAATTCAACCCCAAGTATCTTCAATTTAACTCACCAGAGCCATGTATTTCCCATACTTTTCTAGCTGCCTTTCATGACATGACCAGTTTCTCTGTCCTTTACCTTTCTATGTAAGTCCTGTGCTGGCTGGAGCCAGGCAGCTGGGGTAAAACCTTGAGAACTGTGAAGAAGGGCAGTCATTTTCCCTCAGTTCGTACACACCCTTACTAACTCTCAGCAGCACAGCAGTGTGAATCCAGCTCTCAGCAATGCTTTAATAGCAAAGCTGACGGTGTGAAGCTTCATTACTTTTAAAATATACTACACAGTTCTGCATATTCACTGGTACACATTATGCTCCATCTTACAGCACAGAGTGCTGCTTTCCAGTTACCCAGCCCAGCGCTTTATTCTTACTTAATTCTTTCCCAGAACTGCCTACTATTTTTAGCTTCTCTTTGTGGGTGGTGAGGGAGAAACCAAGAGGTTAACTGCTTTGTTTGATGGCTCCGCATGGGCACCGTCATCTACCCCCACAGGACTGCCAAGGTCTAAACCCAGCAGGAGTGTCCCAGTCTTTAATGCCAGTTTCTGAGGTTTTCACTGGTCTGGGGGAGGTGGGAGGAGAGGTGGATTGCCATGCTCCGGAGACAGAAAATCATGTCAGTGTTTTAATCACTGGACAGAAAAACAAGTAAGGAGGAAATTAAGTTTCCAAAATAGTTTTTTTTTTAATCTACATCATGAGTCGCCTCACCTGCTACCAGCTGGCTCACAGGGATATTTGCCCTTGGGCTTTGCCTTCTCTTGCCACATGCCCTCCTCAAAGCAGCTGTGACCACATCACGCTCCCCTCATCACTGACTCACTCCTGCCTCTCCACAGGACCTGAGCAAGCTATTTGCCCTCAGTCAACTCTTGTTTATGGGTTCTGATACAAAAGACAAGTGTTCATGTGGCATACTGTAGCTAGGAAAATGTCATGCTTCATACATTCAGTTATCAACCACTATGCCAAGTGCTTTATGTTATCTACAAAAAGCAGACTTCAGAGGGAAATGAACTACGGCAAATCAAAGTCTATTACTGGGAAAGAGAGGAGAGTTGTAAGCCAGGCTTGCAGCAGTCTTCCAGCTGCATAACTTTCTAAATAACTTTACCCAGTTGAAGAGTCAATAAATGGTCACCCAGTTGCAATCAAAAATAACAATTCATGTACAGTTACCCAAAGGGGCTTTTCTAATTCCCCAGGGCACAACTGCAGCAGACAGCAGCACCCTAGGTCAGAGACAGCAACAAGAAGGGTGAAAAATGTCTCACCCCTCCCCAGCAGCTGGGAGGGAAGCAATTAGAAAGACCCACCCACCCCACCAGAGTCTCCAGAGGCCACTGCCACTCACCTCCAAACTCAAAGCAGGGCAGCACTTGGGCTCCTACCCCCACAGCCAGGACTGAGTGACTGCCCAGCAGGACGGGGCAGTGACATGCACAGCCTCAGCCCTGATGCAATGAATTTATTTCTCCCAACTGTTCCATGATTGTCCACCTGCCCTGACGGATACACGCTGCAGCAGTGCCTGGACCAAAGCACTCCCTACCTGCAGAAATCCCCTACTCTCTGCAGTCTCCAGTTCTGCAACAAGTTTGCGCCCTGCAATGGGAGCAGAGGACAACTAGCCTCATCCACCAGTTAGCTCTGTAGCCAAGTCCATAGACATCATGCAAAATATAACCCAGGTATTTTTATCGTAGAACAAATCCGTTCATTCCTGATTCACAGGAATGAAACAAATGGGATTCTTTTTTCCTGATCTTGATTCTCAAAGACTGAGAGCCCCTAAATAAAGATGGCTTTGCAACATGCCAGCTTTTCTGGAATTGGAGAGAAGGGATATGAAATTCAGAAATTAAACCTTAACCCAGGCTTCATATCTGTTCATTCATATTGGGTCAAGACAAAATCAGGAGCCCAGATTCATTAAAACTTTAGTAGTTTGGACATTGGACTTGCATCTGGATCTGTCAGTGTGGGTGTGCATATATCAGCAGTGAGGAAATTACCATAGGAAATTAAAGGCACCAACACACAAATCTGCAGCCAGTAAGAACAATAAAGAGGAACTGTTTAACTGTATCAGGAACAAACAAAATCCTAACAATGGGATAACGCCACAGCTAGATAGGAATCTCAAAATTGTCAGTCATGATTCATAAAAGAAGAAATATTCAATAAATATTTCAGGTTTGTATTTGGAAAGTAGTAGGATGATGTATTCTTATCTCATAGTGATAAGGAAACACTTTCTATTCCATCAGTTACTTACGGGAAAGTTAAACAGCCGCTATCAAAACTGAACATTTTTCAATCAGCAGCACTTGGTAAGTTGCACCTCAGCATACTAAAGAAATGTGCCAAAGTGTTTTCCAAAACGTTTGTGTTGATTTTTAACACATCTGGGACCACTGGAGAGCTTCCAGAAGACTGGCAAAAATCTCATTAGGCATTACTATTTATGGAGGGTACAACAAGCAGTCTGGGCAACCACAGGCTGACTACCCTAACACTGATCCAGGAGTCAAGCAGATTGATGTGAAGGATTACTGAAATAACAGTCTTTACATGACTGATACTACCCAGCGTAGCTCCTGGCCTGGAGATGACACAATCCAGCAGGTCCCCTGTGCCTCCATGTCTCATTTGCATTGCACCTTCATCCCGCTCAGATGGGCACGTGTGGGTCAAAGTTGAAAAAGGCTTAAAAGATGGCAGCATAATTAACAGTCATCCGCATGACTTTGTGGAAAAGTCTTGTCAAATGAGCTCGATGTTGCTTTTTAGTGAAATTACCAGTTGAGCTGATAAAGATAGCTGTGTCTATGTCATGGGTTTCAACATCTGTGAGGCATTTAACTCAGTCCCACACGGCATTCTGATTAAAATAATTAGCACTATCCAGAATTAATGTACCTCATATTAAATCGATTAAAAGCTGGTGAGCCAAAAGTGCTCAGAAAGGCAATCTTAACTGAATCATACCCATCTACAGAAGATATCTAATCTGGGATCCCCCAGAAACCTCTTAGCCTAGTGCTGTTCACTGTCCTTATCAATTATTTGAAGAAAATGAAAAAATGCTGCTATTAAAAGATAGATCTCATTTCAAAATTGCTGGAATAGTAAATGATGGAGAGAAAAATAGTTATATTGGCAGATCTGCATTACTGGGTTGAGTGGATTCATGAACCTGAGTTTTAATAAGCCAATGAACCAATCCACCAGAGCCTTAAAATCTTCAACTCACTCAACACATGGCAGGAGCCCCGCAGCAGGAACAGAAAGTCCTAATGGGTAATTTCCATCTTAGCATTCTGTGGTGCTCAGTTGGACTGGATTTTTCCTAGCTATGTCTACTAAATTTACCAGGAGAGAAGGCAGCAGCAATGCTGAACACCAAACCCAGAGTATTCACACTTGCTGGCTCTAGGATAGTGAGACAAACCTCTCCAGGCATCCTCAATGTATTGCTGAGATTGTCAGGCTCCTTCTAAAGGTGTTTCAGAACAAAAACACCACACTCAAGCCCAGCTATCATCATCAGGTTTCAGAATGAATGCTGAATGGGAAAGGATGGACACAATTCCTCCTACCACTTTGCAGGGAGACATCTCTGCCTTGCTTCTCATTTGAGACACCGTGTCATGAGCATTCAGTCTCTCAGAAGCTCCGTAGTGAACTCCACTGTGTGTGCCAAATTTCTTCTTCTCCTTCATTTTCCATGTGGTCTGCCTCAGCCTTTGGCCCAAGCACTCCTGTTTCCAGGCATGCAGTTAGGCTGCATGACTGAATGGGGCATGGACACGGCTTTATCCATGCCTTCCCTGGGCTTAATCTTACAGAACTTGCTGCTGATGGTAGTGTCTGGGCTTAGCACAGCACCTACAAGAAATCTCAGGAACTCCCACACTGTCCCATACCCCAGTATAAGGATCTATTATATGCTAACTCATAAAGCTCATAAAAGTTTAAAGTGATTACTTTTTTCTTTAAAAAAGAAAAAAAAAAGAAGAAAAAAGAGGAAATTACTTGGGCAAGGCTTTGAGCTCTCCTCCTTCTGCTGTTTCAAAGCCATTCTTTTTTGTCAGTGCACCAGAGTCTCTCTAGCTGATCTCTGCTTCACTGAACATTCATCTCATTTGGGGCTCACTCAGGTGCTCCTGGGAAGGGAGCTCCCACACAGGGGAAGTCAGGGCAGAAGGGTGAAGAACAAACCCTCACTTAATATCCCCGAGCTCCAGTGACTTGGTTCCTCCAGAACAGGTGCTTCTGTCCAAGACAGCCCCAACAGTAAACCTAAACCTGCACTGACAGGAGCAAGAGGAGCAAGGGACATGTCCATGAGCAGTGACCCTCCACAGCTGCTGCACCCTGCTATGACAGTGGGGACACCTCCAAACTGAGCTCAGCACATGACCACAGTGCCATCAGCTCAGTCCCAGCTTGGAGAACAAGCCATTTTCCAAAAGACTTAGGCAGAGGAATTATGTTCCTGTAAAATGCCAAATTCTGGATCCAGAGCAGGGACTTGTGCCTTCAGCTGCTTTAACATCTCTGTGGGACAATCTGGCAAAGGAGGTAAGAAGAATACCAAATTCTGGGCTCTGTGGGCTGATGAAATTAGTTATAATTTTTTCTAGAAACAATTTTGTGCTTTCAAACTCTCAGCTATAACGCTGCAATGCTAGAACAGAGATAAAATTGATACCGCATGATAAATACAAGGTGTATTTCTTAAGAGTGGCATTCTTTAATTGCCATGATACTACAAACGAAGAAATCCTCTATACAAAACTCCAGAGCAGCTTTTGCAGAGCCTGCATCCAAGAAATAATGCAGCACAAGGCTCAGCAAGCTCACCATTGCCCATGTGCCTGGCGGAGCTGACTAAAAGACCAGTAGCAGCTGGCAGGAAATGGGTAAGAAAGCTGACCACAGATAAACTGTAGGATGCTGAAGAGTAGCAGAAGATATACTCTGGGAGAGGAAGCCAAGCTGTCAGGTCACACTGTAGTCTAGTGCATGCAGTACATACAGTCCCCTATTGAAGTATGTGGCCACCAGATAATGGTCAGGGGACACAGCTGTCAGGTCACGATGAAGTAACTCCAAGGAGCCTGGAGCAGAGTGTGGTACAGCTGCGGATGTTTCTGTTGAGCAGGATAAAGCCTGCCCGTCTCAAGGGTACCATAGCAAATGCAGTGTCATGTGAGCAGTACTAAATACTTAGGTTCACAGTGCTTATTTAAATCAGCATTGATCGAAACAGGATACCAGCAAAAGCTCCTCAGAGCTGGGGCTGATCCGAGCTTGCACGGGAGCACACAAACACCGCGTAGCCTAAATAAAACAACGTTCATATTTCATACTCACTCTGCAGGTAACGCTCCCAGCAGTGTCAGGGAGGGTTTTTTCTCTGTGCTGCAGATTTGGGAAGTCAGCAGCTGTGTGGAGGCGGGTGAGGGATTTACCTCCACTTCAGCATGAGCAGGACAGAGCCTCAGGTATCACTTAACATTGAAGGCTGTGCCCAGGCTGAGTGCTAGTGTATCTGCTGTGGAGCTACTGAACTTTATTCATTATATGATGAAGGTAATTATAGGTCATTAACCTGCTGGGTGGGAAACAGTGCAGCATGCAGAGGGGATCCAGCAGAAATGTGATGACAGAGCAGGGCATGTTTTGCTGGTTTTGCCAAGCAGCCAGAAAGCGGCTGCTGGATCATACAGGGATCAAAGAGCAGGAGTTTAAAATACATCAAGTAATGGTTTATAAACGCTGCTTCTTAGTCATGCTGCTCTCCAGGAGGCTTTTTCAGATGATCCATTGGCTGAAACCTTATTTCAGGCTCACAAAGCTCCTAAGGTGGAGGGAAAGAGCCTCATCCAGACCCACAGATGTGTGTTTAACAACACTTGCTCAATGAGAGAAGGCAGGACCCTGACAGGCAACGCTGGCCTTCAGACAGCTCTAGGTGACGCCTACACTCACCCCCAGTGCCCGAAGGAAGAATTAACTACGCTCCAGCTGTGCAGAGATGTTTCAGTACGAGGGAGAGCCGCTGCCGAGGCAGCACCACCACAGTGACAGACAAGGGGAGGGCTACGAGCATGCTGGTCAGCCAGGAGCAGAAACTGCCCTTCAGCCTGGAAGCAAAAGCAAGAGGGGCAAGCTGCTGTGAGGGAACCGATCACTTCTTCCTTCTCGCTCTTCAGAACAAAAGGAGTCAATGCACTAACTGATCTGACATTTGCTTTGGTGGAGGGTGTTTTTTTTTTTAATTCCAAGCGTTCTCTAAATAATGGGAACAACAGGGCTTTGCACCTGGGAAGGCCGTTGTGCATTTCTCTCCGATAGGCAGGATATCAGGGTTAGCTAAATATGAGTTCAGCTGCGGGACTGACTCACCGCTTGTTCCTGGAACTGTCTGAAGGAGGGGAGGATGCTGTGGGCAGGCTCTAACTGTATCATCTGGGTTAGGGCCGGTAGCAGATGGTCCTAAAAACATACTTCCATGTGGGTTTAAAATAGCGCAGCACCCACAATCAGCTGAATGGGGAAATGTGAAAAAGGCTTGTCACACAAGGAATGCTGCTGTGAAGATCTGCAGTCAGGAGGGGATCCAAAGTTTCACCAGCCCTCACAGTATGGAAATGCCCAAGGCTGTCTCCTCGTTCACATTGGCTCACACCACTGCCATGTCCCACCAGCCCTGGCAGGGGGATTCTGGCCTTCCCATCATATTTCATGAAAGAGAAAAAACTTTTTCCTCCCACCATAAAATAAAATGAGGAAACTTTTTCTTAAAGCAGCTTTTCTAGTTAAGCAGCACTCCCTGTCCACTGCATAAGTTTAAACCCGAAAAACTGCACTGAAAAAAAAAAAATAATCCCTTGTCCTTTGTGAGTCAACCTACTGTTGTGCTGGTCAGCAGCGACAGCCCTAAATAGTCTGAGTCTATAGTTACATCCTGCTGGCTGCTCTGATGCCACACACAGAGGAAAAGAGGTGGTGACAGGGGAGGAATTGGCAGACAGCTCCAAGGCGTCAAGCAGGCGGTTCTCCCGAGGAGGCAGCTAAACAACCCCGGGGTCAGCAGGGAGCAGCCCAAGGAGCCTCAGAAAGATGCCCTGAGCGCAAGCCTTAGGTGAGTGCCCACATCGCACAGCAGCCCAAGGAGGGTGTCCAGCTGGCCACGGGAGGCACAGCAGCGCAGGGAGCACTGAAGGGCTGCCCTCTTCCTTGCCCCAGCCCACCCGAGGTCGACCCCCTGTAGCCAGCAGTGGCTGTCCTCACCTCGGAGGCATGCATTTCCTTAGCTCCCTCTACAACCAGCAGAGAGGCCCCTTACCATGCACCTCCTGCCAGGACTCTGCCAGCTGATGTCTTCTACTTGAAGACAGATGGGGTGACTTGCTTCTCAAGGCTCAGGTTAACTCCTGAAACCCCCTGTGCCTGACGGAGCGGGATGAAGTGAAAGCTGAGGAACTGCATTGCTACTGTGTGCCTGACTTCCTCGGGCTGATGGGTGCAGAGACGCTGCAGAGAAAAGAACACCTTCCATTCCCCCAGCCCTCCCCTTGTCCTCCCTGCTATACGGGCTGTTACTGACAAAAAGCCTGATTCCTCTTCATTCCCTATATTTGTGTCTCAGTAGATATGCAAATACACCAGCAAAAGTTTCTTGCTTCTTCCCCTCGTCCCCTCTTCCCCACCTCCTGCCTTTTTGCCATGCAAGCACCAAGAGCAATCTGGCCTGTAACCTTTAGAGGAAGAGAAATATTACAGGCACATCTGTTTTTACAGCTAATTGGCCACAGTTTTTGAAATGGGCAGAAGTGGCGCAGATGAACAAAGAGATCCCTGAGAAGCCGTGGCCGCTGTGGGAGCCTGGCTCTAGCTCCCAGAGCAGTTCATGGCACGTCCCAGTGATGCCAGAAAGACACATCGAGGTTTGCTTGTGATTGCACCAACTCCTGGTGGAAACAGGTCCAGCCCCCTTTGCTCCGCTGAAACTTGCACTAGCACACAGCAGTGCATTTGGTCCTCAGTTTGAAACATGTTTCGAAAGCAAAGATTTTCCCAGGCGTTACCCCAGCCTTAAAAAGTAAACAAATGGTGTCTACACCTTGCACTTAGTTTTCAACATCTCCTGTAAACTGCTTTTAGCACTGCAAGAAAGCATTTCAGAATGCATTTTCAAAAAAATATTTTCTGTGTTTCGCTTGACTGGGTTTTTATCAGCACAGAACTATTAGTACAGCACTGGCTTGTTATGCACTTACTGCCAATACAATAAAGGCTGTAACAAGAGATGTTTTAGATGAAGATTATTTATTACTGCCAATAGTTGCAGAGAAAGTGCTCATTTGTGCAGAGTGGGCTGAGGGGAGGAAGGGCTGTTCTGGTTTTTGCTGCAGCCTTCACTCATTACTTTTTCCAGAAAGCATTAAGCTTCCTGCCTGCACTTGCAGTTCACATCCCACAATTTTATCTAGGCTGAGCAATTTTAAGAGATGGGACAGCTATTTGAGTTCACACAGGGTTGCCCTTTTCACCCGTGTCTTCACATTTTGGTTCTAGCCAGCAGCAGTAAAGGAGCTTCCCTCCATGTTCACCACTACCTGGCACCACGAAACAGACACAGTCATGCAGAAATGGTCACTACTCTTCTGTTTAAACTAGAGTTGCACAAATCGGGCAGGGCACTTTCTAGATGTAGAGGAAGACACAAAGGCACAGTCTTAAAATACCTGAATAGCACTTCTGTTTCTGCCTCCAAGTACACACAGAAGAAATTCTCCAGAATCAATAAGATAATCTCTTTCCTTATTGTTTATGCAAACTATATGCCCCTTTAACTGGAAATGATCACCTCCCCAGGATCCTGCTTATTTTTACTGCCTCTCCATCTCTCCCCAAGAATTCAACATACAATCGTGAAATAGTGAGCCTAACATATGCTGCAGACTGAGTACATAATATTTTGCAATAAATGTAAATTATATATATATAAACAGCAAGAGAATCACTGTGAGAAAGAACAACCCTACCTACTTCCCATTCATGTTATGCAAACACCTTTCACATGTGTCTTTGCTCACTGAATGCAAACAGTGAGTATGCATACAGCTATGCCCACAAAGCACGTATTTCTCATTAAAACCCATGCAATAAATTTGTATCTGATTGACTTTTAAATCCTTCATCTTCCCACAACTACATCTTCCCCAGATCTAGTGGTCCAAGTCCTGTTCGCTTCTTCAGGCAGTCTGAGTCTTCTTCCTCCAATAGTGGAAAGCGTCCTCCCATCCCTGTCAACGTTACTGGCTTGAACGCCAGGACTGGTCACATCCAGCTTCACACCATCGGCAACAATGTGATGAGGTGGTACACAGAGTTGGTATCATGAAAGGGGAATAGACTGTGCTTTCCAACAAGGCAATATTTTTATGGAAAATCAAGGCACACAAGGACATTAACATGCTTCATTTTCACATAGGGGAAAGTTTTTCTCAGATTATTTTTAGAAAGATTTACTGGTTTCAATTTTGGTAGTTGGATCCTAAAAAAGGAAGCATGGCACATGGCCTCTTAAAAAGTTGCAAAACCCACTCTCAATAAAATTTAATATGCCCTGACTTGGCTTTCCTTTAATGTGCACTGTGTGAAGTACAGTGGTATAACATTTTTAGCATCAATCATTTCAGCACATTTCTGAGTAATGCGACTACCTCACACCTCTGCAGATAGGACGTTTATTCAACAGTGCCACTTATTTTCTCTGCACTATGTGCACGTCTGCACACCCACAAACGTGTATCACTGGCAGCTTTTCCTTGCTTTCCAACATTACTGCCCAATGGAGGAGTCACCAGGTGCAGAGAGATCAAGAGAACTGTGCTGACACAAACTCGCTCCAGCAGACCAGATTGTCATCCCAGCAAAACAGGAGCTCTGGTGAGTCCATGCTGCTATGTTCTCTGGATGGGCACTGCCGTGTCTGTGCATATGTCTAGGTAAATGTCCCATCCACTAATCCCTGATGGAACAAAAGTGGCCAAATCTGCTGCTGCAGTGAACTGATGGAGTCCTGACAGACTTGACAGAGCTGTAACAGATTACACCCACTAAATGGTTGGCTCCAGGAAAGAATTTTGCTGCCATAGCTATTATGTGAAAGCAGCGCTACCGTAAATTGTATTATTTATTGCATATTTATGTCCCTGGTGCAGTCAGGAGTGCAGCGAACAATGAGGAGGAGCAGGGCCACCTAGCTCACCAAGTCCAGTCCCTCCAAAATCATATAAATAGATGTTCTGCCCAGAATGGCCTGTGAACTCTGTGAACATTTTCGCTGTCACACCCACACCCCCACACCCCACCTGAAAGAGATAAAAAGTATAATGTACCACAGGAAGCATGAGACATGAAAGTGTCATCCATGTTCTGGGCCCCAGAAGTAACAGAGAATTTCCTCCCATCCCCCAAAAGAGTCCGTTCAGGTCTCAGTCCATATTATCCTGGATGCCACAGGGAGCTTTGGCTTTGTGAAGTTAAAATGTGCACAACATAGGAATGCACAAATCAGAGTTGAATATTTATTCAAGTAGATACTGACGAGTAACATTTTGGCTAGAAACACAGACTTCCTTGAACTGCAAACCAAACTTTCTACAGGGTGGGTTAAATACCAAGACTGTCCAGAAGAGGACTTCAGGAAGAAGCCCTTGTTAGTCAGTATGTCCCTTGCTAATCTTGTTAGTCAGCATGTCACCGCAAAACATATAAATAAGACCATAATCCCCACAGGCAGTGCTATAAAGTAGAAAAGTGAAAACTATTACTGATTTTAAGCAAGAATCCCCCCTTTCTTAAAGCTACTTTTCCTCTAGGAAACATTCCTCATAAAACACAGAGATCCAGCACATTTGGGTTTTTGACAGGGACAGTCACATCAGCTTCGAACCTCTCCTGTGAGATACTCACTAAGCTTTTCAAAGGAACAGGTAGATTTGAAAGCAGAATTAGACATTGCATATGTAATGATCCAGTTATCACCCAAGACTGATTTTCAAACAATTGGATGTGAATTGGCCACAGGACATAGAAGGAAGTTTGTAGAAAGAGAGCACGTGAAATCTACAGCCAAAATACATATGGCCTAATGTAAAAACAGGATTAAAGGAAATTCACAAAGTCATTTTGCTGCCAGATTTAATTAGTGTGTTTAATATGTGAGATCACCTGAATCTACTTTTACTTGTTTTGTGTCCCATTAGGAGTTTCACAGGAGCAGTAATATGATTGAGTGGCCCCTGTGAGGGATGAAGCTTAGGCTGCTTTGAAACAAATTGAATTAATTTGAAATGATTCTTTCCAGGTATGACATTCTTGGAAACAGATGTGGGGATAAGGAGGGAGGGCATCAAAAGTATAGACAGATAGACCTAAAACCATACCCACCTTTTTGTATGTACATTGGCACCTTTTTAAATATTTCCAAAAATATTGTAATGCTAGAAAGCCTGTTCACATAAGAGTACAATTGATGATATTCTACAGAATTAGATTACTTTTTGAGATATTACAGTGGCAAGGATCCTCACACATTTTCCACCTCTATCACTTCTCTAAAATGTGAAAGTTGTGGGGACTGGGTCATGGGATCTTTTCTTGTAAGATGTTAAAAAAGTAAATTTGTACCCAAACATTTCATGGTGAGTCAAACAGGCTAGACTCCAGTTCACTGGCTGAGACAGGGCCATTGTGGAGGAAAGAGAGCCTTATTTTGAGTGGCATTCACAGCCCTTCCACTAGGTTTCACTATCACTGATTGATTTTACATGGAAGTCACTCAGGGGCTTACACTGCTGAGTAGCAGTGCAAACTCCTAACTAGGATAGAGCAGATTTATACTGTTTCCCAAACAAATGGTATCATAAATGCTTTAAATAGTACAGTTATGTAGCTAAAATACTATATAACAGCAGAGGAGGTGGAGGTAAGGGCAATAAGGATAGTATCAGGAGAAAAAGTGTTCTGAGACTGATTTCTGGAGACTCGGAACATCTAAAATTGACACCCAACTCTTTAAGCTACAAGTGCTCAGCTCGTCTGAAAACAAGCCCATGCATATGCATTCTCATTTTAACCTACAAAAACATTTCAAAATCCAGGCCCTGATCTGGCAAGATGCTGAATGTTTTCCCTTTTCATCAGACAAGCCTCTAAAGAGATACTGAAGCGTGCATACTGTAGGAGCCGAAGCGCAGCCACAAAGGCTAATTTACCCAGCCAAAAAGCAGTCATTGCTGCCACTGCTATGCAGACATACCCACTGCCTTCAGCAGAACTTCAGTGAAGACTGAGGGCACTTGTCACTTCACAGGGAGCACTCAGTGTCTTCCAGGCTCACATTGGGTCTACATATGGATGAGCCGAATATTTTTCACTACAAACACTCTTCCCCTTCCAGGCCTCCTTCGCTTTCAGTTCTGAAGGGTGAATTCATTGAAAACATCTGCACTACTAGAAACATTCTGTGCTTTTTCCAAACCTCATCCCCATGGTGGCTCTGTAGTAATGGAGAATAGACAGAGCTGCATAACACAAGCCTGCAAGCAATGAACTGCAGTAGGGAGAGGATATCAAATGCTGGAGCTTTGCCTCCAGTACCTAGGCACTCTCTGGGCTCTGCTCACCTTCTGCCCTGTATTCTGCTCTCTGCCATACAGCCAAAAGCTTTCCCCCTCTGCCATGCAGCCCAAAGGCTTCCACAGCAACTGCCACATCCCACTGCACCACTCTTACCTCCGTGATACAGAACACATCTTCAACAAATTCCACTTAGCGGTCTGTCATGTTACCTTCTGCACACCTAGGAGTTGCTGCACACTTCCCTCGGTATCAAGGCCAATTCTGGAACTGGTTTTGGGGTATTTTACATAATTGCTATCTCTCCTTCTTTTATAATTTCTCCTAATTTTCTTTAACTCTGCAGACTTGCAGCACTGAAGAAAGGGCTCTGTAATCATGTCACAACAGCATGGTAGAGGCATAAATGGGACTGATCCTGTGTCATTCACAAGCAGCAGCAACGTACTGGGCTAAGACTGCAAAAGCATGTTTATGGCAGTAAACTTTAATGAGCCACATGAAATCTTCAAACAAGGGAAAGGAAAAGATGTATTTTTGTTTTGGGAATAAGAGATGTGGACCAGCCTTCAGCAGGCCTACCAGGAAGGCATGTGTAAGGGCTTGCGTGACCATCTGTTTCTGCTCCTTATCAGCGCTCCGGTGCCAGCTGCCTCTGTGGCTGAGCCGTCCCACGAGCAGGTCCCCTGCCCGGTCCTGTGCTGCCTGTGTCTATTCCTCACTAATCCCACATAACTCTATGAGCTGCTTCCTACCAGCCCTGTTTGGCCCCACCCCACTGTAAACCCCATATAAATCACAGGGGGGAAGCTGGCGTCTCCCCGCTGGTGCCTGCTAGCAGTGCTGCTCCCTTCCCTGAGCAGCTTCTGAGGCACGCGAGTAGATGTTGCACTTGCTTTACTTCCCGTGCTCTTCAGCCTGCTGAACCCCCAATTTCCTGCAGTGCCGTGGAAGTGCGGTCCGAGCCTGAACAACCACGGGATTTATGTTTGCTGACCTAGCACCCATATCCCAGTGCTGCCGTGCCCAAACTGCAATTAAAGCTGCAAAAGCAGCCCAGAAGTCGATACCCCGGATAGACAGGCGAGATAAGAACCTAATAGCAGATAGACAGGCTGATAGGCGAGTTTGAAAGCTGCAGCCACCTGGGAGCCATGCACGGTGATGCAATCCAGCAGTGGCAGTTGCCAAAGTCGTTCTGACAGCAGAGGCCAAGGGTGGGCAGGGCGCCCGCAGGGGCGCTGGGGAGGGGAGCTGGGTCCATCTGCGCAGAGGTGTGAAAACAGCAGAGCCACAGCCAGGCTCCCTTTGGGGCGTCTCGCAGTGCTGGCAGCACAGCACTCCACTAAGCCTTGTGCTCAGAGACCATGAACAACCGGGATTGGAAAAATATGTGTAACCTGGCTAAAGGACAGCAAGCTGCTGGGGGAACGGAAGGGGAAGGCAGGAGAGCGTGGTCAGCTGTGGATATCTGGAGGATACTGACCCCAGCAAGGGCGTGGAGGCCGAGTAAGACAGCAAGAAATCATCTAGGATGCTGAGTTTTGCATTACTGTTCCCTGAATGAAGTACTGGATGAAATTAAGAGAAGAACAATGAAACCCAGCCAGGCAGGACAGGCTGGCAGATGCTCTGGCATTTCATCTCCTTTGCATTCCAGCACCTCCGTAAGCAGGGTAACAGGGAGGAAGGCATGGGAGTTGCTCCCACAGCTCGCCCAAGGCACAGCAGCCAGACCTGGCCTTCTCAATTCACTTGCAAAGGTGGAGAGGATCCATCTCTATTGTATTATCTTTCAGCCCAGGAGGCATGGTCATGGACCAACCATGAACACAATTCAGAACAAAACAATGATGCCACTCCCCAAAGAATTACCCATTGATCTAAGTGTATGAGAAGTAACAGCAATTGCCTGTAGTCTCTCCACCAGGGACTTAGAAATTTACACTGAGTTGCCTTAGCACTTTCACTAGCTTTTCAGCCTTCTCTTTAGCTTTACTGCTTTCCAGCCAACAAATTAGTCTATACAAAAGCCAACACTGAATGCAATTTTCACTTTAACCTACATGTTGAACTTCAGTGTCTTCAGTGAACCCAGGGTTAAAGATGGACTGATGTAGTTTTCATCATGGGTTTGTAAACTCAAATCTGTCCCAGATTATTACAGACTGTTGTTATTATATCTATAACAATAACAACTTCATAATTTAACAGTTTGTCTCCAAGTACAATGGCTGTTTCCTACTAGTTCCCAAATACTGCTACCAGCACAGCAGGAGGTGGCTTTGTGACAGACCTCCACATCAAGACTAAGGATGGTGCAGGACTGACAACTGGATTACAGCAGGAAGTACTTGCTTTTACTTCAGTTTTGAAGGATCTAGCAGGGCAACACAGCAAAGGTCACACCATTATCACCAACACTGGCTTCCAGGACTTCCCTTTCCTGGGCTGTCAACTGAACTAGCTATTACAAACCTCCGACTACCTCTTGGAGAAGAGTCAATAGTCTGTACAGCTTATTTCTTATTTTACTTTTAAGTGCTGATTTGTACTACAAAACAAGCTATTATCCCAGTGTCCTTGTGCTAGGTGCTACAAAAAGTTTTTTGAGAATTTTTTTGCAATGGGAACCTAGAATCTAAAAACAAAAATATTTAGGAAAAAATGAAACGGAGAGGAGAAGTTCTACCACTGTATCAAACCTAAATTCCTATTGAAGGATACATTCTCACTTGAAGAAGTGATTACAGAGCCTACTGGAATTTCTGTGGATTTTACTGAGACTGAACACTAAAAATATTAATTATTTGAAACAGAAAGGCTAAAACTTCCTGACCAAACACCCTACACAATGTACAAATGTGGATTTGAGTGAGACATGAATTCTGACTGGATCTAGTCCCATGAAGGTCAATCCCATATCATACAGCACAAAGCATAACTCTTAAGATTAAAGAGAACTGAAAATAAATCCTTGTTCTGCTTTGGTAATTTTCGTTTACAGAGATGCAAAGTACAAATATTAATAAAAAATATTCTTACAGGAATTGGAGGATATTCTTCCTTTTCAAATAATTACTATTTAAAGAAATTCTGAGCTCACTTAAAATGAGATGCAACATGTGAGTATGCATAGCTTTTCTGGAGGAAATAAATACTGTTAAAAATAAAATTACCACTGGAAAACCTCTGCCACTAATCCCAACCAATCAGCCTGGCAAGCTTGAAGGCAAACATGCAAGAAAGGCTCAGATAATGCAATGATGCAAGATGCAAAAGAATCTGCTTGCTTGGGTAAGATAGAAGATCACTATTTAACACCACCAAGACAACACCTCCAGGCTCTTTTATTTGAGCACTGAGCTAACCTGACTGTTTAGCTCACAAAGTCTGTTGGGACCAGATGATGATGAAGTCAGAGGCAAGATAACTGGAGATTAAACTTTACAGATATTTCTGTTCCTGAAATTACTTCCCTTTCTCCCTTTCTGTACTCTGCTACTGGCTCTGTCTGACAAGTTTCTTATTCCCTCTTAATAAAGTTAAAAACAATTCAACCAGCTGAGGATCGGATCTTAAATTTTTGTTGCTCTATTAGAAGAAAGTAAAATTAATGGTGCTTTTAAGGCCTCCATAAGGTCAGCAAGAGGTGCATGGAGCACACTGTGGCCTAGTGTTAAAAAGAAGAGATTCCAATCCCAGTTTCTCAGCCACCTTAAAGTCAGAGATACAGAAGGAATCATATACCTGCAAAATGCAAATGAGGAAGGGGATGTGATGGACTGCAGGGCATGGGTAGTTACTCAACAGCATAAATAGTAAGTAAGAAGAAGAGCTTATGAGTACAGCAGTGGAAGAGGTGCTTTAGAAGTGCAAGGAAATGCAGCTACAAACCCACTGAATTGTCCTTGCTGTCTGCATGCTTCTACAGTGAGTGTTATTTTGAGGAGGTGAGGAATGCAAGGCAGGGGGTCTGTGGTCTATGGTTTGTTTTCCCATCAATACATATGTCTGACTTCGAATAAAAGATTAACGAGACAGCTACCAAATGTCCTAGGAGACAAATGGGTAAAATGCTGTTTGTACATGTCAGTTGAGGGAGGGCTCATTCTCATCTCTCAGTCTCTGAATGAATCTGCTAGGATGCACACCTGCACCAGGAAGACTTCCTTGACAAGGTAACCCTTTCCTCTGCAGAACACATGAGCATGTCAGCAGACAGCTTACCTTACACGTACATTCTTTCAGTCAATGTGGTTTGGAAAGAACCTTCCACCTACTTTTTTTCTGCATGTGACGTACATTGCTGTATGTTACAGAAAAGCCCCAGGTAAAGTAAATGGAAACTCTATCCAGCAGCTATGCACCTGGTGTTTTTGCATTTCCCAACAGATATTACAGTTGCTGGAATGATGTGTGAATCTTCTACAACACCTCCTATTGACAATTTAGTTTAGGTGTGGCATGAGAGAGATCTGAGTTATTGATACTAATGACCCACAGCTTATTGCTAAAGAGAAGGAAGAAAGGAAGTGAGGGAATTTATAGTTTAAAAAAAAAAAAGAAAGAAAGAAAACAATGCCAAACTATAAAACCTCACAAATATTTACATTCTACTACTTTTGACAGCAACCTTTCTGTTGCAGACTGAAAAGACTGCAAACAGGCATGCTGACACTTTAATATTTCTGGGATGGTCATGGTGGTGGAGAGAACAGCTAGACTGTCACTAAAGCTCACCTTTTCTAGGTATCAGAAACTCTGTTGTATTTTTGCCCTGTTGGCAATCTGTGCTACTGGTGATCCCTCAGAGTTGATGGTGTAATGGTGTTGGCCTGAGTCCCACTGCAAGGAATGCAGTGGCACCCAGTCAACCACCAGTACTAACCACAATCTCCCTGCAGATCTTAACTAACCTGGCAGCTCAGCTTTGTGTAGTAATGCCACAAGAAATAGGAGCACCTTTTCTTTTCCTCATTATCCTTCTTTTTTTTTGTTCTTTTTTGCTCTTTTCTGGAAAAGTCTGAGGGAGTAAGCAGATTCCCTAAGGAGAGAAGTGACCCATCACTTGTAACACTGTCACAACCTTCAACATCTCTCATGTTCTGATTTTTGCTTTACCTGAAACCTGTCAATTGTGAGTCACATCCATTTCCCTTATGCCATGATGGAGAGGAATGCTGATATGTGGGAACTGACAAAGAAGCATGAGGGAGCCGATGTTCACCTCTTAAACCTGATGAAATCTGGTGGTGAATCATAGGGTAAGAACTTGACCTCACCCATGAAGTTGCATGAAGATTAAAAGAACTTCCTTGTACCTCCTTGCTGTGCCTCTGATTACCAGATTTATTGTCTGGAGATGAGCAGTTAAACCACCCCACTAAGCTCAGGGAGAATGAGTTCAAGTCTTGTCAAGGGCCATCTTTGACAACCCGGCTCAAAATAACATAAGCTGTCCCTTTTGATGAGTCAAGAACAACTAGTCCTTCTATTGAACACATCAGACAGATGTGGCTGGCTGAGGAAAGGAACATACTGAACCATTTGAGACCCTTTCATATCAGTGACATTGGATATATTTTTGTGTGAAAAGTCTGGAGCTTTGAATGAGAAGGTGATGTTGCAGGAAATTAGTCCTCAGGCAATATTTCTATCTCACTTAAGTCTGACAGCATGCAAGCAAGCACAGGATAAGCTTGTCCAAAAAAGCTGAGAAATAGTTAGAAAAGTGTAAGACCATCTACAACCACCCCTAAAAAGCAGGAAAAGGGAACACCGTTAAATGAACATGACTAGATATGAACTGAACAGCCTTCTCTATGCAAGGTTCTTAGTCACTTAGGGATTAAAATGATCCTAATACTTGAGCTTCCTCTACACTCCTAACTGCAGCTCTTGAACTCATGAGGATTTGGCCCATAGTCACTGCCAGGGTGCTGTGTCCCTCCTCCCTAAGAGTGCTGCCAGAATGCAGGAAATAAGACATATGTTGGTCCATCCTGTACTGCACTCTTACTTCTACTTTTTTCCTTCTTTGCAGCTGCAAAATACAACTGAGCAAGTTAAATTCCACTTCCCTTGAACACGGAAGCCAGCAGTGCATTTTGTCACATGGTCACATCAGCAGACCACAACAAGCGCAGTCACCTGGTGAAACAATCCACCCAGAGATTTGGAAGGAAAATTTCGTTCGGGCAGGTGACACTGGACATCTGGCAGTCCTCTACTTCTGTTCTGAGAGCAACACTCATGTTGTAGGGCATGCTGCCAGAAGCTGCACCCACCTGGGATGTAGCCAGCCCAAGATGAAAGGGAGCACCAAATCCAGAAAGGGTGATTAGCATTCACTGATGTTGTTCAGGACACAAGTACCTGGAACATGCTAGTTCCCCTTAAGTGTTCAGTACTGCATGGTAAAGTCAGGGAACTAAGAAAGTTAATCAGGTCAGAGCCAGGCTTGCATATGCTTTCTCCACAGGAATTACAAACTAATTGCCAAATATTCAGATTGGGTAATTGCTACCCGGACTACTAAGGATATGCAGCCCAAAAGAAGATAATTGCTCAGAAGTTCTAATAGATTGCATCACTCTCTGCCAAAGTATATGACAGAATGAGAATTAGCAATGTGTAATGTAAGGATACAAGCCTGTGTATACAGCAGAGCTGAACCCGTCATGACTGGCTGAAGCAGAAAAAACATTTACCCCCAGACTGTTTGTAGGAAAGCAATAATTTGATTCGGAACTCCAGAAGCATTTGCAGAATCCAGAGATTCCCTGAAATAACCTTCCCTTTCTTAGGACACAGGGGACAAGTATTCATCTCTGCTCTAAAATGTAAATTTGACCAAAGCTAATTTTACCCCAGTGTCTAGCTATGAGATCATTGTTCTAACAGCATACAAGTTTAGTCTCACACTGCCACATATTTTATGACCAAATGCAACTTGGAGCAGAGCCTGTACTGTCCATCAAGGGTGCTGCTGTGTGATAAATAAATCCATCATCCATTGTATTTAACTACAAAGCTTTGGTGAAAATCAGGCTACTTCTAACAAAAATCGTTAGGTACAACTAAGATTGGGAAATAGAAAGGCTAGGCATCCAAAATATTACAGCCTAATTGTATGTGAGAGTATAAGATTCCTGAAGCATTTCAGAGGCGCATTTCTTCTCTGCAACCAAACAGCAATATAATCCAGAGAAGGGAACAGATATTTATTCAAATTTTCACTCTATTCCAGTCAGTCATGCATACAGTGCTGACTCAGGAGCAAACATTAAAAAGCAGAAGCCAAGCAGGAACTTAGAAATCCAATTGTACATCTCCCAAGGGGAATCATTACAACAGTGTCAAACAGGCCTTAAGCAGGAGGAATGAATAGGTGGGGGAGATCTGACAGCAGGGAAAAACAGTGCTGGTAGAAAAGGCCCCCATAACAACTGGTACAGTTGACACGCATAGCCTTCGGACTGAGGCTTTTAAGGAGACAACTGATGGCCCATATTAAAAGTAAATAAGGAAGACATGGTACAAATATAATAAGGAGAGAGAGCACATTAAAATATCCGGTGCAGACCCTACTTCTGTGTGCCATTAGGAGATTATATTCCTCCTTGTTTTCTTAGGTTTATAACTGAAATAGTTAATTTTAGACATGACCACAAACAAGCAAATAGACTCCAAACTACGTATCTAAGAAAACTGGAAGTTGGCAATATTATTAGGGCTTATTCAAGGTACGACACCTGGCCATAGATGAAATACTAATTAAAGGTTGCATTCAGTACCTTCAGAAAATGACTATTCAACACAAAAAGGGTGTTTTGCCTAATTGTGTAACATAGTTTATGCATAGTAAAATAGACCAAAATGTTAGTGTAAGAAGACCACAGAGCTTTAGTGATGGGCTGAAACTCAGGATAGACATGCGTGTATTAATATTTGACTTCAGAAAGTATGTCAGTCGCTTCAGTAACACTGTGTTTGTCTTCTATATGAGATAATGGATAGTCAACGGCCTTTCTTTCATTGTTGGGCACATCATCAAACTAGTGTATAAATTAAGGATCTGATTAATCCATATTAAATAATTTGTGCATACAAGTAAAATCATTGCAAATGTAACATAATCACATTTCTGGGGGTTTTTTGTTGTGTTTTTTTCTCTTATTACCATTAAGAATAGGGGTTTGCATCAATGCCCAAATCACAGCTCCCTTAAACTGGGAGATTTCCAAAATTCTGATCTTGTACCATGCCTCTCTCTACTATATATATAAAAAAAATGCTTCTTTATCTATTGTGAAAATATCTTTTTTCTTGTGACAGGAACTACAAATTCCACTCCTCCCATTCACACCAAAAAGAACATTACTCCCTAAAAAGCACCACTTAATCCAAAACAAACAGTAAGATATCTAAAATATCCTTTAGTTTACTAAGGGACGTAAGACTCAAGAGACAGAGTACCTCCTTCTTGGAACAAAGGAAGGAGAGAGGGTGGGTTCAAAAGGGCTGTAATCAAAAGGGTCTCACTCATCGCCAAGAACCATGGTCAAATTTATGAGTGTTTCCACAGAACAAAAAATGTGTCAGAAGGACATCCTGAGTTGGACTGCAGTAGAATTGATTCCCACAAGCCCAGGAATGTTGCTGGTTTTCATGCTGGAGCTCTTAATCTTATAATAAAGTAACTTTTGAATGTATTTTGCACTCAGCAATGAGCTCTACTAGCAGTGACCTCAGTGTGAGCAGCCCTCCCCAGTAACAGGGCAGTGGAAATATTGCTGGAGGCAGGTCTTGCGTTGCTTTCTTTTGTCTCACCACTTAAGCTTTGCAGAAAGATACTACCAGAAGCATAGAAAGGCCATAAAACTGAAAACATAATTTTAAATCAAAAGGCTTTTAGTGGTTGTCTTAAAGGGGCTAGCTGTGTTCCCAATAGTGACTATAACAATTACATGATGAAAACATCTAGGCAGGTGCATAATTTAAAAAGAAAAAGGACATCCTCCCTCTTTAGGAGAGGTCAGGCTTTATATTTCAGTAGGTCTGTTTGGCTAACAAAGGAGAAAAAATGACGACAGAGTGAAAGAAGGAGGAGTGGAGCAGGATAGAAAAAAAAGATGAGATGAGAGAAAAGAATGGGCAGCAGAAAAAACAGCAGGGAAGGAGGATGAAAGAGAAAGATGACATCTGACTTGGACAAGGGGTGAACCACAAACCTAGTCATTGCCAGTGTCCAGGACAAAAATAACTCGTTTGTCCAGCAGCAGCAGGGCAGCTGCCAGTGCAGCAGGACAGCGTCCCCCCCGCACTGCTCTGCCCAGCACATCCCCAGCCCACTTCCAGATCTGCCCCTCTCCCTGTGCTGTGTGGCAAAAGTCAGTGTGTTCTCGCAGTCCCTGTGGTTGTGGTTAGGAAACTGCCGCATGATGGGTCTCAATAGAAAAAGTATTTTAATACAAGAAAAACAGGAAACTCAAGCACGTTTTAAGTCTAATTCAATTTCAGTTCCGTGATTCCTTTATTTTCTATGGACAAAAGGCATGTAACAAAATTATGAACTGGGACGTGAAGAAAGCAGAACTGCGCACATGACAGATAAAACTGGCTCATTATGTGAAAACTGAAGCCATGCAAAATAAAAATTCAGAGCAGATTAGAGCACCTCTCATCCAAAAACCAGTTAGGACCAGTCAAGCACATCCCAGCACCTGGACAGAGTTTGAGCAGAACATATATGAACTGGCACAGGTCACAGTTTCACAAGACGAGACTGGGTTATAAAGAAATCCAAATATTCTTGCTTCATTTTAAGCTGAAAGCAACCTCTGATTTAGGAATCTTCAGAGACAGGGTACAAGGTACCAGTTCAATGTCAGCTGCCTCACACTCTCTTTGCAATATCATCAGTGCATTTTAGTGCTAATGTACTAAAGCATGACACTAGCTAAAGATAACCACATTCTATTGAGAAACATAACAATAGAAATAATGGAATAAGCACTTCATGCAATTTGCTAGGAATGTAGTTTGGACACCAGCAGCCAAAACAAACTAAAATGGCAAATGCAAGGACTCTATTTTGAAAAGATCTGCAAACAGACTCAGCAGCTTTACAGGGGGTCATATTTTCCACAAGGATAAGCTGTCCTTGAACAATATTTTCAGTGTTCTGGGTACTAACCTGCTTTCTTTTTATATGGATTGTTCTCACCTACACTCCTTTTCCCTGAACAAATATTTACTGTGACCAATAAAATTCTGCTCTCCATTTACGAGTTAAATAGCATCGCATTCCCACACGCTGCTTTATATACCCATACACTGAGCATACGTGCCCACAGAAAATGACATCTCCAAACTACGTCTGGTGGAATTATTTTGAAGCAATCATATTCACTGTAGATTTCAGTCCTGATTCATCAATACATTTAATTCACTGTGGTATTAGATCTGTGAGCAAGAGGAATGAAACATTCAGCTCAAGGAAGAAGGTGACATATTTCACCAGCGATAAAGCATTTCTGTGAGTATGTGAAAGAGTGATGCCTGATGCATTGCTCATAAGCATGAGAGTAAACACATCATCTGCACAGGGAGCTAGTGACATGTCTAATTTCAAGAAAGCAACAAAAAGTATTTTTAGTGAATTATTCATACACTTCTAAATGTCTTCAAGGATTTTACCGGGTCAGAGTTGAAGTGGACAAATTACAGCCAGCAAGATGCCAGCAGTCTGTAGGTGATAAGCTTGCTGGACTACTACCTGTTATACATTCATTGTTCACCTATTATTATTTGCTGCTCATTGTCTTGAAAATGTCAGTAAACAAGTCAGAAATGGAAAGAATCCTTAGATGTGAACCACAAACGTCCAGCACAAACTATGTATGAAGAAAAGGGGTAAAAATTTCACAGATTAACATATATAAACAGAACACATCACCTAAGCCTCTTTTCTTTTCTACAGGGGGACACACCCTCAGCACACCGGGGCCCACCAGCATCTGTGCTATGTTTATATAGCTTTGGGGAAGTCAGGGACTGTGATCCACATGCAGGTCCTTTTTGCTGAATTCCCCTCCAGGGGCGCAGGGGTGAAGAGGAACACATCTCTCATGAACACCTGCAACCAGTAGTTCCTTCCTCAGACACTTAAATAGATTTTCCTCACACTACAGTAAAACAAGATACTGGCTGTTTCCCTTCATACACCCCAAAATATAAACTGTTGTACTAACAAGAAAGAAGGTGAGAGCTGCAGCAGGTTAATCTGGGATGCAAAAGCAGAGCTACGCTGGACTTAGGTTGAATTTGAAAATCCCAGCTTTTCTGCAGTGCCCCCCAAAATAGGCTGAGGTTCAGACTGCATGGCATGCCTAAGCTCTATCAAAAGCACACTCATATACCTTGTTTAGAACTATTCCTAGTCTTACAGATCTCTCTCAAATCTTCTGAGATTAGTGGTATCTGACAAAGTTCAATATTGGGCCCAATATTTTTTGACTTACTCATCAATGACTTGGATGAAGGGGCAGATGTCCCCCTCAGCGAATTCCCTGATGACACAAAGCTGAGGGAAGTGGCCAATACCCCAGAGGGCTGTGCAGCCCTTCAGAAGGACCTTGACAGGTTTGAGAGATGGGCAGAGAGGAACAGTTTGAAATTTAACAAAGACAAATGCAGGGTTCTGCACCTGGGGAGGAATAACCCCTGGCACCGGCACAGGTTGCGGTGACCTGCTGGGAAGCTGCTCTGTGGAGAAGGACCTGGGAGTGCTGGTGGACAACAAGCTGTCCATGACATGTGTCCTTGTGGCCAAGAAGGGTGTCCTGAGGGGCATTAGGAAGAGCATTGCCAGCAGGTCGAGGGAAATGATCCTGCCTTCTTCTCAGCCCTGGTGAGGCCACACCTGGAGTGCTGTGTCCAGTTCTGGGCTCCTCAGGACAAGAGAGACGTGGAGCACTTGGAGCAGGTCCAGCAGAGGGCAATGAACACAATTAAGGGATAGGACCATCTCCCTCATGAGGAAAGGCTGAGGGAGCTGGGCCTATTCAACCACAAGAAGAGATGACTGAGTGGAAACCCCACCAAAGGCTATAAGTATCTGAAGGGAGGGTGCAAGAGGATGGACCAGGCTCTTCTTAGCAACAAGACAAGAGGCAGTGGGCAGAAACTGATGTACAGGAAATTCCCCCTCAATACGAGGAAGAACTTCTTTAATGTGCAGGTGACCAAGCACTGGAACAGGTTTCCAGAGTTTATGGAGTTTCCTTCGCTGGAGATATTCAAGAACTGTCTGGATGCAATTCTGTGCAATGTGCTCTAGGGTGGCACAAGTTTAGCAGGGAGGTTGGACCTGATGACCCACTGTGGTCCCTTCCAATCCAACCTACTCTGTGATTCTGATCTTTACAGGAGAGGCTCAGTGGCCATAGACTATCTGAGAGAGCCACTTGGATGGTCTCTTGGTGGAGAAAGAGGTGAACCCATATAGGCAGAAACATGAATAGACTGTGTATGGTCTCCTAACAACTTGTCTAGGATTGGACCTAACTTGATTTAGGGCCTAGCTAAGCCTGATGTTTGAAATTATTAGTGTGGACATGCATGCTCTATTTTCTGTTTCATACATGCATTTGGTTTTTGCCAAGATAACTAGACTTCAGGACAAGCAATAGCCACAAGGCAACCAACCACCAAGCTGAGCCCGATGGCAAGGGAAGCACCAACTTCCCTGTGGGGGGAAGGAGGAGTAATACATCAGCACAGAGCCTTGGTTAAAGCAGAAGAGGGTGAGAATTCCTGTCCAGAAAAGAGATGTCTGTCCAGCATGAGGAAGGACAGGTTAAACAGCCCGTGCTACCGGCTCTGTACTAGGAGATGCACTCTGTACAGCAAGCCCTCAGTGCCAAACACCAGTGAAGTGTTAAGCAGAGAGAAAATGAAGTCAACCACCAACATGCTGGAAAGAAGCAAAGACTATTGGCTTTGGCACATGTGCAAAGCATATATGCCTGGGCTGCCTGGAATAGCAAGAGATGCAAAATCCAGGACTGCCAGGACTGTTGGTTAGAGGATGTGGTGAGATGCTGCACTGCTGGACAGAAAAAAAATATGATCCCATGTGCTGATCTCAAAGGAAATCCAGATGGTCTCCTGATAATCTTGAGGGTGAGGATTTCAGATCCATTAGGCCAAGAAAGAGGAACTACACAGAATCAGAGAATCACTTAGGCTGGAAAAGACCTTTAAGATCACCAAATCCAACCATAAACCTACCAAGTCCATCACTAAATCATGTCCCAAAGTACCACATTTACACATCTTTTAAATACCACCGGGGATAGTGACTCAACCACTTCCCTGGGTAGCCTGTTCCAATGCTTGACAATCCATTTGGTGAAGAAATTTTTCCTAACAGCCAATCTAAACATCCCCTGGTGCAACTTGAGGCCGTTTCCTCTTGTCCTATCACTTGTTACTTGGGAGAAGAGACCAACTCCCACCTCACTACAACCTCCTTTCAGATATTTGTAGAGTGTGATAAGGTCTCCCCTGAGCCTCTTTTTCTCCAGACGAAACAACCCCAGTTCCCACAGCTGCTCCTCACAGGACTTGCTCACTAGACCCTTCACCAGCATGAGACAGTCATATCACAATGCTTAGGAGACCTTCTTGTTCACCAAGTTGTTTCTTTGTAAGGTGTTTTTTTCACTTAGCAGCAAGCATGCTCTATACTAACATCTGCTTGACAATTTGATATTTGAAAGCTGTGTCATCTGAAACCTTATCTGTCTCATTTGAGCAAATTTTTCTTCTGTCAAACACTAAAGATCTTTACTTTTACTTTAAGATGACCTTATTTCCAAATTTGTAAACCCTGCTTTACAGAGAAAACATCTTTTCATCTATTATTTGGCCACTGTCAAGAATTTAGCAACAAGCATACAGAACGAGTCACACTCTTCTGCACATCATGCAATACAAACAAGAATGTCTCTCTTTTAAATAGTCCCTAAGTAAGCCACAGTGCTGGTTCCAGGGGCTTTTCCAGTACTTCTGAGAAGAGACAAAAGGCTGAGTTAGATGGCAGTGGCAAGCAGCCAGTGTGCAGGTGAGAGAAGAAAGGGACCTCTAACTTCATCTCTGCCCAACATTCCCACATGCTTGACCCCTTTCAGCCTCTATGAATAAGACCATATTTCACTGGTTTTCTTAAAACAGATGCTACTGAGAATAACCAGGAAGTCATTAAGCACTGTAAATAATTAAAATAGATAATATTGTTGTAAAAATACACTGAAGAATTGCGATTTGTGATGCACGAGCTTTGCTGTGCTGGATATGTTAACTTAATAAATAGCAAAATTAATTTGGCCGCAAAAGGTCTTCCAGTCAATCATGCAAATTAGCACAGTTCTGTTGAAATGCATTATATTTCAATACTGATTTTAATCAGAGGATCTCAAAATATATTTGTGATCCATAATTAATAAGACATATTATATTTCCTTGAGCTATGCAAGTATGATTATATCGTACACTGCAGTGTACGATATAATAAAGAGAATTTTCTTTCTCCATTTGGCACACTACCATCAAATCCCCTGCATGCAATCCAGCCCCAGAGTAAACATCCAGGCCACATACAACACACGTACACACCCACAAGTACTCTCATTGCACTTCTCCACAACTGTAACAGTGCACTATTGTGTGAGCGGGCTCATATAATAGCAACAAGCTCTGACCATTGCCTTGTTTCTGGTTTAGCAGTGTGCTAGCTATGTGAATGTGTGCATATCCATGTATCGCCATTGCTATTCTTTCCCTCCCTGTGCAGGTACAAAAGACACAAGTTGGTGGGAGGACGTTAAGCTTGCAACAGTTTTTTCTCAGATGCCTATTTCTTACAATTTTCCAGTGGGATCCTCCAAAGGAGAAGCAGCAACAGAACTGAAAAGGGAATGTATTTGCGTACAGATGTGGATGCCTGAGTGACAAATCAGTACATCACACTGCAGAATCATGCAACTTCTGAGAAGCAGCAAGGTGAGCCTAAAACATACTATTCAAAAACTGCATACCTAATTTTTCTTGCTAATCATGCAGAAGATTATTCATGGTGAAAGAGATTTAAAAATACAATTTAGTTTTAACCATGTATTCTTATTTAAAGACTAGAAGTATTATTTTACAGATAGTGATCAGACATCAGGAGACTTAACTTTCCCATAGTTACATTGTAAGTCTGTGCTCACACTGGCAATTGCATCCACTGAAATTGCTGTTAATTCTGCTTACAACATCAGTGCCTAAGAACTACTGCAAGTGTAGTGCCTTCACTCTTGCCAGGCTCTGTGCACACAGAGCTGCAAGCAGGCCCTGCCTGGAGGTCTCACAGCCAAAACAAAAAATGGAGAAAAGGCTGGAGAAAAGGCAGTACCACAGCCAGCAAATTGTGCAGGCTTTAGATAAAGTGGGGTGTGTGGAACCGAAAGAAACAAGTGACTGATGAGGAAAGATTTAAGAAGAAATAAGTCAGGAGAGATGAAGATAAACCAGAGGAGACGCAGAGCAAAAATGAAGTGAAAGCACTGTGGGGAGTGGTAAGATGCAGAAAAGAGAGAGATGGAGCTCCAGCGAAAGAGGATGGGGTGCAGAAAATGCTCCAGAAGTGCAGCAAGCTCTCACAGCATCTAATAGTCCCTATTTCAGCAACTCTGGTAGCTGTTCCTCTCTGTGGTTCAGTGGAGGCATCGCTTGTGTCCTAACATCCTCTGAGCAAAAGAGCTCCCTACACAACTCTGCACTGAGGGAAGGGGGAGGGATGGGCACTGACCAGAGCCCGTGTACTTCCCCATCTCCTCACAGGCAGCTCAGTCCCGGCTGCCTCTGCAGCTGCTCCTCCAGCTAAAGAGCTTGGCCACAAGGCCAACCACAAGCCCAAACTTCTTCTCTTGCAAGTTGGTTCACCACTTGTATCTCACTCAACGGGCCTGCTCTGAGCGTGCTGCAAACACTTTGAACACTCCTGCTTCTCTTCCATATCCACACTATTTCCCTTCCAGGTTCAGATGAGCAGAAATATATATGCAATAGATGAGAGAGGAGGAGAGGAAAGAGGAGAAAAGATGGAGCTTTCTGGCTCATCACCCAGCTGGCTTTTTAGCCAAGTGTACTGACAAACATGCAATACTGCTAAAAGTTGTTCCTGTTAAACCAAACTGAATTTGAAGGACAGACTTCAATTCTTATTATTTTTTTTGTGAAAGCTGTCAAAATCCCTAGATTTCTAAATCTACTGTACCAGAGGGTTATGCCATGCACCCTTTTCCTGCAGACAAAAGGACACAGACATACAGCAGATCATGGTTTATGATAGCTGGAAACAGAAGATGGAGGCACTGGCACTTACCTCCATATCCCTATCCCCCGTGGGAGGAAATGGAATTCAAGGAGATGGATACACAACCATTTCTCATGGTATCTTGCCAGTCCTCTGCCCTGAGTCTATTACGATTAATGCTGATCCACCACCTGGAGCCTGTGTTGGCCGTTCATACTGTTTTTCATGGCGAGTAACCATAGTAAGCATGTGTAATAGATCTCCACCCACATTTTTGAAGAGTTCTGGGATTGCTAGAAAGATGAAGCAAAGTTAAACTGGGCCCCAGACTGTACCATGTAACCAAGTTCCCCGTGGATCCACTTTCTGCTGATGGGCTTATAGCAAAGGCTTCATCTCCCTTGAGGGTATATTAGGAGCAGCAAGAAATAAGTTACAGCAGGGCCACTTCTCAACAGACAGCAGGTAAGAGAAGATATTTTCTTCTCCTAAGCCACTCTGAATCCTGTTCAGAAGCAAGTTTCTCTCTAGAATCCTTCAGACAGTGCAACACAGCTCACTGCCTCTAAAAGGCTGACCTTCAAATAAGAATATCAAAGTTAGGGCAACAGGTTTCTGAAACATTTCAAACAGTTTCTTGTGAATCATCATTAAAATGGCCATTTGTGGGTAAGAACAAAATCCTGAGCAAAGGTCACCCCTCATATTCTTTTGAAAAGCCATGTGCTGTGTTAAACAAAACCATTACAACACAAGCTGCAACCTATTTCCAACATCCAGAGCCAGAGATCATATAAAACTATCAGATTAGATTTGTACTGTAAAGTTTCTACTAAAATAAAGTCATGCCTGATAACACTGATATACTACACCCTATACATAGGTAAATCAATATTATCATTACCCCCCAGAGTGCAATACTCAAGCTCGGTTTGGTAATCAAAGCAGACCGCATTTAACAGAATATCAGAAATATTTATGACATCTTCAAATAATTGCAAGCCTGAAAGCTAGAGCCCTGATGATTCAAAGTAAAAAGCAGGATTTTGGTAGCACTCCATGGAAAGAGAATTTTCTTTCTCCATTTGGCACACTACCATCAAATCCCCTGCATGCAATCCAGCCCCAGAGTAAACATCCAGGCCACATACAACACACGTACACACCCACAGGCACCCAGAATTTCAGCTGTTGCAAACTACCATTGTTTGCTTGACTTCAGCGCAACTGTCTGCAGCACCTGAGGATCTGGCCCAAGGAACATATTCCATCAGAAACTGAAAAGCACGAGTTTTAATGTGCTTTTGACAGGTTAACAAGGTTGGTGTTGTTTTTTAAATTAACATCCTTTCGTTCATGAGAAGTCTTCAGCATTTTTATATTACAACCATTTTTAGCTCATCTGCAAGGTTTCAGGCCAATGCCAACACACAGTACTCCCAGTCACTGATGTTTGGGGCTCACAAGTTATTACATTTCAGTCACCAGACTAAAGGCCTAGAATCTCACCTGAGATTTCAAACTTCACCTTTCAGAAGTGCAGATTATGAGCTGGGACTGAGACTGTGGCTGTGACTGAGAGAGCACCCAGCTTCATAACAAGCCTCACCAATTCTCATACCTCCATCCTCACCACACTTTCCCAGATAAGATGCTTTGCTTCCCTGTTGAGACTGCTGGGAATGTGATGAGCAGGCTTTGGTTTAACAACAGAGTGTTCTTGTGTTTCTGTCCAATCACTAAAGTGGGCAGGCCAATAGAATCAGAAGTTTAGCAAAGTTTACAAAATAAAATCTGCTTTTAATACAGTCTGGGTGGCTTGGGGTTTTTCTTTTACTAGACTAGTTCATGAGAAGACTCATCTATTCATCTGTTCGTTCTCAAGAAATCTAAACTCCTTAATTCACTGCACGTTTAATTGGAAAACCCAGGGCCCTGTGATGTATCCTGAGCCCTGCCACCCAAGGAAGCACTGCAATTTGATGACACATTAAACACTGTCATTAGTGGAAGCAACTTCTAGGTATAAACACTGAAAATCTTTACAAGTAGTGGTCAATTGCTTGTTGAAGAAACTGCTTTTAGAGGGTCCCCCTTGAGCTGGTTGCTACCATCCCTCTGCCAGTAGCTGCCCACACTGCAGAGCTCCTCTTCATTCCTATTATAAATGCTAGCAGGTTAATTTAACACAAGAAAAGCTCTTTACTTTAATCTGGCTGACATTACCCTGAAGCAGATTCTCACTGTCTCTTTCCACATGGCTGTCAGGGCAATGGCATTACAGAAAAAAAAGTTGGTAACCAGCAACAAAAAGGAAAGCACATCTGAAACCAGTGTGCTCATCTACACTGGATGTCTACCACATCCTAAAACACAAAACATCAGTCAAAGATGAAATCTGCAGGCAAAACCAATCTTTGCATGCCAGTGCCTTTCCTTTGAAAGAGATTAAAGAAAAAGTAATTGCAGTGAAAAACTACTCCTTTACCTAAACAAAATCTAGGGAAATTCTAGGAACACATACCTTGGAGAAAAAGAATACATTCTGGAAATTATTAACAACTAGTTGACTTCTCTTACAGTAATGTTAGAATTTGAAGCTAAGGAAAAATACAGTAAATTTCAGCAGATAGATCTCAATTTCACTTCTCTAATGCTCAGACCTGAATGTTAATGTGATAGCAAATTTGGGCCACAGCAACTTTTTTCCTTGGTTTTTATTTCTTTCCCGTGAAACTCTGAAAGTGTTTTTATCTTTTTTAATTTCAGGCTGGTTTATGTTCTTCAAATTTTATTTTTCTGTATAACTGCCCAAATGCTGAGTGTTATGTTGATATATACAAATCTCAAATTCAGTTTCCAAGGCTTTCTTCTGGAAAATGCCAATTTCCTCTAAAACACTCATTTTCTACGGGAAAAAAAAAATTTAGCTTCTTCTCTTTTCTCAGGATGGATCTTATTTCAAGCTTGCAGTGATTTGTCACCTTTTCATCCAAATCTTGGAACAGTAACTCAAGATGATTTTCCAATTAGCCAGATCTTGAAGTAGAGTGGAGGAGGCATTTCTGTGGAGCTTGCATTGTTCTGTATGTTCCCCCTGTAGCTGTTGATGAAAATCACCTCTTGATAATGGCAAGGAAAAGGAGGAAAGAGGGCTTGAAGGAGTGGGAATACCTGGTAGAAGATAAAAACCTTTTCAAGGAATTTAGGATTTCTATTCCACTCTGTCCCTATTGTCAGCAAATCTCAAAACAAATATAAATAGTGCCACTTAGCACTAGTATAACTGACTCCTTCATGTTCCCTCATCCTTCTTTTTTTAATAATAATCCTATGGAAAATGAAACCTGGTAACTTCTGATCAGCCTAGGCATGGAAACCAATGCTGTATTATGCAGACAAGAAGGATCACCCTCATTTCAAACAGGGGTCTGAAAAACCAAGTGAGACCAGTCCAACACAGCCAGTCCCTGGACAAAGTCCCCCAGGCCCCTTCCCAGATGTCCCTCAGCCAGGGCTTGTCTCTTCCCTGCTGCTGCAAACCTGGGTCTTTTCACACCAGAATACAGCACTCATGCCAAATTGTGAAGTGGTTTTACGAGGTGGAAAGGCACCAGCTAGGGGCTAAAGAAAGCCAATAAACTCCTCTAACTTGTAACAAAATAACAGATTTAAACCCAGGTCAACTGAGGTGAAGGGCAAGTGCATTAATCGCCTGTATTAACAAGGCTCTGTGTGCCTGCAGCAGCACTCAATTGGAAAAGACAGTACAGCTTGCTGTAAATAAGACAAATAAACAGCAGCTACAACAACAAATCTTTCCGCAATTTCTTCTACTTTTCATTAAATGAGTAATCTGACTTTTAGTAAGTCTTCTTCAAAGGCCGTGCAGGCCGCTCTTTCTGACTGTGCCAGTTTACACCACATGTATACTCCAAGACGTACATCACAGCCTGACGGATGCCTGGAAAGGAACCTCAGCCAGTTTTGTTCTTAAGTGATAATCGAAGAAATCCTCCGTCACGTGTTGCGGCAGTGTGAGTTGGCCATACCAGGACGAAGAGTCATGCAGATGTTACCCAAACGCTTCCATTAACTTAATCTTCCTCAGAAGAGCCCTTCTGCTGCCAAGTACTTAAGAGTGTCACTTGGGATTTAGATGCCATTTTTGTTCACTACTGAAGACTGGTCATGTGTAGGAAACTGCAGCCTTGATAACAGGGTTTACAGAACACCATGAAAATAGATTACTGGCTGCTGAAAACATTTTTAAAAGACAATGTTACCTTTTTTACTAACCTTAAGTGCTTTCTGGCATGGAAGGTTTAATGGTTGTTTACTCCAATATGTTTTCTAGAATGTCAGCTTAGAACAAAATAAGGATCATCATAATAATTAGGTGAGATGCTGACAATATGAATCAAGAGTCAAGATCACTAAATGTTTTCATCCACATCATTTTAAAAAACAAAACTATTTCTGTGTTCAGAAAATGCATCAAACTTTTTCAATTGTCCTAACATATGCTGTTATCTCAGTAATGAAACCAGTTTTGCTTTTTTCCTTTTTTAACTCAGTTGTTATGTGGGAAGATGTAGTAGTATAAAATAGCAGGAAATAGTATGAGTAAATTTAACTTGAAAAGTTTAGTATGTGTTTTAGAGAAAAGATTAACAAGTCCTATTTTTTTTTCAACTGTCTTTTCGTCTCTGTTTTTTTCATCTTGCATTTGCTTCAGCCAAGCAATTCCAACAGTTCAGAAGGACAGATGTTCCATCTCATTCTATTCCCAGACAAGTCACTCTGTAAAATTACATTTCTTCTGAAACATTAGTACAACAGTTTAAAGACCATCAGAAATTTTAAAGGCAAATTGCAGAGAAATAATCAGCAATGTGTTTGGATCTAGTTTCTGTACTGGATTTTTTTTTTTAGTTGTAGTACCACTCCTCAGTGAGAGAGTTTCAAATTTATTTTCCACCTTGTGGTTCTTCCTGGTTTGCATCTATATAGCACCACAAACCTCAGTGCAATCTGAGCAGAGTATGTGTATTTGTGATATTCAAGGGTGATGTGTTCGGGGATGTGTTCAGTGAACCAAGGCATACCAATACACATCACAAGGAGAAAAAAATGATTTAAAATACACTACTATGCTGGCTGGCTAATCAAAGCCTAGTCAATAAAGACATTCAGATCACACAGCTGCATTTCATATCATCACTGTTAATCTGCTTGTGCTGATACATTTCTACAACAAGGCCAGAGAGGTAGAAACCTTTGATTGATGCTCTCAGGAACCACACACCTGCACTGACTCTTCCTGAACAGGTTAGTGATGGCACAAGAATTAAATACAAAGTCTCGAGAAAAGCAAAATAAGATTTAAAAGCAGTCACTTAACAAAGAGAGCCAGAAATCACTCCATGTGGGTGCATCTGTACTATTACTTTAGCTGGGACCACAGGGACTCGAGTCAAACCTACAAACCATCCCCATTTACTGCACTTGGGCTCACACTGCAGGGTGGTCTCAGAGCTAAAAGAGCAAGAAATGTTCCCAAGAGCCCCTATTTACTCACTGAGTTTTCTGACATTCTGTCCATGGGACTAGACTAGCATCAGCCTGAAGCACCCTCCTGAAATGTGCTCAGAGTTGGTACCAGGCCCAGAGGACCGATTGCTCCATCCTGCCAGTGTGCTGCTGTCCATCTGCACTGCTGGCTAATGTGGCCACGCAGTCTGTAACCTATCAGTGGAAGGCACATTACTGTTAGGGCCATAATTTCCAGGTTCTCCTCCAGGTATGAACACTGATGCTCATGAAATGGAAATAATGCCTTACATGCATCTTATATGGTTAAAGTCAGACACAAGCTTCAGGAAAGTACAGAATTAGGCCCAGTATCTCAAATCTTAACAATAACTGATCAAATCAGTTAACTATAACTCATATGATATATTAAATACATATTTGATTTCGGCATATAGAAATAAATTTCAAATTAGACCCTTAAAATCCTATTCAATAAAATGTCCGCCTAGGCCAATTATTTCTCAGAAAACACAGACTCAAGTTTACTAACACTGCCAGTCTGAATTTGTTGCTTAAAGCTCCAGATCTGCAAATACTTATATGCAAACAAAAAACTTTGCATGTGAGTATTTTATGTAACTCCAGTGTTGCCTACACATAGTAAACCTTATCGCATACGTTACTGTTACCGTATCAAGACATAATCAAGACCAAGAACTTCACAGAGAAAGATTTGTGCATCCTTTTATTCTGTTACCAAGATTCACCATATGAAATGGTGATAGATGAGCTCAGGCCAAAATATTCAGCTTAAGGCAGTTCACACAGCCCAGCTTTACCTACCTTCCCATATCGGATGCTGCTTGTTCAAGGCTCACTGAAGATCTGGACTCCCAGCTTTTGAACTTCAAAGGCACCACTAGAGAGAGTGGCAAGGAACTTTCATGTTTGGGCTTTTTTTTCTTTATTTGTAGCTATTTTGGAGGTAATTACCTAAGGTTACTGTCAATGGAAAGAAACTGGACCCTTCAGGGTATCACCCTATTGTGATCTGAACCCCACTTTTATGGAAGGACAGCTGACTATAAAAATAGTTAGGTGCAACAGTGGAAAATTCCTGCTATCCTCATGTCACTAGGAATTTTACTATCAATTTCAACTAATAAAGTGACGTTTCAAGGCAATTGTGGATATCCGTTAGTTATTTAGCACTATTTACAGCAGCAGCAGTTTGCCTACTCCCTCTAGCAGGAATTAAAAAGAAAAAAAAAAAAGATGCTCATGTTTGAGTGCAGAAATAGAAAATTTTATTGTGTTAACCTCCCTGAAAAGCAAGATGGCACTCAGTGAAGAGTGTATTAGGTCAAATCCAATTATTTAGTAACTCCAAAGAGGTCAATGGAATTGCAGCACAGCTGAATTTGGTCCAGCGCTGCAAGTTAAGAAAACTGAGCTAAATTCTGCCCAAGGAACATGCATTGCAGTAAGACTACACATTTAAAAGACAGGAAAAAAATGAGCTTACATCACACACAGGATCAAGTCATGCTTGCTCTGGCAGTGTAAATCTCTTACCAAATGCAGTGGACTTACTCCTCTAATTTGAAGAACGGAGATTTGGATTTTTCTTTTTACAATTACATATAAGAATGTGATCACATTAGGAAGATTTTCTGTCATCACTTTTCCTTCAATTACAAAACAGAATACAGAGGGTAGGGGATGTTATGAAATCACAGTATTGGATTGTATCCCAAAACAAGGATTATATTAAATAAAAAGGGGAATTCAAACTTTTTTCATGACTATGGTGCTTCAGTTTTATTTAGATAATTCTAACAAAACTAATACTCATGTCTGATTTACAAATGTGCACATACCAAATATGGAATGGAAGATCTTAGGAGCTTTTCTGGAAAAATGTGGAAAATACATGCTCCCTAGTAAAAGAAAAACCTGTTTTTGTTATTATATGACTAATCTTATTCACCTAGTATTGGCACAATAATGGGCTAAGATAACCTGTAGCTCCAAACACACAAATAACCTCTTTTTCCACTTATTTCAGTGAGTTACACTTTCCTTTCTACCAAACCAGCTAGAAAGCAGACTTTCATCTTCTATTATCATGTACTAGCTAATGCTCTATGCTTAGAAATTGTAAAACTACTTCCTTTATCATTAAAGGTAACATAGCTTACGAACTTTCAGAATCTTGCAGATATTCTTAGGACTTTGCATAACTGGAAATGCAAACTGGGATCCTCATAGCTATTCAGCTGCCCAGTCCTTCTTGAATCCCAATGAACAAGGTACTTACCTACTTCTGAAGATGCAAACCCCAGTTTCCCATAAAAAAGATCCATCAATGCATCACAGAAAGAGCATACCAATGTGAGTTTTTCAGGCTGAGCCCTGAATGAAAAATGTGAGAAAGACTTAAGGAAAAAACTTCCTGCATAATGATAGCAGTTTAGCTTTAAGTATCATCTGCTTTTTAAATTTTCAGACACTAGAAGGACTAAAATATCACATAAATGTTACATTTTAAAAAAGGAAAGTCCTGGAAGTAACAGAAATAAATGGAGTTCTCAGTGGCAAATTCTGCACCCTTTCCGTGGGAGTCAGCCTGTGGAAGTGGGAGTAGAGTCACACTAATTGGTAACAAAGTCATTCGGTTCACTCCTAGACTGGTACTAATTTCATTATTACACTATATAGAAACGTATAATTATTTACAAATAATTTCACAAATAAATTGCCTGAATTTACACATGAATAAATCAGGCCAAAGTTAGGCTTTGCTCTGGAAAAAGCATTTTTCAGCAGCTTATAAAGGCCCAGACTTAAAAAGAGGGACTGATGCAAGCAGTGCCTCTGTGTTGATCTTCTGTGCGAATTGGTTTAACACTAACGATGCACACCGCACAAAAACTCATATGGGCTGAACATTGCAAGGCTGCCAATTTAATTTGAAATGACTTGACAGAAAATCTCTAGGCCACCAAATGCTATTATAAAGCACTGTATTCTCATTAAAGGTCTGAGCCCTTTTTTGTCTCCCTGAGGGCAGGCTCCTCGTGAGGCTGTCCCTCTGGCATAACATGTGATAGAGCTAATCTGTCTTCACTTGGACAGCATTGCGGATATGCAAACCCAGGTGGCACTAATAGGTTTACAGTAATAACTGTGGAATTGGATACAGTATGTTACACTGTGAGAAATTCCCACAGATCAATTTTTGTGGTGAAGGTTAACCAACAGACATAGAACCATAATATTCTTTTTTCGTGGGTCTGTTAACAATTTAATGGTTTTAAAAATAAAAGAAGACTCTCCCATATTTGGACAGAATATAAATATTTAACTTTTCAAACATATCTACAATATATGTGCATAAAAAAATGCTTTCTTGGAAAGACAACTTCTGTTGTCAGTTACTCCAGCACAAACCTGGAGGATTTCCATTGGCTTCAAAGAAAGATACCGCTATAAGTGAGAGCGGAATATGCCCCCAAAATATATGTAACATAACATTGTGTCATACCATTTTGTTCAAACATTTTAGTGGCAGTATTGTAACTTTATTATTAGAAATTACGATGAGAATAAAATTAGCTGCATAATCATAATGAATGCACTATACAGTTGAAAATACCCTTGTTGTAGTAAAGCATTATAGTCAGAGATGACCATTTGTGGTCATTAGAGATCCCATGGTACTCTTTGTAAGATTAGGGGTTTTAATCTCAGGGTGCTGGCCAAATTCCAGCATGGGTAATTACATTCTCTCTACCCAAATTCCCCACATTTCACCCAAGGTGGTTGCATTTCCATGGTGCATGAAGTGTTCTTCACACATGGACTTTAATATTCTGTACCTGTTAGTGTAAAAGGTGTTATAAAACATATGATACCCTTGTTACAATTAAGTTAAAGTACATTCATTCCAGAAAATAGAAAGAGCCATCTGTCAATCAACTGCAACATTTCATGTACTGATTAAAAACATCATTTCAGCTCAAGAGGCACTCCTGTATTGTGGTGTGTTATAGTCTTTGCAGTCATAAATTCCATAGCCCTGTTAGCTACCACAGATGGAACATATTGAGAAGTTAAACACACGGCACTGGTGACTGAAGAGGATGTATACAACCACACTGCAAATTCACCCAGCTTGTCAGCCCCCAAACAGCACTATTACCAGCTCAAGCCAGAGCATCTGTCTCGCTTGAGACTAACAAAGAGATCTCCAAAAGAGAGTATAATCATCTAGGAGAAGGAGTCTGGAAATTGAAAACAAAGCCAGACAAAAGAAATACATTTCTCAATATACAGCCACCTGAGCACTTCCAAAGCAGGGTACCTGTCTACCTGCAGACAGGATGATGGGCGACTGCCTCCCCAGGAAATTCATTACTCCCTCAGATGATTCAGGTAGTGCCTCCTACTGCAACACCTACTCATCCTCACTAGTAAGCAAAGACATATGGAAAGAGGGATGATGTACTCTGCAGCACTGCGAGATGGTTTTCCAGCCCAGAATGCCACCTCATGTGTGCCTATGATTTTGTCAGCCATTTTGGTTCATCTTTCACAAAAAGAAATGGACTGGAAGCAAAATAGGAAAGTATCACCAAAAAAAAAACAGTCATGAAAAATACTTCCAAGCCTTCCTTTCACCAGCATCTCTTTGTCACATTTTTGACAGTCAGTTTTTCAGCAAGAAACTTGATATTCCTCAAGCACAGAACAAAATAATTAGATTTGAGTTTCATATAATTAATTTGTTTACTAGGGAGTAAAAGAACCTTTCAGGATTGTTCTAATAATTGATCCAGTGAGTCATGGGCCAGGTCTGGGGATGCTCGGTCGAGCAGAATGGCATCTTCATTTGGACTGAGGCTGTTGCACTGAACCAAGTCATGTACAATTCAATTCAGAGTCTACTCTGAGGAAACTAGACTTAAACACCTATCTATCTATCTATCTATCTATCTATCTATCTATCTATCTATCTATCTATCTATCTATCTGTGGGGAGAGAAAACAAAGGAGGCTTTGAAGAACAAAGAAGAACAAAGACCGCTTGGTTAAATAAAAAAAGCTTATTCCACTGAGCCAGGAAGAAGATGTAACAAAGTTTCTAAAATGTAACAGATAGAACCACAGTAGTTTTCAATAAGCTATAACAAAATGCTTAGTCTGAAAGAAATGGTCTGATGCTCGAATCATTTATTCTATTGGCTGTCTAGAGGCATGTTATTTTAATCTGATGGTAAAAATATTATAAAAACTGTATGCTTTTCTAATAAATGTTTCCAGCCTTACCGCTGCCTGGGGACGGCGCTTTGCGCGCCGATGGGCTGTGCCTGCGCATGCTAAGTGCTTAACAAACAAATCACTTGCGTTGAGCGGAGCCATGCGCAGTATTGACACCAAGTGCAGTTGGAAGCAGGAAATCACTGATTTTCAATTGATATTTAAGCAGGAAATCATTTACTATTGATTGTTGTTAGGCAGACGCTGTTGTACTGAATTAGCACAAAATGATCTGATACATGAAAAAACTACCATTAATCAAGGTAATATTAAGTGAACTTAACTGCAAACTTTAAACAATTTTTCTCATTTTTTTTTAGCCTTCCACATCAATCTACACAACCTACTTGCACAAGATACAGTTTATTGCTAAGATGAATGTTTTCTTCTGTATTCACAAAGATGTCTCATGTGTGGGCCTTTACATCAGAAAAAGTCTTTATACAGCAGTTTCTCCTAAAAGGTTGTTTGACAACTGATACCATGCAACTGCACTGCCAACCCTTTTTTCCTCCTAGAGAAAAGTGGAGGTATTTCAGACGCAACATCTGATAACAATTTCAATAGCCTGTCTTTTTAATTTTGAATCTTCAGATTACCATACTATATCAGCATCATTTTTATTTTGATGTGGGATCATATTCAGCCTGTATATGGCTAACTTAGGGATCACAACCAGTGCAGTCTCAAAGTTCCAGAGAATAGCATTCCCTTCAGATCATCCATAATCCAGAGCTTTCGGATCTGACTCCATAGGCAGGCAATGAAGAGAAGTTAAATCAGAGCTGTGGAACACAATATTCTGTATTTCTGTTTATACTTTGCATTGCATAGACATATTAAAATATGAACTAACCCAATACAACATAGGCATCTCTGTGAGGTATCCAGTTGGAATACAGTTTCCCTTTGATCCATGTCTTGCCAATAAGAATAGAAAGACGCCTCAACACAATAAACAGATGAATGAACAGCATGATTAACAGAAATAAACTGTTATGTCCATTAAGTACAAAGAAATGGCACAGAAATGCTGGCTTGTCCAAAACCCCAACAAACACCTAAAGAAAGCCAGAAATGGTTCACAGTTTTATCAAGCTCTGGTTTGGTATCTTACTTTTAAGATACCTTCTTACCATTTGTGCTTCCAAAGAAACAGATTCCTCAATGCCTTATTGATCAGGGCCTTCAATTATAGCAACATCTTTGAGCAACAGAGGAAAACAAAATTATTTTCCATCAAAATATTTAAACCAAAAATTTCAGTAGATTTTTCCTACTTTACCTCTGAGAAAAAGGCCTGGCTGAATCTTCCGGCTTTAGAGAAAGGTCTGAGTGAGTTTAAAGCCAACTAATAAATTAGTTAATTAGTGAATTGGCAGCTCCTGAAATGGTTGCCACATTTTAAGTTACCCACATCTAAACCCAGCCTTTTATCTCAATTCTTCTCCCTCTTTCAGTGAAATTTCACATTATCTGTTCCTACAATACCGCACCATCAACCTCTGAATTTTCTTTATGTCAAACAGATCCCTTTTCTCAAAAAAGTTACCCACTCTTCTTTATTACAGACTCTCAAAACTACAACTAAATCAGTTTTATTTTTCACCAACTCATCTTCACCTCTCTTCTTCTCCATCCCCAGACATCAGCAGTCATCATTTTCCCATTATGCAACCCACATTCCCCAATACAAATCACAGTGCTAAAATCACTGCTCTTCTTTGTTCTCTACCAGCTTATCTCCCTTTACCACTCCCTTACCTCCCTCTATCATCTCTATCAAACAGCCAAGTTTCCCAACCTCTCTTCCCTCCTTCCAAGCTATCTCTAAATTGCCTCATGTGAATCCTCCTCCTATTCTCATCTTTCTGCCCCTCTGTTTTAGGCTTTGCTCTCTTTTGTTATTTGCCAAGTTACTTTTCTCCTCTTTTGTCATTCACTTGCAGCGCATTTCTCCCACAAAGTATCTCAATCATAATGCTACAGAGAGATGTTTAAATCCCCATTAATAAGAAATGTGGATATTGAACCCATGCATTTCACACAGCTCAATACCTGTTGTCTCACTCAGCCAAGTCTATTGTAGGCTCCACGGGACAGTAGCATTTTCCCCTTGTATATCTGTACAGTACCAAGTACTCTCCTGGAGCTCGGCAAATAATAAAGCAGTTGTGTATCTTAAAGGAACAAGATAACACAGTAATAATGATCATAAGCATATGCAATAACTTTTCTCCAGATGGATCCCAAAGCACTCTATACCATTTGCCAATTAACAGTACAAAATGAAGTATTTACACAGGAATAATTTCACCCATGAACAATGGCATAATGCCAGCCTTGCCTTAATTGCATGAAGTTACACAATACAAATTTAGGACAGGAAGTGAAGATTCACGTCATATTTCCAGGGAGAATTAAGGCTGGAGTATTATAATTACCAAAACTAGTTGTAAAATGCAAATAAATTCACAATAAAATAAATCACATTTATTTCCAGAATTGTGGAAACATCCTAACAATTTTTATCTGGTCAATGACGAGAACAGTTAAACCCAACCCAAACTCTGAACGCTTTCAAAGATTGCTGCAATTAAAAAAAAAAAAAAAAAAACCAAAAACTGGTGTGCTCCTGAATAACTTTATTAAAAACTGGAAACCAGCCAGGACCCGAGATTTCTTCAACAACTGTTGTAGTGATTTCACTCATCATAAACTGGGACTCCAGATAACAGGAAATACCATGTTGTGGAAATCCAAAGAAAAAACCAATTTGATTGCGCATTCACATATCCAGAGTCAAATTTTAATTTAAATGAATTAGATTAATAAAAGCTGAAGTAATTCCTGCTCTTTTTTTTTCTACACATTGAAAAAGTCACAGGTAAGTTTATCACTAATATTGAAACCAAAATTCCATAAGTAAATGTCACACTTAGTTCTCAAAAGACTCTGAACTGGGTGAACTCCTGGCATTGGTCAAATCATTTAGAATGTTTTCACTAACTTTAACACAGTCAGAGTTTCACTCACAGTCCTTGGGATACAGGAGTGTATAATGAAAAAAATATTTTGAATAAATTACTCAATGATTGCTCAAAATTTATGAATAATTTATTTGGAAAAGAGTATTCAACCATACATGAAGCTCGTCAAAGAGGGGCAAATGTATTTCTGAGTCATTTATTCAACAATTAATGGAAAAAACTATTCACATTCATTCAAATAAGCTCTAGACTATAGTAACTTGGTTTCCAGTTGACTCAATATGCCTTTTAGAAAAGTTCCAAGTTTTCCTGCACACTAAGCTTGCTCTCATTATTTGAGATCCTCTTGTTTCTGTTCTTCCCTCTCCCCCAGCAAAATAGCATCTTTTTCCAGTACCACCACCACTACTGCAGGCCTGACTTGCTTTGACTGAAAGCCCAGTATCCAGCTCTTATGAAGTGATCTTTCCCTTCACCAAGAAGCCTGAAGCAAAGAAAAATGAGCATGTATATATATATTTATATACATTTGAATTTCTGAATATATCTCCTAGGTGGGGAGCAGAGAAGAAATCCACCTCAAAACAAGGGCATGAGTCAGAGGAAACACAGAAGAGGTGAGACAAGAGTTGGTAGCTGCATTCTTTCAAAGCCCCTCTTCCAACCACGTCAATGCTTGGACACAGGTGCCTGGAGGGATCCGGGAGCACCAGTGCACAGCCAGAGAGAATTTCCCTTCTCAAGCCACAACATGATTCATTGCAGCCACTGGAGAATTAGGTTGCTCTTGAAAAGAAATCCTGGCATTTGGTGTAATTATGCTTTCTTTACTAGACAAATCTTAGATGCAGGAAATTCATGTTGTTATCATTGTTTTTCCAATATGCATTTAAAATGCAGCACTGTAAGCACTGGCTGGTGTCCCTGCCTCAATGGGATTTTCCCAGTGCTTTGAGCACAGTATAATGGAGTGCACTCATCTTTCAACAACTTGACACGGGTTTTTTTTCAAATGCAACTTAAACAATAAAGGTCAGATTTAAAGACACAGCAAGACAAACAGCTCTGCTTTACCTTTTTTTTTTTTTAATGTTATTCACTGGCATTTAATGAGAATTTCCAAGGTACTGCAAATCACCAAGGGTAAACAGAAATGAACTGCTAAGTAGAATTTACCTGAAAAGGAGGGAGAGGTGGAAGAAGTGCTGTATGATGCTCTGATAAATATGAATAAGCACTCTTTGTATGCAAGGTGTGCAGAAATCAGTGACTTATTTCCTGTGCTCTGAGTAAGAACAAAGGCAAAGTGAAAGAAGCAGAAAAGATCAGAGTGCAAGGCTGTATAATAACTATTCCAAAGCAAAACAGTCACTATTTTTCAACCAGATCAGCTTTAAAATAATGGATCATAGAGCTAGGCACAATATTTTCTTAATTTAGAATTTTGTAATGCAATCTGATTTAGCATCTAGAATATATAATCATCACCAGAATGTAAATGTTATAATCCTCCTGACATCTAGTCTACCTACTCTTCTTGATGCTATTTTGGCTTGACTCTAAGATATTGTACCACACCAAGTATTACTTTTATTTATAAAGGTTAAGCATAGCTGAGTGCTGCTTAGCAAAATCTTATTTACCTGAATAAAAAACTGCCTAGAAATGATGAATACACACAGCAATGTGCATGGTTTCATTTCCACATAACATACATCCATTAACTCTCACTGTGCATTAGAAGTTATCAAAGAGTTACATGCCCTGTATCACCTCAAAGGGATTTATTTAGCAGAGCATGATTTGAAAAGTAAGTTATGAATCCTTGGACTGTTTGTTGGCCTGTACCAAAGAACCTAGGTTTGGAGCTGGAAAAAAGATAAAAAGTAAGTGATGTGGTTTACGGTGCAAGTCACTCTTTCCTTTATTCATCTGAGTCACACCTGAAGCCACACAGTGCCAGGGACAAGATACCACTGGAGGTGCTGCCTTTCAGAAGAGATGTACAGCCCCGACGTTAACCTACATGAAACCAGCAGAAGGATAAGGTCATAGCTGAGAACAAAAGAAGCAATTTGGGGAACCTGCTGATCAGTGAACAGCCCTGGGGCTTAGCACAGGCTTGGCAGGATCTCCAATCCTCTGACCTCGCTGATTAGGAAGAGGGGCGAAGGGAGGAGATGGAAGGAGTTAGTAAGGAAGATGAAAGAGCAATTGAATTCTGACAAAAACAACCTTCCTGAGACCCCTGTGTCTAATGTCAGCAGTTAGTTTGCATTTTCACATTTAATTTGGACACTGCTGGACCAAAGCCTCCCAGGCACAACCTGTCACCACGCTGATTTCAACAGTGTTAAAGTGGGATACATTTGTTATGTAGACTATATATTAAACTGCCATCATCTCCTCTTTATGCTTATAGCACTAGACAGAGATTGCTTCTCGACATTTATTTCAAGCAGCAGCCTTGCCACACATTACAGCATTCATGCCACTGACCATTTAACAACCAACACTCTGAAAAAAAAGAAGCCTCTTTATTTTTCCCTCCCCTGTCCAGCAGATCAGTGTTCAGGTCCCATCCATTCTCTATGGAAATGATCCTTCTGTAAATATCCGGTTACCTAATATTTACCTCACTGGCACAGAGTCCGAAAGGTAAACTTGGAAAGAGGTGAGTTCAGCCCTCATAAACAACTAACCAAGAAACGCTTCGGGAACAGCAGGCACGTAGGATTTGTTAGCTGTAGCAGGGCTACAAAAGCCATTCACAACACCCGTCTTGACACTGCTTTACTTCTCCAGGACTCTGCTTGTAAAAGGATTAACCAAGAAGTTTCACAGAAATCACCACAAAATGTCTTAGCATTTTAAAGCAGAAAACCCTTGGCATCGATTTTACAGATGACATACTGAAAAGGTTGGGGTTTTTTGTTGCTTTTTTTTTCTCTTAAAGAAAATAGGATTAGAGGTAGAGGCTTTTATATACCACCACTTCTGAGACATATGTTCTGCTCTCCCACCAGTTATGAAGTGATTACTGGAGTGGCACAAACAGATTTTTTTAACAAAGTAAAGGTGTGATTTTCTCAGGTTCTGTGAGAACATGCACACTTATTTTTACCAACCCAATCTGTTTTCCAGTAGTTTAATGTCCGCAGGGTTTATAAGGCTATCTTAGGTGTTGGAATCAGCGCAGTTTGCAGGGTGCTACCTGACTATGGAAGTTTAAAGAAAAAGACACAGAGAAAGCAGAAATAATATATGACTCAAAGTAACTTGGAGACCAATTTAAATATACAAAAAGATTGACCATTTTTTGCTGTTTTCCCATATACAGAGTTCTAAAGCCTGAAGGCCTTCACATTGTTTTAGAAACCTCACTGAAGATCTATCCCTAAATAATTTACATATACAGCCTGACTTTTAAAAGTATTATTTTTACCCCACACAAAGGAATTTGATCTTATAAACGCTTACCACCAGGAACAGCAATTGCCATGTGGAAAGTGGGACTTGATTTCTTGCACTTTGTCTATTTAACCTGGCCGTAAAATGTTACTAAAGGCACAGCTGAAGAGACCTGATTTTATATCAATTCATACCAATTTTTCAGTATATAAAAACCAAGCCAAGGAGATTTCACTACAAGGCAGTGTGGAGAAAGCATTCACACCTGAATTGGACTGCTCACCTATTCCAGATTCTCAGCCAAAAATCTATAAACACACCAACAGAAGGCAGTGCTCCTCCAAGAGGCTCTTAAAGCTAAATTCTGGTCTGTTACACTGGGACAAATTTAGAATAACCACTTCAAATGCAGTGAAGATACTCAGGACCAGAGGAAGTGAGAACAAAATTTGGTAGGGACTGTACAGGGAAGTAGTCAATTAACATTTAATCCTTGATGAAAACCTTAAAGCTTGAGTGTCCATAAAAGAATTTACACTGGTTTAAAAAGCAGTTTATCTGAAAACCCTTTCATGGATATATTTCAGGCTACCATACAGCATCTTAGCTCATAATTTAGCAACAGAATCTAGGCTGTAGATTTCCAGCCTGGTTGAAATCTTTGCATTTGAAATTCTGCAAAGTTTTGATGCCATTTTAAGTATAACACTTCTGAAAAAAAAAAAAACAACCCTCCTTTTCTAAATCCCTGAGATTTTACAGGTAGATAAAAGTCATATGTAGGACAATATCCCTTCAGTATTTTTCTGCTCAAATGGCTTTACTTTGTCAGTACTCTTAAGACAAGAGGGCTGTAGGGTATTTTGTTGACACAAGATAGGCCAGCCCTCCTAATCAAAATTTTTCAGAAGAACAGTCTTCATCCTTACCTCTATGCTGAGGGATCGCACAATGGGGTCAAAGTCATTAGTCCCTGACAAAAGCCTTAGCAGGTCCCACTAAGCATGCTTGGTAGGATATTTTTTGTTATTGCTTGTTATTTTGGATGAACAGTATCCCCTCCTCGAAAACTGGGATTTTCAGTGCAGCCTCAAATGAGTTAAACTGGGCACATTCGCAGGAGCAGAGAGGTCTTGTGTTCACAGCAGCACAGGTGGTGGAGACCCTTTGGCACAGGGCTGCACCCTGCTCTTGGGGCCCCTTTGAAATGCAACTTTCATGAAATCAGAGGTTTAACTGTAAAGTTGAAAGGAAAATGGAGACTGGAAAAAACTCTATATATCAAAACTTAGGGAACAGATAATCCTTTCGTAGGAAGTACCCAAAGACAGCCTGGTCATTTCACTTAGACCTCTTCCAATGCAAAAGGCACTTGTGATTATCAAAGTTGTTCTTACAGCTTTGTTTTTCCCTTCTTGCCCATTTATTTCCTCCTGCTGAAGCAGCTCCTCAGTGATGGAATTGGTGATGGCTCGCCCAGGTTTTTTCACGTAAGTTATCTCTTCTTACCCCACTCAATTTCCTGCCAGCTTTGCCAAATTTGTATCAGACAAAGCTATGAACAAATAGACATTACCATTTTAAAATCTACTACATATACTGTTTTATTCCATACCTACACAACAATCATATCAAACACCTTGCATAAATTATAACATGGCATTTTTATTTACTTTTACTATCTGCTTATTACCATCATTTAAAAAAAAAACAAAACTCCTCAATAGAAATAGAAGTGCAATAATCTATGGCAATGAAAAATATAAGTATCTGTTTTAGATACACTGAGGCAAAGAAATTAAAAGAGACAAACTCTGAGCTAATGTTTCATCCCTAATTCATTCTCTTGTACCCATATATTGAACTCTCAGTACAATGCATCTGTGAAAAGACACATTAATGTGTTGTAGAACTGGTGTACAATAAATTGGTAGGGAATTTAATGTAACTCTAATCAGAGACTGGGTCAGAGATTTCAGTGATGAATAATGCCAGGCAAATAATTTCTATTTTAATTCAGGCTTTCCTTATTTTTTTTAGCTTTTATTCATACCCCAAATACTTTTGGGGAAGAAGGCTTCTGCTGAGGCATGCTACACAAGGCAGTGAATGCCTGATAGCAGTCAGTACTCTGCGATTTAACTGCACTGGTATTTCGTAAAAGTAAGAGGTCATATGTCACAAAGCAATCTCAGGGCCTGAACATCTTCTCTTAAAGATTACCAAAAATTATTAAAAACCATTTGCAACACGAAGAACATACCAGTCCTAATATTGCAGAGTATGTTTGTACTCAAAATATGTTCACAATCCTATATTCTAATGAAGTAAAAATATCTTACATAGTATTAACATCAAACTGAACAGAAACTCATGCTCTGTGATAGATTTTTTCCAAGAAGAAAAGCTTGCTTTTCAAAGTTCTTTCTGCATCAAGCTTGCTTTTTTAGATTTGCTATGAAATGAGACAAGATTTTTAAAGAGTGGAGATTTGGAAAAAATACAGAAACAATGTAATCTTTCCACTGTAAATACCCGTGCTGAACTGACAAAGGAAAGTAGAAGGTGTATGCAAAATCACTGCAAATAAATTGTTACATGTGCTGTATCTCGTAGAACTGCTGAACAGTTTTTATTACATTTTTGTTCATTGGAGATTGCTATAGAGATCTCTGCATTGCAAGTAGCCACACCATTTTAGTGCTTTGCTGTTTCAGAAGAGCAGATTTTCTTGATTAATAACAAAAGGTTTTGTTGGGATCAGAGCTGTTTCCCACCATCTCTATGCAAACCCGGCAACACAAACTGTGTACATTAGCATTTCAAGGAGCCTCCTATTAATGATGGCAAGAAAAGCTTCTCTCGGTGGGTAAAATCCATTTTGTCCTCTCTTGTGACATCTGTTCTAACTTTTAAAGCCAGAAAGGAAACTAGATAATGCCAGAGAGTCTTTTGATTTACTGTATTGGCACTTGTGATGATGCTTCAGACTATAAAAGCATGTAACCCTAGTGGACATACATGACTGTGTAAATGTGAACATCTGCATATTCCCACAACATAGGGTGAATTGAACAAGTAATTCCAAAGTTCTTTGTTAAACTTTTAACTCTATTTTTTTTCAAGATTTCATAATTATGCTTTCAATTACTTCTATACCATACAAAATTCAACATTTTAAATTGTATTTTTATGTAAATGTTTACTGCTACATATGTTTTTTTTAATTAATTTCATTTCCCGGAAGCTTTCCTTTTTCTTGCATTTTTGTCAGCGAAGACATTTAAGCAAATAGAGTTGGAGTTACTGAAATATAGTTTAAAAAGTAAAACCCCAAACAGTGTAGAATAAGAAAATGTAAACTAAACCCTGCAGATTTCTTACCTCTTTACACCATCTGTGCAGTATTGCTCTTAGGCCTTTTACATTGGTCATCCTGGGAACAAAGCTGAAGGCAGATTCCAGCAGTTTTTCCATTCACTATTCATTCAGAGGTTCATCAGCTCCATATGGATCCAGCCAACTGCTGTGTTAAATCAGAGCCTTTTCCCAGAATTGACATGGTAATGAAGTCATGGTATTGCTCACAGAAAAGGCCTCCATAGGTATTTTCCTCTCTAACAAATCCAGCCTTTTCACCCCATTCACTCCCTAAAATTATCTCATAACATTACAACATCTGTGAACTGGGTTTTTGCCTTTTAATGTCTAGCATGTTTTATTACATGACTATGCATTGCATACTGGTTAACAGGACTCCTACACAACCAAGGAAATAAAATAAACTTGCACTCTTCTCTTCCCAGCTCAGATTGTTTCATCCCCTTTTAATTTATATCTACTATATTTATTTTTCTGCAGATAGAGCTGTCCAAACTACTGATATACAAGATGAACCTTATTTTTTTTATTTATATCAGAAAGTTCCTTCAGAAATATTCCAGAATGAAAAATTGTTTGACCACAAAATGGTAAATCCATCAATACAAAAAAATTGCTAAAGATAGTCTGCATTAATGGCAACTATGTTCTAAAAGTTTCCTTCAGTTCATCATATGTACAAGCTTTGCTTTAACAGCAATGGTTTAAGATCTGTTAAGGACTAAATATGAGAAAATTTATTTCTGCAATACTTCATCTGCAATAAATATGTAGATACTGCCTTGATATGAAAACACAAGGTAGCTTTATTGGAAAACTATGTCTCTCTTGTAGCAATAATGTACTTGAACAAATATGATCTATAAAAGGGGTATCATTACAGATGTGTATGTGTGTCCAGGTTAGCCATGTGCTGGCTGAAGAGGATAGTTTATTATTTCTAGTTAGTGTAGATTTTTGAGATGGTCTGTCAATGTTTCACTTCTGGTCTGCATGTATGCTGACTTTTTTTTTTTTTTTGTATGAGTTAACACTGTGTCCTGGTAGACTCTGGCTTTTTGGATTGGAAAGCAGAAAGATGCAGAAAGATAAAGCACGCACAATTCCCCTTCTGCACCCCAGCATAACATCCATCCAAGTCCCTAGGCCAGGGGGAAGCAGTATGGCTTAAAAACAGACAGTGGCTTGGGAGCAGAGTTACAGTGGGTCCATGGGACAAATGACTAAAGGCTCTTCTTAGAGAAACTGTCTGTGGTGGCCCTCCCAAGCACTCTTCACAGTGCTGGTCCCAGCACCTCAAGGCAGATGTAGTAGAGTTACTGCATGTACAGACAAAGACAACTAAAATAATCAGAGGGATAGAACAGTTGCTCTAAGAAGCAACAAGTGACTAAAAAAGATCAGAGTTCCAGTGTGATGAGGAGCTAGCTGAGAGGGGGAATATAAGTCAGTTTTCTACAATCACAAAGCAGAAGTCTTCAACAACTTTTGCAATTCTAGAACTAGGGGTCACTTGATGAAATCAGTAAGTGATTGATTTAAAAGAGGCAAAACCACTTCTTTACAAAGCACCTAGTGAACTTCTGGAGCCTGCTGATGCAGAAGGCTGAGGAGGGAAACTGCAGGTGTAGGATCATTAAAAAATGAGATAACTTGATGGACCAAGAGTCCATAAGCAGATGCTGAAAGGGCTAAGCAGGGCTACAGTCTAATATCCCTAACACAACTGCTCCAGGTGTGGGAGGGAAGTCAAGAAGAATGACTTGCAGAAAGTGACCAGACTAGTGTGGTCTCCCTAAGTAACATCTCATGTTTCTGCTTTCAGAGACACAACACCTGGGCAGCTGGATAATGGTCTAACCCAAGTAATGCCATTACCAAGCTCTTTTTTACTTCTTGGGAATGTCATTCAGCCACCACTCAGATCCTAAAGCTTAGTGTTCATTCTACTGAAACAATGACTGCCACACTCTGCCAAAACTGGCATCACCCAGAGATCTGCTATTCAAAAGGTTGATGGAGCGTAAGACCAAGTCATAGAGAATAAGGAACTGCTTTGAAGCAGAAGCTGAGAGATACCTTATTTTCATCTGACACAAAAATTTCATAGTGTCTCCAGTATCAGAAGACACACTCTATCAGTGAGTGACAATTCATGGCTGTCTTATGGGGGGGAGGGGGCTCCAACTGGATATGAGAGACCACATATAGTCACTGACAGCATCTGTGCTGGGTTAGTTCCTGGGAAAAAGTATCCTTGTCTGTGCTTGCTTCAGTGAGGTATACCGTCATGATTCTTGAGATGTATATTAATAATTCAGAAAAGGAGCAACAAAAAATACTGGTAGAACACATATGTTCCTTATGGGTGGATTAACCCATTATTAGTGGGATTAGCCAAACAAACATGTCTTTAATCCTGACATCTTTAAGTCTGTCATGTTTAAGAATACAAAGGTCCAAGTCAGAAGATATTCCTTCTATACTTTTAATTCCAGAGGGCTAGAGAGCTGTAAGGCACAACTTACAGCACAGTTACTCAGAAATGTTACCTGGCATGCATCCAAGCCTGACCTGGGATAAATGCAACAGCCCCATGAAAAGTAAAGAAGCACTTGATGAACATGAACAACATCCTTAAAATACTTCTGGCAGCTGGGGAAAAAAAACTTGCTTCTTGTATAAAAATAGAAAGAAATTAAGAATAAATAACATCTGCAAAGAAATGTAGCACAAGAAAAACATATGGAACTTCTATAGTAGATTATGCAAAAGAATACCCTTTACACAATAAATTTGTTTTACCTATCCATGAAAACCAGCTGCTGAGTCAGAGTCAGCCCACTCCATTTGTTCATGCTTTGGCTTTCAAGTTAACTAAAGTTTCTAGTACCTCACACAATGCTAACTGCTCATGCAGAGTAAAGACAAATACCACTCTACCTACAGGTCTCTCTGGTCCCTCTGAATTCAGACAGGACTCCATCTTGTGAAGTGATACTGAGCCTTCATGCAATAACTGCTGCAGGGAAAATGTGGAACTGAGAGCAAAGCTCAGGCGAGTTTCAAGTCCTGGTTAGTAAACCCTGCTGTGGCAGCCTCACACACCAAAAGGATGGTTTCTACCAAGGTTTTCTGCTGCCCTTTGGCACCAGGCAGTTATGAAGAGGAAATGTTACCACTCTCCTCAAGAAATCACACACGCCGTCTCCACAGCACAGTACATCGCCTTTCCATGCAGCAGTTTCCAAGCTGGTTAAAGCCAAGCTATCCTGCATAGCAGAGAGCTGAGATGTTGACTGGCCCCTTGGAGAGCCGTGGAGGGCAGCGGGAGGGGACACAAATCCCCAGTGCTGGTGAGGAAGATGCACTTGCTCTGTCTCTGAGGACAAATGCTAAAGAAGTTGGCCATTCTCTGGGTTTGGACACCTACTGACAACTGATCTCATCCTTTCTTGGAAAGAGCTTTTTAACTACTCAGTGCACTTTAGACCTCTTTATTCACAAATAGGTGTTTCAATGTAGCCTGGGGCATGGATGTATGGCATTGTGTTGCAATTGCCTCCACCATATTTGCAAAGGGATTGCTTATCTATCAGGCATTATGCATCTCCCGACTTGCTTCTTCCTAGAGGCTACTATGAAGAACAGTGCAATTGTGCTTGAAAATCTTTCACACCAGTATACAAACAACCACCTCTCTGAACAGCTCACACAATGTATTTACAAAATGACTACACCCAATATTCTGAGATTTTGATGTAGTATCTCCTTGTATGCCACTTACCTATAAGCCTGTGGAGATGTATGCCAAAGGTAATAGTGATGGAGGGAAAAGACTTCTGGTTTGAAATGGGACACTGGCACCTGGTCAGAATGGTGTTCATTCCTTGGTCAGAGTGGCTCAGCCCTGCTCTCGATTGCTCTAATTGCCAGAATATAAGGAGGAGCTAAAGAGGTAAATCTGTCTCCTCAGCCAAAACTTGCAGGTGAAAACCTGTATTCTAGCTCCTTCTTGCATGCCTGTAACAGTGATTTCCACTGCAACTTCCGCATGGGTACAGGCTGTTTGATTTAGTGACACTTACACGAGACGGGGAAAAAAATTCCCTTTGCTCCTCAATTACATTTATTAGATTTGTAATAAATGAAAGCAAACGAAAACATAATTTTAGTTGGAATAAGAACCACAGGAGCTTGTAAAGGAAGGCAGAATCCTTTACAGCCTTGTTCAGTGCAACCCACCGTGGGTGAAACCAGCAGCTACTTCACATCTACTCACGGATTTGACGCAGCAAGATAATCAGTTAATTCCAGTTACACTAATGAGCTGGAAAAAAATCTCCAACATGAAGAACAGCTTTGCTAGCCACTCAGAAGAGAGGCTGCCTTAACACAGAGCTTTGCTGCCAATCCAGGGGCCTGCATTTGGGATGTCACAAAGAGGCCTCCAAGTCTGGCAAAAGCTGAGGAATATCATTTGCTCCTACTCTTTCATGTAGGATCAACTGAAGCTGCGCCAGATTCCAAAATACCAGAAGGGACTTCATGTCCCTCTGAAAGATACTGAAAGGATCTGGGGCACAAGTAGTGTTCTCTTTTATCTTCCCAGTAGGGCACTGGGAGCCAGGCAGAGTGAAACAAGTGGATAGGATGAAGGACTGACAATGGTGCCATGCTCAGAGCTTTGGGTTCTGTGATCCTCGAGAGACTGGGCACATCACCCACAGATGGGGCACACCTGCAGAAGTGGGGTACAAGTGTTTTGGGGAGCAAACTGGTGGGACTTATTAGCCAGGGCTTTAAACTAGACTCAGTGGGGAAGGGGATGCTCTACCAGGTATCAGTAAAAAACCAGGAAACAACAGCCCTATGGCAGGGAAACACCTGCAAATCATCCCAAAGGAATTGGAGAGGGCTCCAGTTACACCAATGCATGCAGCATGGGTAACAAGCAGGATGAGTTGGAAGCCATGGTGTAATTAGAAAACTACAACCTAATTGCTATCACAGAAACATGGTGGGATGAGTTGTCATGTATGACTGAAGCATAGCAACTGAGGGCCACAAGCCTTTCAGAAGAGACAGGCTGGGAAGGAGGGGCAGGGGGTTTGCACGCTGTGTCAAGGACGGGATAGATTGTGAAGAGCTGCCTCTGTGTAACAGCCATGAACAGGTTGAGAGCCTGTGGGTAAAAATCAAGGACAGGACCAACAAAGGACACCTGGTGATGGGGGTCTACTCTAGGCCACCTGATCGGTAGAGCCTGTTGACAAGGCTTTTTTGCTTCACATACAGGAACCATCACACGTGCAAGTTCTCATCCTGATGGGTGATTTCAGCCACCTGGACATCTGCTGGGAAAGCAATACAGATGGCTGCAAGCAATGCAGGAGACTCCTGGAGTGTGTAGAGGACAGCTTCCTGGTCCAGGTGTTAGACAAGGCAACCAGAGGTGAGGCATTACTGGACCTGGTGCTCACCAATGTGGATGAGCTCACAAAAGGAATTAGGATTGGAGGCAACCTGGGCTGTGGTGACCACGCTCTAGCCTGGTGAGGAGTAAAGTCAAGACCCTGCAGTTTGCAAGAGTGAACTTCCAGCTGTTTAAGGAGTTGGTGAATGAGATCCCCTGGGTAACTGGCCTTAAGGACACAGGGGCTAAACAGAACTGGCAGCTTTTTAAGGCCATTTTTCTGACAGTACCAGAGCTCTCAATCCCAATGTGCAGGAAATGAAGCAAGGCAGGCCAGAAACTAGCACAGCTGAGCAAGGATCTGCTTCTCAAGCTGAGGAATAAGAAAGAAATGCACAGCCAGTGGACGCACGGACAGGTCACTTGGGGAGACTACAGATTTTCCCAGCTAGAAATAGATGGGTTTTGAGGCACAAAATCACAGAATATGAAGGAGACGATGCTGCTGTTTCCAGTGAAGGAATGAGGAAAGACATTTCAGGGTCTTCAGTCCTCAAAATTTTCCTGAGTATAAACACCCATTTTACAGAATGTAAAACATCATATTAATCACATGTGTAAGTTTAGGAGAACAACATGATAAAAACACTGATTTTTTTCTCAACAGCTCACAGCAGTCAACTCTGTTCTGATAAAACCAGCAGAAATCTTTGCCTTTTTCTTTCAAAGGGCAAACACGTTCTTTTACTCTCCCCAGAAAAGGCTTCTTTGACTTTTCACCTCCCTTGGTTTTAGCTCAGCTTCCAACAAGAGTCACCTAGGGATTCTTGGAAATCAACGGTTAGTGCACAACATTTCTAAATTTTATCTCATTATTTCCAATCCTTCCTGCCTACTTCGGGTGGGGCTTGGGGCTTTTTTTCATTTCTGGGCAAGTATTTTCAGCTTCCCCATCATCTGTTCCATTCTGGAATGGCTGCTATCCTTGCCACTCGATGTTTGTGTTCAGGTGTACTTCATCCACATTGTTTCAAATCAAACCACTACATGCCACTTTTGTTAGCACTGACCAACAGCTCCCTAATAATTGCTGTCTCTATGTTTAATCCATCATAAGCCACAGAAGACCTTTGAAATGAAGATTGAAGATAATTTGTAGGATTATAATCCACAGATACATAAATCAATAAAGAAATTTAGTTCAACTAAAGACCACCCGTACTTTCCAAACTAAAAATTAAACACCAAAGTAGTAAGATGTTTCACTGGTTACTTCAGCATTTATCTTCTATGTGTCTTTTTTGGCCCTCCATAAGAGCACAAACAGTTCAGATAAGCACTAGGGCACAGAAAAAGAACACATCCATAAAATAAGGTACTCATTAACAGTAAATTTCAGCATCCAGTTTCCTTACCAATATGCCAAGTAAATCAAGATGAAGGACTGGCAAGAATTTCAGGCCTGCTGTATATATTCTTCTGTAATTTCTTTTAAGATGAGGTGGGAAAAAATGTGCTTAGTTGTTTGTAAGACTCTTTAAAAAGAAGGAAAGTTTTCTTTGAAGTTCATAAACTTGCAAATATTTTAGCTCATGGCTGTTATATTGAACTGCTTGTTAAGTGCAGCATGAACAATCTGTTGCACTATTAATTTAAGAGATCTGTATACCTGCACTACTAATGATGCTGGCATTAAGAAAAGAGGGAGTGCATACTTCATAAGACCAGATCTGCAGTGAACTTCACATTGGCAGGTTATGCATCAGTCTGGAACTTGCAGCCAGACCAAGTACCAAGTTCCTACTTTCTTTTCTTTACAGTTTGTTCACAGCTTTGCAACTTGCTTAATTTCATGTCAATTTAAAAACTTCAGGTGGTCACCGACTGATCATTTGAGTTCAGTTAGAGGTGTGTCAACAAGACATTTGAGTTCACTTGCATTTAGCTTATTTAGCCATGTTAACTGCAGCCATAGCAGAGCCCAGGAGGAGGGCTGCTTACTAAGGGCAGCAACACCAGAAACAGAAAAACAGACAAAATATTTCAATAAGCAAAGCATCTGAGAACCTGCAAGGTGTTACATGGCACTGGAGCAGGGGCACAGTTGGGTATGCACTGGTCTCTGTCCCCATGCTGGGTGCCCAGGCCACTATACAAAGGCACAGTATAGCAAAAAAATCCATTACATAGGGTGGAAATTAGCTCCTGGGATAAGAGAAACAGTTTCAGTGTTTATCTGTTGGTGTCAATTTTTAAGTTAATGATCAGTGACTGCTGAGCCATGCAACTGACTCAGACGCAGACATAGTTTGGGACTCTGGTTCAACACTCCCTGGAGACTGAGCTTACTGATTAGATGTTCACTGACTACAACTGGTGTCATTTGAGATGCCAAGAAGATGAAAGCAGGCTCTCCTCAGTGGTGCCGACAAGAAGGCAATGGGCAGGAACAGCTGTATAGGAAGTTCCACCTGAATATGAAGAAGAACTTCCTTCCTGTGCAAGTGACCAGAACAGGTTGCCCAGAGAGGCTGTGGAGTCTCCCTCACTGGAGATTTTCAAAAACTATCTGGACACAACTCTGTCCAGTGTGCTCTAGGATGACCCTGCAGGAGCAGGGAGGTTGGAACAGATGACCCACTCTGGTCCCTTCCAACCCGACCCATCCTGTGGAGTGCCTCATCTGAATTCCAAAAATCTTGCTCCTGAACTCTGGAAGACTCCATTTTAGTCATCTGGACTTTGTGAGAGATGGAAATATAAAAACATACTTCCTACCACTGACAAGAGACACCCCGTGTGATTGCAGTGCAAGGGATGTTGCTTCAGAAGGCCTTAGACATGTTTATGGAGAACAGAAAGGTGCATTCTGAAAAGCAGACAAAAACTGCAAACCAAACTTGCTAGGCTACAGCAAAAGCCTACAACCTTGTCACAGACACTCATAAATAAAGGCAGCCTTTGAAGTGCATGTTATATGCAGTGAGCTGTTGCTGATGAGCCTCAGATGAGAAAGCAGTGCCAGATTAGGCAGCTTCTCTTCTAGTTGGAAACGTACCTCAAGTGGTTTTGGGCAAAAAAGCTCCCCAGTTCTCTTTCTCATTGGAATTGACTGCTCACAATAAAGGCTAGTCCTTAATTTGATGTTTACTCAGTTTACTGCTTTTCTGCATTCTGCATTGTCCACATCTGGCCTTACACTTTGTATTTATTTTAGTCAATATACATTTATTCATCAGCTGTGTTTGTTCTAGCTATGGTTGAGATGGCAATTTCATTCTAAGTCTCTGCATACATTGATGGATACATTACCTTTCAGCTGAACTTTCTCATGCTTGTTCTCAGGCCAGGACTTGCATATTTTTTCTGAAAGTTAGACGTAAACATGCACTCCTTTCCTAACCTCTCATATTTAAATGTGAGAACACAACATTCTAACAAAATGCTTTCGATATAGAGTGAATTTTTATTTCTCTTTTTGAGTCTTTCAATTTTAAAGCAACTCTGAAGTTACAGGAACAAGTGTTTCTTCAAATGCTATCATAAATGTGAGAAAGGTACAAGACTGTTTAGGAAAGGTAAGGTTTGTAAGCAAAAGGAACACCACCACTCCCATTTGTGCATGAACTCCAACAGGAGGGTGAAGCATGTGACTGTGAGAAAGTTTGAGTCACATTTGCATACAAATAGTTACAGAGCACTCAAATGAGTCATGAAAATTCACTCTGTTTCTAAAAATGAGTGGAAATGCTAATGCAATGGTAAGGCTGAGATTTCAATTGATGATAAGCAAAAATATTTACTGTTCTGGTTTCAAAGAGACTCTAACTTCTGTTCGTTATTCCTACCTACTACAACAGCCCATGCAACATTCATTCAACTCAGATCTTACCAGTATTTATCTATATACATTTTTTGATTATTTGGGAATTTTTTTAAGAGAGGGTGGGGTGTATTTTTTGTTTGGTTTTTTGTGTGTGTGTGTGTGTGTGCAATACAACATTATTTTTCCTGCATTAATGGTTAAGTACATTATATCACAAGGGGTAATAGCGATATCCTAGGAACAAATCATAAATATACTTAAATTCTGTGCCCTGGTAAAAATGGTCTAGGATGGTCTCATGTGTTGCTCAGGAAAGCAAGGAAGGTGTCAGAGCTGGGATTTGTGCAAAGAAAAAAGATGGGAAGGGAAAAGAGATACCCTGTTTTGGAAGAAGGCTTGGGTGTTTACTTGCAGAGCTGTGTAAAGGCAGTATTAGAGGATGACGGAAAGTCAGTCAGGATGAGTAAAGTCTTCTGTCCCTACAATGAGAAAAAAACTTTAAAAAGTTAAAAAGACTTGAGTGCTGTTCATGTCCAGGGCCCAGGAGACAAAGCAGCAAGCTTATCACAGCTTGGAGAGCTCACTCTCCATTACAACCGATTATAAAAGCCAAAGGTAATGCAGCAAACAGCACAAAGGATTTTTCTTTCTCCAATACTAAATGGAGCAGCTGAACAGCTCAGAAGGATGACTCTTACAGACAACCCTGCTCCCAAACCAGCTATCATTAGCACCCATCCACACCACAGGTAATGCTTCTATTGCTCTAGGGGAATGTGTCACTTGAGGACTACAGGAATGAAGTACTGCCTGACTTTTGCATCTGTCATCCTCACAAGCTGCCTGGTTTTAAAACATTAACAAAAATGGCAAGGTAACAGCTTGTGTTTGTTCTGTCATCCCCCCACTTCAAGACCCCTGACGCACTGAGAGACAGACTGCGGGTCAGGTTTTGCTCTGCCCCGTTCTTTCTGTCGTTATTTACACCTGAACAAACTGAGTGGAAAACATGCAAAATGGTACCATTTTGTTTTGATAGTGTTTTACCCTCACTTCACAGGGGTGAGAATGAATAGACAGGGTGCAAGGCAGTGGAGAATCGGGATTCTGTATATTAAAAAACAGTGCAGACAGCCGCAGAAAGTGTCAAACACCATACAAAAGGACTGTTCATGCATTCATGCTCAGCATCTGTGATCTGGACAGTATAAACAGAAGTCACTATCTCTGGGCTATGCGGACTTTACAGGGTTTTGTTTATATAATTTAGAAATCAGCAGACCTTCAAGGCTGAATGTTGCAGGGTGCTTTGCAAACAGCAATCTCACCCATTACAGCAGCTTCCAGGGCTTACGCAGAGGAATTCCCTCATTACTGATAGATGGTGAAGGCTATTGTCAGATGACTGACACTGGCTCTCTGCTACATGATGCTGGAGCCTACAATATTAATTAAAAACCCTAAAACAATTAGAAGAATTGCCTGTCTGAAGCTCTGATTAGCTAGGATGCCTTCCCCTTCTATATGGAGTTGGGCAAGTAATAACACCTAAGTGGGAAGCTTTTCTGACACTCTGAAGGGTTAAGATCTGTGGCTCCATCACCTCCCCAAAATAGATCTTTGATGCTTAAAGCCAAGATGTGCTAATACAGCCTGAATGGGTGGACTCTGCATCAGTCTCTCAGCCAGGCACAGGAGCTGAATTCACAGATGTGCAAGAGCCAGGAAGGATGGAAGCAGCACGGTGGCTAAAAGCAAACTGGGACAGTTGGGAGTGAAGGAGAGGGAAGGTAACAACCAGCAGAGCCAAGAGCAGCTCCTGTCTATGTCAGGTTCCAATGACAGCTGATGATTACTAAAATGGCATCATGGCCTTTTTGTCCCTGGCGGGAAAGCGGTTGACAGCAGATCCGCAGTAGAAATAACGTGAGCATGTTTTCACACAGGCTGCCTAGAAAACAATTTAACTTCCGCTCTTCCCAGCTACTGTCAGCAAAGCCCCACAGACATGTGGGTGCGAAGTGCATCTTAAGGAGTGATTTCAAGGAGAGTGGCTGGAAAGAGTTTTCCAGACCTTTGTCCCACACATGGAGGAAAGGACATGGGAAAACATGAAGATATATGTGCTGTAAAAGGACGAATGCATGGTAAAGGCCAGCATTGCTACCAGAGCAAAGGTCATGTTCAGCTATGCAATAAGTTAATGGAGCTGGAAAGAATGGATGAAGAGTCCAAAAAAAGAGCAAGGGTTTTTTTGCCTGGAGCACAGAGGATGTTAGGTGAAGTCAGCGGTTGTAGATGCAGGTTTTCCTCTTTAACTACCTGGTTTGTGAATTGATGGCATTTTTTGTTGCTTGGAAGAAAACGTCAGCATTCTGGGATTTTGTTTTGGTCTCCCTCATACTGTAAGCACTCTTCAGAGCTATTAAGTTGAACAGCCACTAGTTAAGCAGTTAAAGATGGGCTCTGACAGGTTTCCCAAGCTGCTTCTGAAATGTATTTGGCAAATAAATTCCTCTTCATCTGCTAATTTCAGACTTTTAAAATAATTTAGCTCTCAAGTACATAACATAATGTTATTATCTTGTTCTTTACAATCTGAGGGCAGAATCTATTTAGAACGTGAGCAGGCTGGCTGTGTGCAAGTGACAAGCTTTAGCTAAAATTCACTTGCCAACCCAGAGCAGTGAAATTCCCTCTCCACTCTCACAGGCACCTGTTACACTAGCCAAAAACCAGCCACATCCCACATACATACACATTCACAAACACACCTGAAGCCGGATCCAAAGCTGTGAACTGACAGGGAGAGTCTTCCTGGGTGTCACTGGATTTGCATCAGGCCCCATATGTGTAAAGCATGAAGACTACTGAGTCTCCCATCAAAGGAGTTTCCACTGCCTGTTTCATGTCTTACCCACAGCCACCCCCATAACAGCTGATTCACACAGACAGCCTGCTTATTCTATACAGGAATGTACATTTGCAGCTTATATACATGTGCTTCACTCCACAAAACACTACCAAAATAGCAGAAAAGAGAGAAATTGGCACACTCCAGACTGCTCCTTAAAACAATTCTGCAAGGTGCGTTGCTGCTCTCAGTACAGAGCAGAGTATCATGTCCCCAAATAGCTATGCCTTTATCAGGTTTAAAAAAAGAGCATCTGCAGTACAGAAAAAAAAACACCCAGTCAATAAAAAAATTACCAAAAACTTTCCCATTACATTTTTTTTTTCTTAATAGAAACTATAAAAGCACTTTTGAAAACAAAGCAGAAGCTCACACAAAGAGAAATACAATCACGCTTCAGAGGAAAACCAAGATTATTCTCCTGAACATTTTCTCAGGAAATTCTCAAAGAACTGGTCTGATGCTTATAAGACCTGTCAAAAACCAAGGCTTCATATCCCATTCTTCCCAGTTCAGACTAATTTAGAATTTCCATTGCACCAGGTGAAAGTCCCAAATTACCACTTCTGGAGTGTTTCTTATCTGAGGATTGTAAGAACCTCACTGGATCAACCCAGAACCTATGTCTCCCATAACCTAAGAAATTGATTTAGCTAGGGCTAAAATCATCACAGTTTACCTCACAAGTTGTCCTAACAGGAGACAGAAATACAAGAAACTTCTTCAGAAGCATTCACTTTCTGGATAGTGTTACTTATTTTAGCTTGACATTTCAAATGAAAAACATCTAAATTGATTAAAAGATCTGAAACTTGAATTCTCCCTCTCCTCTGTTCCCCTTTAATCCTTAGACTTCCTTGTTCCTGCTCCAAGCCCTCATCCAGCTGGGACTGGTACTTTCTCTGGTCTCTGGCAGTCACCCTACTGTCACTGCACCATCTTGCAATTTCCCAGCTGGAGAGCAGGAGGTAGAATCTCTCTATGGGCCCTGAAAAGGACACTGGGATGCCCCTTATTACAATTATTACTTCTGCCACCCCAGAATCTTTTCCCACCTTTATTAGAATACCCTTTTTTTTTGGGGGGGGGGGGGGGGGGGAAGCTGTTATCTTTAAACCAATGGTAATGTGTGAAGCAGCTGGTCAGAAAACGTACTAGCTACTAACTCTAGTTCTGGCTGCCAAACTTGTGATCGATGGGACCTGTTACCTCAGAGTGGTGTTTTCATCACATTTTAGATCTTTAAGGACAATTGCTATTGACTTCCCATGTGATATAAACAGTCTCCTGACACAGGTCTGCTCTAAATTACTTGTCCATTATCTCACATTAAAAAAAAAACTTCGTGACAGAGACATGGATTGTGGCCTCCATAACATAATTCAGCTGTTTTAAGGAGTATCTTCCTTGTTTGTGTACCTTCTACAACTGAGGTAAGGCTTCCACAGAAAGCAACCTCCTTCACTATATAAGTCCCATCTATGCCACAAAGGATACACAGCCCTGCTAGTGAAGATTGCACAGGTAACAACAGGCAGAAATGCACAAAACTTACAACTGTGAGCATCTAGCCTAGAGGTTACACACTGTGGACTGTAAAACCCCAGCACTCCACCAGCCAACAGTCTGAAAAGCTTCTTGGTCAAAGTCTATTAGCCACTGCTCATTCTTCTCAATGCTGTCAAAAGTGTCAAGTCACACACACATTAAAAAAAAAAACCAAAAACAAAAAAACCAAGTGGAGAGTTATCAAGAAAGTCTGACAATCCTGACATGGGCCATCCACATCAAGGCCAAGGTGTCTAGTTAAACCATATGCCGCCTGGGCAAAGGATAGCTGGACTCAAAAATCAAGAGTATCAAAGGTAGAGTTAGGCTTTTAGACTTCTGTATTAGGTAGAAATAAGTCATCACAGAAGCAACGATTTTCTCAATTGTCTGTAAACTGAGTCTTTAAAGACAGGCTCAGATGCAGACATCAACCAGACACATGCCATAAATCAAGTGAGGTGAATCCCATCTCCGGAACCAAGAGACCTGTGAAATGGAATAAAGAACACAAAACTATAGCTAATGAAGTGAAAACAAGCAGAGTGATAAGGCAGGAAAAAAAGAAACTGCTAAAAGTCCAAATTCTGATTGTTCAATGGAGAACAATCCAGAGATCCTCAGCTAGGTAGGTCTAAATGAGCTGTTTTGTTCTGCCTCAAAATATTTTAACAAGTTTATGCATCCTTTTAATATTTTCACATCTCCTGTCTCTGCTGCAAACAATAACTCGAGGCCTTAAATAATTTAATTTTAGTCCATTCCAAATTACTTTTATGTTGCCAAATTTAAAAACATATCCTTCGTATTTTGATAAAAGAAATAGAAGGGTTTCTCAACCATGTGTTGGAATAGTTGAAGGCATTCAGCCTTATGGAGTGATTGACATGAACAATGTGGTGGCATCATCTCCAACTGTATTTGTAGCTAAAAAACCATCAAGAGAACATATTATTGTAATTTTGCCAAACTGGACACTTATTTTCCATGATTGTTTCTACAATCTAAAATTTGCAAAATGACTGGACGATAAGCCTTTGGTGACTTTTAACAAATATTAAATTATAAAAACACATAGCTTGTCTTCCCCTGAAATCATCCATGCAAAGAATATATGTGCACCAAAATCAGACCAGCACAGAAAACACTTGCACTCCAGTAATCTGATAAGAAGGCTGGGTGACCTTTTGCTGATCTCTGATGATACAATGAAGTACATAGCTGGGATTTATCCTGCAGTACAACACAGCACTATTCCACATTATCAAAAATGAAAAAACTATAGTTTTTGGAACTCAAAATTACAGGCTCATCTCCTCAGGGCTAGTATTAAAGGTGATATTTTTAAAGGTACCTAACCTCCAGTTTTAGAAGTTGGAGACAGATTTTTCTGGGTATTCACGTGCATAAAATGCAGTATACACTTAGTCCATTTTCCATAGTACTTCACTTTCTTTGATTTAAATACAGAGCCTTTCAGCTTTCCAAAAATCCCAACTGTAACCTTGCAATATCTGCAAACAATTTTAATGTATATTTTACACAGCTAGCTCCTCCCTTAAAAGCAGTACGTAGTGCCTCTAGTCACTTAGACAATCTTCAAAAGAAGTTCACAAAATGACATGTAATAGTTCCACACTTACGTTTCAGACACCCAGCAGGCACCAGGATTCACAAGTGCAGAGTAGGAACACACATGGCCACATGGTCTTTAGGCTCTACAGGCTCAGCAATACTTCATCCCAGCATCCCAGCTAATACATTCCACCCCAGCTATCCATGTCCAGCCTTCCAATGGAAGGAATGGACCATGATACAGAGACAGAACTCAACTAACTTTGACTACATACCCAAATTTTAAAGACTAAATTCAGGCATGATGAATCAGAAAAATTAGTCATCCACAGTGGAATCCACCTCACTTGGCATCTATAAGTCAGGCTTCTGGCTGAAATTGGTTGTCTGGCTTGTGCTGAGAACTGATGGCGAGCAATGGTCCCCAGCAAGAAGATTCACTCCATCCTGAGAGAGGTGTCAGATGGGCCCAGAATGAATCACTCTCTGCAGGTGTCTCTTGTTCACTCTTCCCACTAACTATAGAGAGATGAGACATAAAACCTCTAAATAGCTAAGATAAGGTGAGATGAACCTCACCCTCAAGAGTGGGTGAGTCTGCCAGGCCAGCAGGCCCAGACTTCAGGCTTCTTGACATCCAGGAGATGCCTTTACCCCTGAGCTACAGTGTTAGACTCCCTCTTGTTTATAATCCCTCTGGCCCTCTGAAATTTGCATCTGTTTCTTCACTGTGGCAAGCTTGAACAGGATGGGTGGGTGTCCTCCACCTTAGCCTTATCTCTGGTCGTTAGGGTTGCTTTGCAAGCGAGAGGGAGTTTATATCACCTCTGATGAGGAGAATCTGCATTCCTCACTTCCAGGACAAGTGCTCTCATGAGAAAAATTGCTTATGAGAAAGCAGCAGTTCTTTTCCTTCTTTGCCCCTGAACTTTCCGGCAGCTCCAGCTGCTGCGCCTTGTGCTAAGCTCCATGCTGTCAGTGTGCATTTAACCATGATCTTGAGCACACCTCCTGGACCAGGCCTCTCCAGAGATTTAGACACATACCTATTTTGTGATTCCCAGGAGGGTTTATGCAGGCGACAGTCACTAAGAAAGTCAGCTTAACCTAGATAATGCTCATTCTGGGCCTATAAAGAAGCAAAGTTTTAACAGCCTGGGAAACTTCACTGGAATTCACATGGTTCAACAGGACTTGTGAGGGTGCACAGGCATTTGGGATGTGGTACACATATTTTGCTAAATTACACTTCCAGTACCCAAACCCTAAGTGGAACTAGGTTTTCCTGACCATACAAAGTTTTTTTCTATACATTAGTTAAAAAGGACTGAGAATGCCGTGGGTTCTGTATAACAATAGCTTTGGTAAAGTTAAATTAGTACTGCCTGCTTAATATTACAAGGCTTTCCCCCATGGAACTGAGGTATTCTTCCTGAAGAAAACAGGAAGGCCAGATTGACCAACAATTAGATGCCAGTTGCAGTTCAGACTCAACTTCTCCTCTATGTTCATGAAACATTATTATCGAGCAAAAACAAAACACACAGAACAAACTACATAAACACACTTATACTCGAAATTATCATAATTTTACAATTTGAGGGGTGGAGTGGGGTGTGTGCGCTTAAAACCATACCTGGAACAGATTTGCAAAATCTTCTACCACCAAGCCAATTCCCAATATCTCCTTTTTCAGTGAAATTAAGCCAAGCATTTTGCGTCTTATTCCCACAGGCCTGTACCTAAAGATCAAAATTGGGCCAAAGGGGGAGACTGAGGGGAGCTGGACCAGCCAGTCAGATAATTAACAAAAGAATAAGCCCAGTTTTCACTCCTTGGTTTATTCCTTATTGCATGTGAGGTACTGTCAGTAATCTCCCGCCTGGCCCCTCTCCCTTTCCTATCCTGAATAGATTTTCCAGAGAATTGGTGGGGAGTGCAATATCTGCAACATTTTAGACCTACATTAATTTAAAGGTATCACTAGAAAAGCTACACTAGATGAAAACCATCTGCTACACAAGCCACGCACTAATAAGTGAACTTGCTTGATCCTAGATTTTACCACAACCATGCTAAGTTAGAGAGCCACCTAACTGGTTCGCTATAAGCACTTCTAGAAGACAATATGTAACTTAATTAAAATATAGATGTTGCATTAATAAAATAGTTAAATATTTTTTTAAAGAAATGTATTTGGATTTGACTAAAAATCTAAGAGTTAGTACATGGATCTAACACACCTTATACCAGTAGTACTTACTATGCCAGAGAGATGCTGCTCTCAGAAAGATTTCATGGCAATTTTCTTCAAACAGAATCAGGTAAGCAACAGCCCTTTGCAGGTAGCAGTTTATGTAGCAAAGCCTTCAGGGCACTGGTCTTATTTACAAAAATGAGAAATCCCACAAAACCAAAGTAAACATTAGAACTAAAGCATCTGAATCTGGATTTGATATAAATGTTGCAGCAAAACCATGCAATTCACATGGAAACACCCCTCTTTGCAGGGTGGTGCTGGAAAATACAGTTTGAGTAAAAGGCATTTTACTGCACAACAGCAGTTTAGGAATATGATCATAAAATGATACACATGTCAAAATGGAATCCAAACAAAGGCCTGCCCATCCTATAGTCCAACACTTCTAGCCAAAATGGAGACGTCTCAAAAGAATGAAAAAACCAGTTACATTTTGCCACAATACTTCTAAAGCGTCCAACAACACATGGCTTGGGATCAACAGCAGCAGATGAGGGATGCTTAAAAGTGGGGATGAAGGGAATGATACTGTGCAAAAGCAACATTATTCAAAAGCACAATGAGAAGAGAGGAAAAGAGATCCTAAAAGTTGGCAGATCTATGGCATTTACAACTACGGCCCAGAAAAGAATGGAGTTTGGAAACGGAACTCAGGGAAGGTGTATCCACATGCTGTTCCTTGGAGCAGAACCCGGAGGTGTTCGGAGCGGGCTGGGTGAAAACGATGGGCAGGGCATTCTCGTGCCCAGTGAAGGACCTGGAGGCGAGGGAGCTGTGGTGCCAGCCCCACTGCCCGAGAGCCGCTGCCGGCAGGGCGGGACGCAGAGAGCCCTGCCAGGGGCAGCGCCGGGGCGCCGGGAAGCAGGAGTGCTGCTCCCGACAGCACAGCTCTTCGCAGACCGCCGCGGGAGCGGGGAGATGTCACCCCGCTGCTGCCGCGCCGGGGCTGCCCACGCAGATGGGGTGCGCCAGGGCCCCGCTCCCCAGCCGGGGGGGCACAGCAGCGCTGTCCCACGCACGGCAGCCCCGCTCCGCCGGACCGGGTGACACCGACTGCGGTCGCACACGGCAGCACACGCACCACACGCGCGAGGCGGGGGACAGTGGCCGCAGCCGCGCCCCTGCCAGCCGGGTCTGCAGCGCTGGGGACGGGGGCTCGGGGAGAGCTGCTGCCGGCAGGGCGAGGAGTGGGAAGCAGGGAAAAGTAGAAAGAAAAGTAAAAAAAAAAAAAAGGTCCCTTCCCCCAAGGCAGCTGCGGAGTGTGCTGAAACCCCCTTTTAGGCACAATCAGCCCCGAGCATCTGGGCAAGGATGAGGTGGGTGCAAAGTGCACGGGGAGGAAATGTGTCAGCTGCAGCATCCGAGAGCAGCGGAGCAAGCTCAGACGGGAAATGAGCTTGCGAAGTGCACCCAACAAGATGATCGCAGGGATAAGTTGCTTCTATGGAAACTGGAGCCCGATGAACCAAAAAACAGTTTGATGGCAAAGTTTTAGCAGGAGCCGGCTCATGCCTGGTTTCAGCTACATTCCCCACCCCCTGAAGAAAAAAAAAGAAAAAAGAAGAAGAAAAAGCTGCACAATGTGTTTCTTGTTATGGACAAAAAAAAAAAAAAAGGAAAGAAAAAGAAAATAAAAGGAAAAAAATGGGGACACAGGTTTTTTCCTGTATGGGCTCCATCATATTAAGCTGTAAGTTTAGTTCTGGACAAACAATCTCTTGTTGCATCTCTGGGATGGAGGTTAATGAATTCCCACAGATGATGTTGGCCAAACAGTGGTCGGCTTGTGACTTGATTTCCAGCATCATGATGTGAGGGGATCAGTATAGAAAAGCACTTTGAAGGGAAGAGGCTGCCTACAGCAGGATTGTTTCTACAAGCTAATTGTACTGAGTGCAGCTGCACAAAGCTGGATCAACAGTAATAGAAGGCGGCGCAGACTTCCTGACGCCAGCCCCGCAGAGCTCCCACCAACAGCCTGGCAATTCCAGATTGTTTTCCAGACCTTATCTCTCCCCCAAGTTTTTTTTCTTCTTCTTCTTCTTTCGCCTTTTTTTTTTTTTAATTTTGTGACCGGAACAAAAGTAACAGGAAAATCCTTTGTGAAAGTAGAAAATGCTGTTACAGATCGGTGCCTTTCGCAGAAGTTGTAACTAAATATTTTGCATGCATTACTCTCCCTCCCGCTCAAAAGAAAGAAAAAAAAAAAAAAAAAAAGCCAACCTCCAAACTTCTACAACATTTCTTTGAATGACTTGGAAACGTGAGGCAAACAAAAGGGAGCGGGTAGTTAAAAGCGGCCGGGTTTAGCGAGATATTTTACCTGGTACGTTGAAAACTCCTGTATCAAACATATTTGGACACCCTGCTTGGACAGGCTGGATGGTGTCAATGACTTGGAACCTGGCCAATTTTAACAGATTTTTTTTTTTTTAAGTCTGGTTTGATGGTTTAAATACGCAGCAATTAAAGCCATTTACATTATTACTGGATGTTTTAGATAGATTTCATTGGAGGCAGGGGACAGGGCCGGTGAGGAACTCGCCGGTCCCCAAAGGAGGCGGTAGCGCAGCCCCGCAGGTTCTTTCCGCAGCCCCCCGCTCCGCACACGCACCGGGGGGAGCCTGGCCGGGGGGTGACTGTGTGACCCTGAGGCTGGGCTAAGAAGACCTTCAGAGGCGAGAGAACAGGCCGCCTTCGAAAAAACTGTGATTTTGGGGGGGGGGGGGGCGGGAGGACCGAACCCCCCCACTTTCTATCCCACATCGTAGTCTGGGAAGCCCGGCTCGCTCCTTCCCGCCCGGGTTGCGGCAACCCGGCCCCGCGGGGCAGCCGCGCTGGGGGGTGAGCGGCGCCGGGACTTTTCCCCGCCTCGTCCATCCGCGATTTTGCCCGTTTTACTCTTTCCTCTCTCCTTTCCGCGGGCGCCC